>CP136056.1:434095714-434565714 GCA_032464435.1 Aegilops umbellulata
ATATAGTTTTATACAGACTTGCGGTGAAGCCTGCATTTACAAGAAAGTGAGTGGGAGCACTACAACATTTCTGATAAATATATGTGAATGACATATTGTTGATTGGAAATAATGTAGAATTATTCTGCAAAGCATAAAGGAGTGTTTGAAAGGAGTTTTTCAAAGAAAGACCTCAGTGAAAGCTGCTTACATATTGAGTATCAAGATCTATAGAGATTGATCAAGACGCTTGATAAGTTTTTTCAATGAGTACATACCTTGACAAGATTTTGAAGTAGTTCAAAATGTAACAGTCAAAGAAAGAGTTCTTGCCTGTGTTACAAGGTGTGAAATTGTGTAAGACTCAAAACCCGACCACGGCAAAAGATAGAAAGAGAATGAAAGTCATTCCCTATGCCTTGGCCATAGGTTCTATAAAGTATGCCATGCTGTGTAACAGATCTATTGTATACCCTACACTGATTTTGGCAAGGGAGTACAATAGTGATCTAGGAGTAGATCACTGGACAGCGGTCAAAATTATCCTTAGTGAAATAAGGATATGTTTCTCGATTATGGACGTAACAAAAAGGTTCGTCGTAAAAGGTTACGTCGATGCAAGTTTTGACACTAATCTAGATGACTCTAAGTCTCAATCTAGATACATATTGAAAGTGGGAGCAATTAGCTAAAGTAGCTCCGTGCAGAGCATTGTAGACATAGAAATTTGCAAAATACATACGGATCTGAATCTTGGCAGACCCGTTGACTAAGCTTCTCTCACAAGCAAAACATGATCACACCTTAGTACTCATTGGGTGTTAATCACATAGCGATGTGAACTAGATTACTGACTCTAGTAAACCCTTTTGCTGTTGGTCAAATATCGACGTGAACTATGGGTGTTGATCACATGGTGATGTGAACCCTTGCTGTTAAATCACATGACAATGTGAACTAGATTATTGACTCTAGTGCAAGTGGGAGACTGAAGGAAATATGCCCTAGAGGCAATAATAAAGTTATTATTTATTTCCTTATTTCATGATAAATGTTTATTATTCATGCTAGAATTGTATTAACCGGAAACATAATACAAGTGTGGATACATAGACAAACAGAGTGTCACTAGTACGCCTCTACTTGACTAGTTCGTTAATCAAAGATGGTTAAGTTTCCTAACCATAGACAAAGGAGTTGTCATTTGATTAACAAGGTCACATCATTAGTTGAATGATCTGATTGACATGACCCATTCCATTAGCTTAGCACCCGATCGTTTAGTATGTTGCTATTGCTTTCTCCATGACTTATACATGTTCCTTTGACTATGAGATTATGCAACTCCCGTTTACCGTAGGAACACTTTGTGTGCTACCAAACGTCACAACGTAACTGGGTGATTATAAAGGAGCTCTAGAGGTGTCTCCGAAAGTATTTGTTGGGTTGGCGTATTTCGAGATTAGGATTTGTCACTCCGAATGTCGGAGAGGTATCTCAGGGCCTTCTCGGTAATGCACATCACTTAAGCCTTGCAAACATTGCAACTAATGAGTTAGTTGCGAGATGATGTATTACGGAACGAGTAAAGAGACTTGCCGGTAACGAGATTGAACTAGGTATTGGATACCGACGATCGAATCTCGGGCAAGTAACATACCGATGACAAAGGGAACAACGTATGTTGTTATGCGGTCTGACCGATAAAGATCTTCGTAGAATGTGTAGGAGCCAATATGGGCATCCAGGTCCCGCTATTGGTTATTGACCAGAGATTTGTCTCAGTCATGTCTACACTGTTCTCGAACCATAGGGTCCGCACGCTTAAGGTTACGATGACAGTTATTATGAGTTTATGCATTTTGATGTATCGAAGTTAGTTCGGAGTCCCGGATGAGATCACGGACATGACGAGGAGTCTCGGAATGGTCGAGACGTAAAGATTGATATATTGGACGACTATATTCAGACATCGGAATGGTTCCGAGTGGTTTCGGATAAAACCGGAGTGCCGGAAGGGTTACCGGAACCCCCCGGGGAAGTAATGGGCCTTATTGGGCCCAAGGGGAGAGAGAGGGAAGCAGCCAGGAGGTGGCGCGCGCCCCCCCTCATGGGAGTCCTAATTGGACAAGGAGGGGGGGGGGGCGCGGCCCCCCTTTCCCTCTCCCTCTCCCTCTCTTTCCTTCCCCCCTCTCTTCCTAGTTGGACTAGTAAAGGGGAGTCCTACTCCCACTAGGAGGAGGACTCCCCCCTCCCTTTGGCGCGCCCCAATAGGGCCGACCGGCCTCCCCCTTGCTCCTTTATATACGGGGGCAGGGGGGCACCCCAAGACACACAAGTTGATCTTCGTGATCGTTCCTCAGCCGTGTGCGGTGCCCCCCTCCAGCATATTCCACCTCGGTCATATTGTCGCGGTGCTTAGGCGAAGCCCTGCGTCGGTAGTTCATCAAGATCGTCACCACGCCGTCGTGCTGACGAAACTCGTCCCCGAGAGCTTTGCTGGATCGGAGCCCGGAGAACGTCATCGAGCTGTACGTGTGTCAAGAACTCGGAGGCGCCGGAGTAATGGTGCTTGGATCGGTTGGATCGGGAGGACGTACGACTACTTCCTCTACGTTGTGTCAACGCTTCCGCTTCGGTCTACGAGGGTATGTAGACAACACTCTCCCCTCTCGTTGCTATGCATCACCATGATCTTGCGTGTGCGTAGGAATTTTTTTGAAATTACTACGTTCCCCAACAGCTACCATCTCGGACGAAGGTGTCAATCCATTGACACTACTTTGTCATGAAACCATTTATGCACATAGCCTGTTGGAGAAAAGTCCACTTGACCTTGTCATATGCTTTTAAAGTCCACCTCGAATATTGTTCATCAGATTTCTTCAAAAGCAACTCATGAATGGTCTCATGTAGCAAAACAAACCCTTCTAATATGGGCTAATTATCATTTTTCCCTTAGTGGTGTCCACGTGCTTAGTTTTGCCCTCAGATGCAAATTGTGCTCAGTTTTTCCCCTAGTCCGAGTGCACCGACTCGTTCCGTGAACTCAGCCGTCTCCGTCAGGTCAACCTTTTGACTCGGCCCTTACAGGCGGGACCAGGCGGCAGGGACGACCAATTTTATTCAGACTGTTGCACACGTGGCTTGTGGGACCCAAGAGAGGGCCGTTGAGTAGAGAGCCGTTGTAGGTGTGCTATATAAGCGGGCGACAGCGGCGGTGACCACGGCGACAGAGAGCACGGTGGTGACCACGGCGAGAGAGAGAGCACGGCGGTGGGAAGCTATCTGTGGAGGGCGCGGCGGTGGGAAGCTAGCTGTGGAGGGCGCAGTGGCGTTGAGACCCCCTTCGGCTCCGAGCTCCATGTCTTCCTCAAGCTCCTGCGCCACCTCGCGGATGCAGAGCCGGACGCGTGTGGACATGCCTGTCTTCGTCTGTCCGCGGTGCCGGGTGGGCGTTGATCGGAGGGTTTCTCACACACCGAGGAACCAAAATCGTCCGTTCTACATGTGCAGCGAGAATGGGGTAAGAATTGGGGCAATTGCACCATTTTCGTAGTCGGGATCTTTGAGCAATGGGTTGATCTGCTTGGTGTTCATGCAGGTGACATGTTTCTTTCTTTGGGTCGATGCTCTGGCCAAGACTCTGATGAATGAACTGCAAGAAGAGCATGAAGAATGGTTGCGCATGCTGCCCCGAATGGCAATGGCCGCAACACGAGCTCCGAAAGAAGAGATGGAGGGCGAAGCACGCACTAACAGAGAGCTAGCTGTTGAGCTTAGGATGTTGAAGAAGAAGGTTAGGAAGCTTGAAGATCAAGCACTACCAATACCCATTTGCAAATACTTTTGGGCATTTGTAGGTATGGTAATCGCACTGGTTGTAATGTTGAAAATGTATGGAAAGGCATGAATTATGGAGGAATTTGTAATCTTGAAATTGTATGAGAAATTCACCTAGTTTAAATGTTGTCAAAGTTGTTTGAATGTTGAAAAAAAGAGAAGAAGTGACCAACATTTAAATATGTTAAAAAAAGAGAAGAAATGAGGAATTCAGAAACTTTTGATCAATGAAATGCAGCTCTCTGCTCTGCCTTTCTGTCAAAAAAATGGTTGCTCTTGGGCCAAATTCAGAGCGTAGAGCCAAGTGCAGGCTAGACTAATGGGCCAACTGCATACAATTAGGCCCATTTGGGGTTTCTCTTGCGTATTTTTCTGTTTTCTGTTCTGATTTAATTTAGTCAGTAAATCATAATGCTGAAACTTTTTGTGGAAGCTAATTGAATTATTCCGAAGCCAAACAATTAAGGTTAGAATTTTTTTGGAGATGTTAATTAATCCAATTCAAATACACCGTGATTTAAATCAAAGACCAAAATTTCATGGAAAATGTGCCTCAGCTCTGGTAGAGGTTTACACCAGGTGCCAAAATAAATGAATATTTTTAAGGGCATTACATTGAGAAAAAAATAATTTGTCTCAAAAATTGAAGGGTGGAAAATGCACAAAAAATTGGTGCGGCTGGGGACTCGAACCCAGGACCGCGTGGGTTTGTGGTGTTTAGGGCTGCGCTGGTAACCGCTAGGACAGATGGCAAGACTTTGACATGGGTAGGGAAGGAAGGTATACATAGTGAGACTGTGAAATTTGTCAAAAAAATAGTAAGACCGTGAATGTTTGCACACGCGTGAGAGTGGTTTTCCTTTGTTTTGCACTGAAATTTTGGAGGGTTGGAAGGTTGAAAACGTATGTTTGCACTGCCACATGATTTTGGTTAGAGTGGCACTTGGTTTAGGGTTAGAGCGGCACTTGGTTTAGGATTTAAAGGGAATGAATTTGCATGTTAGTTCATGACTTATTTTTTTGAATGAAACAGAGGGCTTCTCACCCCCTCCGATTTTCATTAATGAAAACCACAAGTTCTCGAACTTCATGACTTGGTTTAGGGAAGAAATGATATGTTTGGGCACGGACATTTTTTAATAGACATAATAAACCCTAATAACTTAGATAAGATGCAACACACCGTACCATTACAATAATAAGCTCACGGACAGTTCACGGACACATGACGAAACATGACATGACACACACGACATAGAAAAGCAACAAAATAAAAAACGAAACATGACGAGCTTGACTCCGGGCTTGAACATCTTCATCTTGACCTCCTTCTTCCACCTTGGCCGCGCGCGCCCCTTCAACACCGTATTCATCTTCACACCTCCTCCTCCTCGTCGTAGGGAAGGGAGTGCATCTGGCCTGGAGTGGGGAAGATGTGCTCGTAGTTGGTGTAGATGTTGTAGACGGTGAAGAAGATGGCCTCGCAGCCGCACCAAAAGACTTGACCGAGGAGCTCGCGCGCGTCAAACGGGTTGGTGAAGGTGACCGTGAGCAGTAGGAGGATGCCGCCGCGGTCACGAACCTCGTTGAGGGAGAACATCCTCGGCGAGCCCCGTGGGAGATGGGCATAGCCGGCTCTGAGGTAGGCGCGGGTGAGTTCGACAGAACCCCTCCACCTTGAAATAGCCCACACACGGAGCTTCCTCTCCACGAGCATGCCCGGTGGGTAGCACAACTCCAGCACGACAGGCGGACGGTTGAAGGTCGACCCGTTGAACTACATCTTCACTTGGTCTCGCTTGGGGAGGGCTCGGTCGCTTGGGTGTCTGAAGTTGGAGAAAATGGATCGGATCTGGCTTGTGGGTGGGAGAGCAAGAGAGGCACCCCATTTATAGGCCTGCGGGTGGAAGAGGAAGAGAGAAAGGATGAGAATGGTGCGTGTGTGAATCCGGACGTGTGTGTATCCGGACACGTGTGTGTATCCGTTACGTTTTGCACTCTTAAATTTTTGCACGAAAATGATGCATGGGGCGCATGCGTGCATCTGAATCACTGCATAGCCCTTTGACCGGGCGGTGCATCTGAATTGCTGCCCTGAACCACTACCCTGAACCACCTAGCTCGCCTCGCTAGCCTAGCTCGCCTAGCGCGCCTCGCTCGCCTCGCTCGCCTTGCTCACATGCATGCACGTCGCCGCCTCCCGCGCATGCAAACCCATGTCACCGCCTCCCATGCATGCAAGGCCTGGAAAGGCTGAGACGGGCTATTTACTGCAGTCTTAGGCCCAGACAACGAGACGGCCCAACGGTCCATCTGAAAGTGCTAGTTATCGTCTAGAGGGGGGGGGGTGAATAGGCAACTTTTATGAAAGTCTTCAAAACATGGAAGTTTTGAAGGCAAACAGAAGAAATGAACCTATTGATATGCAGCGGAAGGTAGACTACACTAAGCAAGCCATAGTCAAGTATTTAATGAAGTGAAAGCATGAAGACTAATAGCAGCTAGGTAGTAAAGATCAGGATGGAAGATAGTATGAAGCCAAACAACGATAGTAGTCACACAATGAAGTCAAACAGGTAGTGCAAGCAGGCAATGACTTCACGAAGACAAACTGTAAGTAAAGAGAGGGAGAGGATAGAACTAGTCACTTGATGAGGACACATGATTTGTTGGACCAGTTCCAGTTGCTGTGACAACTATTCGTCTGGTTAGGGAGGCTGAGATTCAACTCACAAGACCACGTCTTCACCTTATTCCCCTTGAGCTAAGGACAGCCAGTCCTCGCCCAATCACTCTGGTAAGTCTTCAAGGAAGACTTCCAAACCTTCACAGACTTCGTTCACCGGCAATCTACAATGACTCTTGGATGCTCAGAACGCGACGCCTAACCGGCTGGAGGATTCACAGTCCTCAAGTGTAACAAGTCTTCAGGTCACGCGGACAAAAATACTTCAGTGATGCCAAACACTCTTTGGCTTTGGGTGTTTGGGCTTTGTCCTCGCAAGGATTTCTCTCTCTCAAAAGCTTCGGAGGTGGGTTGCTCTCAAACGACAAAAGCCGTGCACTAACTCTAAGCAGCCACCAATTTATGGTGTAGGGGGTGGGCTATTTATAGCCACTAGGCAACCCGACCTGATTTGTCCGAAATGACCCTGGGTCACTAAGGAACTGACATGTGTTCCAACGGTCAGATTTCAAACACACACGACAACTTTACTTGGGCTAGAAGTAAAGCTGACTCATCTAGCTCTGGATAAGATTTGCTCTCATTGTCTTCGTTCGAAGACATAGGATTTTTGGTTGAGCATCACTTCAGTCACTATGACTTTGTTCACTTGGACCCCACTTAACAGTACGGTGGTTCCTATGACTCAACAAAGAAGAAAAGGAAACAACGAAACAACTAAGTCTTCGCGCTCCATAGTCTTCACGCAATGTCTTCTCTTGTCATAGTCTTCAATGTGAATATCTTCACATACCACCATTTTCTTCAATGTCTTCATACATTTTTAGGGGTCATCTCCGGTAGGTAAAACGAATCAGTGAGGGACTACTACCTGTGTTATCCTGCAATTCTCATAAACACATTAGTCCCTCAACCAGGTTTGTCGTCAATACTCCAAAACCAACTAGGGGTGGCACTAGATGCACTTACAATCTCCCCCTTTTTGGTGATTGATGACAAACTGGTTGCAGTTTTCAACGGGGATAAAAGTATGTGAAATTGTAAAGGATAAAGGTATTGTCTTCGTAAGTAGCAAAAGGCTCCCCCTGAAGATGTGCATATAAGTAATTTGCTTTTGGAATGCAAATGCACATGGTAGGTTGTACTTGTGGAGATCCTCTTCAACTTATGAAGACAATTCATCATGCATGATTTGATATAACAAAGATAAGGACATGCATAATGAAAAATGGACGTCTGCAAAATGACTAAGTGCGGAATTTATCATCGCACATACGGAATTTATCATCGCAACACAGAATAGCAGGAAACGTAGGAGACGCCCATCAAGTTTAAGTGTTACAACTCAAAGAACCAAATGTATCAAAAGCGAGAGTTGTAAACACTAGGAAAAATATAAAGCAACCGCCCATATGGACTCGCTTGAAGACTATAAACTCATATGCTTCTCCCCCTTTTGTCAGTAAGGACCAAAAAGGTTTGAAGACATAGAGCCTCTACTCGTTCCCAGAAGGAGTAGGAGAAGATGCAGGGTCCGTGTCGGGGTTTGGCGGTGCTGTCGAACTTGGTGCAGTGTCGATACGCGCTGAAGTTGTAGGTGGTGAAGTAGCATCATCTTGATCAGCTATCACTCTGGCATTCACCGTTGCAGCGGAGGAGGAATAATCAGAGACTTCAAGAGAGGGAGTTCGATGCAGGACAACATTCCTTGGGGGAGTGGTGTCAAACTTGAATCTTTCAGTGAAGCCATCGTCTTGAAGATCTGCTTCAGCACTCAGCAATGTCAAACTCTTCCATGACCTCCGACAGGTTTCATGTGTGACAAAGGCATTCTTGGTGGCAAGATTGCGAATGCGATTGACGTCCACCAAGAGGCTTTGCATCTGCCGCTTCAGCCAGAAGTGATGCTTATCCTGTTTCTGATGCAGGGCAACGAGAATTCTCGGTCATTGAGAACACGAGATCGCTTCCGATGCCTTTGAGAAATAGTGCTTTCAGTGGCTTCAGTTTGAGCATGGTGAGGTAAGCGTGTATTGCTAGCCAATGGATAAACACGAGTGACTGCCTGGACTCCTTCAATGGGTTGCGAGAAGCTTTGGCGATCAGCGTTGTGAAGACAAACAGGCTCCTTGGCAGGCTCTGGGTATATGGCTTCAACTGACATATCAACCTCTGGCAGAAAGATCAGATGGTTTCGAGCAGAGGGCTGATAGTTGACAGCTGAGTGTGGCTTGATGAAGCGCATGACCCACGGAGTGTAGAACTTCTGTCCAAAGAGATCAGAGCCTGATGCAGCCATCTGCCTGATAAAGAAATCTTGAGCATTGAAGCTAATGCCGTTGAAGATATAAAAGACCAAAGTCTTCATTGCTCCTTCAAGTTTTGCTGCTGAAGAATGTCCTTTGACATGCCATAGAGTTCGCCTGATGATGTGATAAATAGTGCGGGGCAGATACTCTAGGTCTTCGACAAAGAACTCCTTTGGGTAATCAGCGTCATGTGGCAGAGGCTTCATCATGCTCAGCATTTGGCTCATGTTGGGCTCTGGCTTATGGAAGATGCTCTGCAAAGCATTGCGGTGAAGCTGACAACCAGGTTCATATAATTCTCCTGGAGTGGGCAGGCCGGTTAGCTCAATGATGTCAAAAGCTTTGGCTTCATGATGGACATTGCCTGTCATCCACTCAAGGACCCAAGTCTTCGGATCCCTGTTGTAACGGCGAATGTGGAGGGTGGCATGGAAATGCAGTAGAAGCTCTTCATTCCAATGCTCCTTATCAGTCACAAAGTTCAGCAAGCCCGCGTCACGGAAGCAGTCAAGGGCTTCTTCAAGGCATGGCAGTCCAGCAATGGCTTCGCAGTCAAGACGCATGTGAGGGAAGATGCGCCCTTGATCATAAAGAACACATGAATAATAACTGCGCTGCCGATAGCTCCAGAACTGATCAGATGAAATCCTTGGCCTCGAATAGGGGTTCTTGGCACTATCAAAGAAAGTGTTGTGCGCTTTGAAGCCATTTGCATTGAAGGACCCTGGTGAAGTGGCAGTACCTGGAAACCTGGGCAGTCTTGGCTTAGGCTTCTGGACCTGAGGCCTGTGCTCGACATGGTAATCAAATTGAGGACCAAAAACAGGTGGAGGAACCAGAATAGGCCATCTGACAGAGACCAGCTGACCATAGTTGTATGCTTTCCCAATAGTATGTGGCCTGGGAGGTGGTACCGGAGCAGAGGCAGTGGTTTCAGGCTGCTGATTGGCATCAGGTGCAGCATTGGCTTCAGGTGCCACATTTGCTTCAGCCATGACAACGTCATTGACTTCCGTGTTGGTGTTGGTGGCGACCTCAGTATTAGTAACCTCCACTTCAGTAGCTGGAGGGTCAGACACATTCTCCTCGAGAACAACTTGGTTGGTAGGGGGTGTAGCAACACATGCTTATTCTTCTCTTGGTTCTTCTTGGTCATCGGCTGATGCAGCCGAAATATCTTCAGCCGCTTTGGCTTCTGACTCAGGGTTGTTCACAGTTGGAGAAGCTTCAGGAAAAACTTGGCATGAAACATATTGGCGCTCTTCTCCTTCTGGAACACTTGGTAGATTGACTTGAGGCCTTGGTCCTTTGCGAAGCCTGCAGAATGCTGGCGACGCTTGTGGAGATGGAGTTGGTTGGGCCTCAAAGTCTTCATCTTCAATCACCAGAGTGGTGACCTGTGTTGGGGGAGTAACTGGTGTTTCTCCTTGACGGGGGGATTCTTGAGGGTGATCAGCCCATGAGTCATCCTAAGCAATTGGCATCAAAGGATGACCAATGCTGATGAGTTCGCTGTTCGTAAGAACAGGCGATGATACCATGTTGTGTTCGATCTGAGGAAGGACTTCATCATCTTCAACATTGTCATGATGACCAATGTCTTCAGCTACGGTGGGGTCAACAGCTGGAATGTCTTCAGCTTCAGGAGCCTCAATGGAAGCAGGCACATGAACTATCATTCAACGTTCTTGTTGTGCAGATTCAGGGCGAGCAACAGAAATCGGCTCGACTACAAGGGGCTCTGTGGGAGCAGCCCAATCTCTCTTCTTGGTCTTGCGCTTCTTTGTGGGTGGAGCATCATCACTGGTGTTCTTGGTCTTGCGCTTCCCGGCCTTGGCTTCAGCTGCCCTTGTCTTCTGAAGCTCTGGAGCCACTGTGGGGACCTTAGGCTTCACGCCTGTCATACTGGCTGGGAAGACAATGCGAGGTTCTTCCCGCCTGGTTGGTTCAGCTTGGTCCACAAATGGCTTCTTCTTCTTGGCAGCCATCCTGGGGTCGATGCCAGGACGCCCAAGAGACTTGCGCTTCTCAGCTTCATTGTAAGCTTGAACACACTTGGCAGCAAGAATCTTCATGCGCTCACGAGAACCTTTGGCTTCATCATGTTTCTTGTGAAACGCTTCCTTGAGCTCATGCAGCATGACCTTGAAGTTCTGGACATCTGCCACGCTGAGCTTGTCCATGTGCTTCTTGATCTGAGCCTTTTCAAAATCAATCTTGTGCTTCAGCTCAACAATTTTTTGAGCAAGAGCCAGCTCAGGAGCAATGGCGCCATGGAAGGAGACGCTTAGGCCAATGGGAAGTTGCAGATCGTCAAAGCTGAGATTGGGGGTATCAAACCACTCATCAATGAAGTTGTTCAATACTTCCACATCAAAGAGAGGCAAATCATTGAAGATTTCTGCCTAATGCTTTCTCTTTATCAACTACTCAAGAGCGTCATCACTTGACAGATCAATGGCGTCATTCTCGTTCCTCAGAACAGCAGCAGGGGTCAGAGCTGGACTACTGGAGTGCATGGGTTTCTTCTTCTTTTTCTCGGACTTGGAGATGCGTGACAGATCTTTAGACTGCACACTTGGTGCAGGAGGAGCAGTGGCCAGAGGCTTCACTCGCGAAGCTTTTGGTGCAGGGGAAGGCTTTGAAGCCTTAGGTTTCAGCTTCTTTGGCTTCAGTGGTGCAGGCGCTTCGTCAGAGTCAGCGTCGTCTGCAGGTTCATCCACGGCTGTCCCTTGAACCATAATATGAGTGATGAGACCTTCTAAGTTGTAGAAGGGCCCAACAATATTGGGTTTAGCTTCGCGTGTGCCATCGGCATGTGGAGCAGAGGGGCCTGGATTGAAGTCTAATCCCCATGACTTCTTGTTTTCTTTGGCCGAGTTCTTGGCAAACTGGAAGTTGCGTTTGCACATGTTGTCGTCATGACACCATAGCAATGAAGATGGGTCGGCATCTACAGGTTGTGGTCCACGGACCATGCAAGGGTAGAAGCCTTGTTCAATAGCTTCAGCTCCAGACCTGGGTGGAATATTTTTGTACAGAATGTCTCCCCAGGGTCGTTTGATGGCATTCTTCTGAGCATATTCCTGGGTCATGAACCTGTACTTGTACCATTGTTCTGCCCAATAACTTTGAATCCATTGGATTCGGGTTTTGCGCTGATTGTAGTCCTCTGGATCTGTCTTGTACAACTCATAGAGGTCAGGAGGCAAATCTCTAGATGTGTTCCCACGGCGCTGTCTGCCACCCTTCCTTGCGGACTTCTGTGTTGCCATGAAGTTCAAACTGAATGGCTTCAAAACTGTCAAAGGCTTCCGTCTGCTGGTCAGACAGGAACTGGCTTCAGGAGAGTTGATGTGATGCTGTAAGAATTCTCCAAATGAATGCAGACTATGAGAACCAAGGGATTCTCCGACGGACATGTACCTGTGACAGCATTAGAGATGTGAGGGAAGGGGAAGAGGTCATATGCATTCTCAGAAGATTTTGAAGATAAATCAGTTTAGAAGACATTGACCTCATAGCGCAAAGACATTCACTTATATGTTGAGAGTTGGTTCCAGATTTGTATGAATCCAAGAATAAGTACAAGTGAGGAATCTAACTATGTGTGAAGCATAAGTGAATATACTAGGAATTATATGAGATGCAGACAGGATAGATCCCAAATTGTGGAGGCAGAAACCACTTTTGGTAGAAATGATGAATCTATAGGATAAAAAAGACGGTAAAAAGAGGGCTTTTATTTACCACACGATGAACTGCTAGACGAAGTAGAAGATGAGGCCGAGCAGTTCGATCTTTCGTGCCCTAACTTGGCAACGGAGGACACCTACGGCGGTGGCAGAGAAGACGATGTCCGCGGCCGGCGTGAAGACGGCGTCGGAGAGGTCGCGGCAGCTAAGCGCTTCGTCACCGGCGTCGTCGAGAGCTAGCGGTGGCGCTAGGGTTTGTCGAGGTGGAGAGGTGGATAAAAGATTTTGACAGCGATGGGATGTGCATTTATAGGGAGAGGGACGACACAACGCAATTACGCAGGTGCCCCTGGCGGTTCACATCTAAGGGACACATGGCGAACATGCAACATACTAGGAGTTGTCCCACGTTCCCACGCGTGCCTGATCTGTCGGATGGTCGTTCCGGCTTCTCCGGGTTTCAGGCAATAAGAATTGATCATTTAAAATAGATTTAATGTTTGTCTCTGTATCTTTTGCTGACAAGGACGCAGAGAAGACATTCGATAGTTTCAACAGAATGCATATGATTTGGATAGATAGAGTTTGAGGTAGAAAGCATAGAGAGGTTAGGGTCCGATCACATTCACTTAGTTCAAAAGATTCAAATGAGAAGTCATAGCTGTAAGTGAATGCTGTAGAGGACAGAACACTAATATATGTATATATCAGAATAAGACCAAATCAACATAGTGAAGATAAACATGGAGATACGTCAATATTGAAGACAAACCAAATGCGAAGACATAGCAAATGTAACACCATGAGAAAAACACTTCAAAAGGAAGAATTTGGTGGCGGCGTTACCCACCGTATAGGAAGTATTAGACCCAGACACGGCGCACAATTATCGTGGCGCTCCGAAGTCAAATTCCGCATTAATGTATTCACACTTAGAATGTAAGTCTTCATTGATTGAAGATATACTCTACTTCGTGTGTTGCGCATCTAAGTCATCAACATGCATAAGTGTTAGGATGTGTGCCTGATCACAGGACATTCGAGGATTCCAAGATATTTAGCTCACACCGTAACTTTCAAAACCTTTTCTCATCCAAGATCTTTGTGAAGATATCTGCCAGTTGCTCTTCAGTGTTGACGTGTATGATATCAATATCTTCCTTCATGACATGATCTCTGAGAAAATGATGATGAATTTCAATGTGCTTTGTCTTCAAGTGCTGCACTGGGTTGTTGGCAATCTTGATGGTGCTTTCGTTGTCGCAATAGAGTGGTACTTGTTTCAGATGGATGCCATAGTCCTTGAGTGTTTGCTTCATCCATAGAAGGTGAGCGCAGCAATATCCAGCAGCAATGTATTCAGATTCAGCAGTGGAGAGTGATACACAGTTCTGCTTCTTTGAAGACCAACAGATAAGTGATCGTCCCAGAAAGTGGCATGTGCCTGATGTAGACTTGTGTCGGTGTACAAAACTAGGGGTACATTTTTGCACCCCTTTACCTGTGCATGGGTAGTTAGAGCCGCGCCCACGACCACACCAAGCAGAGCGAGGGAGGTGAGCCAAGGTAAGACCAAAGCCCAAGATGGCCAGAGCAATGCCAAGGCCAAGGCCACAAAGAGCAAAGGGACGAAGCAGGTTCCCCCGGCAGGAGACCCTTGCCGGGGACAGCCCCGGCAAGACCCTTGCCGGGGCAGCTCGCCCCACACCAATGGAGCGAGCCACCCTTGAGCCCACGATCCCCGACGCCATCATCCGCATGGAGCGAGGGCTCAGGAAGGCACCTCCAAGGTGGCATGCAGAACTTTGTGAAGACATATCCAAGAATAGACGATGATTAGAAGACGACGACCCCCGACAAGACCCTTGCCGGGGGCAACGGTGTACCACGGCAAGACCATTGCCGGGGACAACGATGTTTCACGGCAAGACCCTTGCCGGGGACAACGGCGTACCACGGCGAGACCCTTGCCGGGGACGACGACGTGCCACGACAAGACCCTTGTCAGGCCACCCGGCAAGGCCATTACCAAGGGTGCTAGCAGGGCCACCACTAGGCCTGCCGGCGACCAAGTTTCCACCGCCATTCGCATGCAGCTGCCAGCCCAACCAGCTGGGTAGGCATCTGCGTGGCGACATGCAGCTCCCATGCCAACCCATCAAGCGCCTGCGTGGCGGCATGTAGATCCTCGCGATGGCTCCGCCACCACGCCACCTCAGCTGCCGGCCTGCCTACCTGGCACGACACGCATCACTGGCCAGGGCGCGTGTCGAAGCAAGGAAGAGCGGCGACGGACAGGACGGGCCTCGCCCCCGTCCCCGATAGAGCAAAGGGACACCTGTGCGATGCATTAAATGCGTCTTGTCCAGTAATACGAAGGATAACCTCGCAACACTGTTGCCTTTCCACCTCCTATGTGCCACTGTGGAAACCCCTTTTTCTATAAAAGGAGGCCCAAGGCGACGAGGAGGAGGATTCGGCTTTTTGGAGCTCGTTACACTCCGTAGCTAGCTCAAGAACTCAGAATACATCCACCAAAGCAGGACTAGGGTTTTACGCATCCTCGCGGCCTGAACCTGGATAAACGAACCGCGTGCTCTCTGTTAGACCCGCTCTTCTCTCAACCCCGTGCCCCGCAACCGCAGTAGGGATTCCTGTGATCCCATAGGTGTCGTTTTCCATTGACATCTTTGGCGCGCCAGGTAGGGGCGCGCAATTGTGAGAATCGGTTTTAGCAGTTAAGTGAGCGTTTCTTCATGTCAATGGCTCTAAGAGAAGCAGGAGAGGGGGTCGAAATATCGACGCCGACGCGACTACAAGCAGAAGCTAAGTCAGACCGAACCCTGACTACTTTCTTTCCTTTTCGTATGAGGTTATTTCCCTCGGAGATGTCGTGCCTTTGTATGGAAAACCTGCACGCTAGGGGGCTCTCCCGCTGTCGGCAACGCCCTTGCCCTGTTTTGAGTCCGCTCAATAGCTCAAGCAGCTGCGTCGAGAGCGGCAGGGTAGCCTTCCGCGATTGACAACGCTCTCGATTCTGACTCGAGTCAAGCTCGATAGTTCGAGCGGCCGCGTTAAGAATGGTAAGGTGGCTCGCCCGACAGCACGCATACCCGGCAGGCCAATGGGGATCCGTCCCCAAGACGCCGCCTTGGGCTTCCACGCCGGCGAGCCTGCCCAGTTGGCATAGGGTGCGTATACAAAGGGAAATTGAACAGGGAAATAACATGCATAGTACTGAAAGTGTTGCAGAGTTATGTTACATAAAATTGTTGCCGCGGTTCTAACTAGAGGTAGCAATTGTCTTGGTTGTGAACCCGCAACGGCAATAAGGAACGGGATGCCTAATCACCGCGCTGGCCCTACACCCTCAGAATTCCGACGACACGACTGATGATGGGCTTGATGCGCTCCCTGAGCGGCGCGAGGTCAACACCCTCCGGCAAGCTCTCCAGCGTGGCGTCGAAGTCGAGGTCGGGGTACGAGTGCGCCACCTTGGTGAGAACCTTGGTCATGGCACCCTGACAAAGCATCCGGGACTCCTCGGCCAGTGAGGCCGCCCGATTGGCGTGGAGCCGCTCCAGAGCACGGACGAACTTCTCAAAGAACAAGGTCAGGCTGCAATTGGCGCTCACGCTCCGCTCCGGGACATACCTCACGTCCGACATCCCCATGTCGGCAAGCTGTGCGGCGGCCTGGTTGGCGACGGCGGCAAGGCGTTCGAGCCAACGGTTCTCGCCCGCCACATGATCGGCGAAGTTGAGGCCTTCGTTCTCCCGCAACTGCTTCTCGCCCTCCAGCGCCTTGGCCAGGATTTCCTCTCGAGTCTTGGCCTCCTCCAGCGCCTCCTTGAGACCCTTCAGCTTCAGCTTGAGATCCCCGATGGAGTTGTTGGCCTTGGCAAGCTCCCCAGCCTTGCTGATGACCGCGCCCTGTGCCTCCGTAAGAGCACCGTTAAGCGTGTCCTTCTCACGGGACAGCTTCAACGCCTGCTCCTTCAACCCGTCGCGCTCCTCCTCCAGCTCCTTCACCTTGCCGCATCTTTGCCACGAAGTGTGGCGGCAAGCTTCTCCTCGCGTGCGGCAAGGTCCTCCTCCTTGGAGTTCAGTGCGGCCTCTCGCTGGGTCCGAACAGCCTCGGCGGCCTCGGCCGAGTTCTTCGCCGCCTCCTGAGCTTTCTCGACGTCGGCAAGCTTCATGGTAAGCTCCACGTCGCGCTTGGCCTGCTCATCCTGGGCCGCCTTGAGCTCCTTGTGGGCCTTGCGGAACCAATCCCGCGCTTCGGCGATGCGCTCCTGGAGGTCCGCCTCCGCCTTCTCCACCACCGCCATCCTGGACTTAACCTTGTCCAGGCGGGCACGGTGGAGCACCTGGAGCTTCCGGAAGCTGGCGCCCATGGCGTGGAGGAGCTGTTCTTCCTGTGAACCGTCGCCGCCAACAATTGGCTCGTCAACGACTTCGAGCCCGGCGGTGGCAAGCACCTCGTCGTCGAACACCTCTCCATCAACAGGCGTCCTGGTGCTCGACGCGCCTGGAAGGTGGACGAACAAGTCGTCGCCCACCCTCAGGTACTTGCCGGAGCTGGAAGCAGCAGAGGAGGAAGGCCGGTCACCAGCGTCCTCCTCCGTCTCCCCAGCAAGCCCCCTGCCGGCCTCCTCAGCGGCAGCCTTGTCGGCCTCCCCGGTAGGCCCCTCGCTGGCCTCCTCGGCAGCGTCTTTGGAGGCCTCCTCGGCGGCGACCTTCTCGGCGTCCACCTCGGTGGCCTTGGCGACGCCCTTGATGACGGCGTACACGTCCTCTGGGTCCATCAAGGAGGAATCTGGGCGCCAAAGACAGCGGTGAGGCAAAGCCAAGACCAAGAACCGGGAAGAAGAAGAAGCAGGGACGAATGGCGAATGACTTACCGGTGCTGGCACCCGGCTGAGAAACGGAAGTCCCCTCCCCGCCAACATTTGGCGTCGAGGCAAAGCCACTGGCGCCCAAGTTCTCTTCCTCCTCCTCCATGTGTGTGGGCTCGGTGCTCGGCGCCCTTGCCGGGGACGTCCCTCGGGGCGGTGTGGTCGATGGGGGCGGCGTGTTGGGAGTAGCCCCCTGTGGCTCCTCCTGCTGCCGCTCCCCTCCTGCACACCTGGCAAGGTCAGCACCAAAGTGTCGCGCCCCTGGTACATGTCGAAGAGAGAAGAATGATGAACTTACGCTGGGGGCTTTGCCGGGGGCTGCTGTCCGGGCTCCTCAATACCACCGAGGGCGCCCTCGAAGTACCAGCTGGGGGCTGGCCACCCGCCGAGACCTTGGCCCTTTTTGCTCTCTGGGCCAGCGTCTCCACGTCCCTGCAAAGACGAAAACAAGTCAAGATCAGTAACACAGGTTGGGGAGGCAGAGATAACGGAGAGGAACCGGATGCTTACTCATCGTCCTCCTCCTCCTCTGCGGTCTTCCTCTTCTTCCCGGGACCGAGAGATCCATAATCAAAGGTGATCCCCACGCCGACGTTTGCCGGAAGAGGGGAGGGAGGCGGCGTATGGGCACACTTGGATGAAGAAGGAGCAGCCGCCTTCTTCTTCACCGCGACCTTCGCCGGCTTCTTCGCCGCCGTGGCCCTCGTGTGGGGCTGGGACCCCTCCAAGGTCAGCTGCGGCTGCGCAGCCCTGCGGGGCCGAACCGGCTCACAGGAACTGGCCCGTCGCAAGACTTGCCCCCTCCCCGCTGGTGGTGTCGGGTCTGCGGTCTCGCCACCCTCCTCCGACGACTCCCCGGTCACATCCTCAACCACTGGAGCCTCGGTGCCCGCACTGCTACCTCCCCCGGCAGCCGCCGCCCATCGGGCAAGCTCCTCCTCCTCCGCGGCCATCGCGGCCTTGTCCTCCATGCCGCCATCTTTGCCAGCTTCCCTGGCGAGTTGTGCCTCCCTCGCCCTGGTGGCGATGTAGTCCAGCTCCGCCTGGGTGGTGTCCATGACAAGCAGTCGCTCGGCGCCGGCGTTGACATACCCCTCGTGCAGAGTGTCAAAGAACTGCTGCACCTCGGCGTCCTCCGGCTCCTTCCAGATCGGGTCGGGGCCATGTGCGTTGCAGTCCGGCATCATAGCAATGATATCAGACCGACACGAGTTATTACACAACGGGACCACCCCCGTTGGCAGCTTGAACAACGGCCCCTTGAGGACCTTGCCGGCCTTCGCGGCGGCCCTCGCAACCTTGCCGGTCCACTCGACCTCGCCGTCACGGCCCACATCAAGCTGGAAGAGCCGCTGGCAGAAATGGGCGTGCACCATCACCGTAAAGTTGTGGTCAAGGCCTGAGCAGAGTCGCATGATGTCAGCGGGGTTTGTGAAGAGCCAGGCAGGCCTCCCCTTGTTATGCAGCGGAGCAATTCGGCGGCGGATGAAGTCCGCCCCGATCATTTCGAGGGTGAGCCTGGCCTGGGTAAGCCGGAGAATCTTGGTGGTGGCAACCGTGAGCTTCCCGTTGGCGGCATCAACATCGCTCCAATCGCTGCTGCGAACCGGCGGTGCCGGCGAACTTTGTAGAACGCCGACGGGTCCTTCTCTTCAATCCAGCACCACCGGCCCCGCCACTCCTCCCACCTCTCCTTCACCGCGCCGTCCGGGTACGCCCCCTTGGATCTTGGGATCCAGGTGATGCAACCAAAGATGGCGCCCCCCCGGCTGGATTCGAGGGGAGAAGTAATGGCGGAAGAACGCCGTGTTGGGGTGCACCCCAACGAAGCCCTCGCAGAGATGCACGAAAAGGGCCATGCATGCCACCGCATTCGGAGTAAAATCCAAGAGGCGGAAGCCAAAGGTGTGCATAGCATCGCTGAAGAAATCGGAGAAGGGAGGGCAGAGCCCGCAAGAAAAGTAATCAACGAAAAAGGGGTACCGATTTGGGGCAGGCTCGACGCAGGCGGCGGGGATGATGCGCGTGGCCGGGTGCCCCGAATCCTCCCCCAATCTTCACTCCCCAAAGGGGCTTGAAGGAGTCCCGAAGCTCGAGCATGTCGACCGTCGAGGGAAAGAAGAAGGCGGAATGCGTCCGTTGCCCCGACAACACGCTCTCCGGCGGCTCCATAGCCCCGGCATCCTTGGCCACCCCCTTGCCGTTGGTGGATTTTGGCGCCATGGTGGCTGAAGGAGGAGGGAGGAGCGGAGGGCGGCAGAAGCACAATGGCGGCGAGCGGAGACGAAGCTTGGAGAAGAGGAGGGAGACAGGCGGAGGTCTCCGAGATTGGGGTTGCACGAAGGGTGAAAGGAATAGTGCGCCCGCGGTTATCCCTTTTTGTGGGGAAGCCACGGGTCGCGCCGCCCATTTACTACGATGTGACGCATGCATGTGAAAACCGCCCCATGCATGCCGCCCACGTCACGCTTGCCCCTCCACGCCGCGCCACGTGCGCGGGTCGTGGGAAGCACAGCGGACGAAAAATCTTACCACGGTAAAAACCGCCCCGCCTGGCCGCGCACCGTTTTGGGCCTGACCCAACAACGTGTCGCGCTTATGTGTGGTCCAGGCCCCGGGGCTCCTGTCAGTGTACAAAACTAGGGGCACATTTTTGCACCCCTTTACCTGTGCACGGGCAGTCAGAGCTGCGCCCACGACCACACCAAGCAGAGCGAGGGAGGTGAGCCAAGGTAAGACCAAAGCCCAAGATGGCCAGAGCAACGCCAGGGCCAAGGCCACAAAGAGCAAAGGGACGAAGCAGGTCCCCCCGGCAGGAGACCCTTGCCGGGGGCAGCCCCGGCAGCCCCAGCAAGACCCTTGCTGGGGCAGCTCGCCCCACACCAACGGAGTGAGCCACCCTTGAGCCCACGATCCCCGACGCAATCATCCGCGTGGAGCCAGGGCTCGGGAAGGCACCTCCAAGGTGGCATGCAGATCTTTGTGAAGACATATCCAAGAATAGACGAGGATTAGAAGACGACAACCCCCGGCAAGACCCTTGCCGGGGACAAAGGAGTACCACGGGAAGACCCTTGCCGGGGACAACGGCGTATCACGGCAAGACCCTTGCCGCGGACAACGGCGTACCACAGCGAGACCCTTGCCGGGGACGACGGCGTGCCACGACAAGACCCTTGTCGGGCCACCCGACAAGGCCATTACCAAGGGTGCTAGCAGGGCCACCACTAGGCCTGCCGGCGACCAAGTTTCCACCGCCGTTCGCATGCAGCTGCCAGCCCAACCAACTGGGTAGGCACCTGCATGGCGACATGCAGCTCCCAGGCCAACCCATCAAGCGCCTGCGTGGCGGCATGCAGATCCTCGCGATGGCTCCGCCACCACGCCACCTCAGCTGCCGGCCTGCCTACATGGCGCCACACGCATCACTGGCCAGGGCGCGTGTCGAAGCAAGGAAGAGTGGCGACGGACGGGACGGGCCTCGCCCCCGTCCCCGATAAAGCAAAGGGACACTTGCGCGATGCATTAAATGTGTCTTGTCCTGTAATACGAAGGATAACCTCGCAACACTGTTGCCTTTCCACCTCCTGTGTGCCACTGTGGCAACCCCTTTTTCTATAAAAGGAGGCCCAAGGCGACGAGGAGGAGGATTCGGCTTTTTGGAGCTCGTTACACTGCGTAGCTAGCTCAAGAACTCAGAATACATCCACCAAAGCAGGACTAGGGTTTTATGTATCCTCACGGCCCGAACCTGGATAAACGAACTGCATGCTCTCTGTTAGACCCGCTCTTCTCTCAACCCCGCGCCCCGCAACCGCAATAGGGATTCTTGTGATCCCATAGGTGTCGTTTTCCACCGACAACTTGCAATCCACCTTGTCACCAGCATAATCAGCATCCGAGAATCCAACTAGATCAAACTCTAAGCCCTTTGGATACCATAATCCTAATGTTGGGGTGTAAGCCAAATATCGAAGAATTCGCTTCACAGCTAAGTGATGCGATTCCTTTGGTGCCGCTTGGAATCGATCACACATGCAAACACTAAGCATAATATCTGGCGTAGGTGCACATAAATAAAGTAAAGAACCAATCATAGAGCGATATACCTTTTGATCGAACTCTCTACCATTGGCGTCAGGACCCAGATGACTCTTGGTTGGCATTGGCGTCGTATAACCTTTGCAGTCTTGCATTCCAAATTTCTTCAGGCAATCTTTGAGGTATTTCTCTTGAGATATGAAGATGCTATTTCTTTGCTGACGAATTTGAAGACTAAGGAAGAACTTCAGCTCACCCATCATGGTCATCTGATATTGTTCTTGCATCATGTGTCCAGACTCATCACTGTATTTCTGGTTGGTGCAGCCGAAGATAATGTCCTCCACATATATTTGGCACACAAACAATTCACCATCATATGTCTTCGTGAAGAGTGTGGGATCCAAGGAACTAGGTTTGAAGCCTTTGCTCTTCAGGAAATCTTTGAGTGTGTCATACCAAGCGCGAGGGGCTTGTTTGAGGCCATACAGTGCCTTGTTTAGCTTGTACACCATATCAGGATGTTTTGGATCTTCAAAGCCAGGAGGTTGTGCAACATACATTTTTTCTTCAATCTTTCCATTGAGAAATGCACTCTTCGCATCCATTTGATACAGCAAGATGTTGTGATGGTTTGCATAGGCTAGCAATATGCGAATGGCTTCAAGCCTAGCCACAAGAGCAAGTGTTTCATCGAAGTCAATCCCTTCAACTTGAGTGTATCCTTGAGCAACGAGACGAGCTTTGTTTGTGACAACTTGACCATGCTCATCTTGTTTGTTGCGATATATCCATTTTGTGCCTATTATGTTTTGCTTGCGGGGGTCAGGACGCTTGACAAGTTCCCAGACATTGTTCAGCTTGAACTGTTGAAGCTCTTCTTGCATAGCTTGAATCCATTCAGGTTCCATGAAGGCTTCATCAACTTTCTTGGGTTCAGATATTGAGACAAAAGCAAAGTGTCAACAGAAATTTGCTAGTTGTGTTGCTCTTTGTCGGTGTCAAAACCGGCGGATCTCGGGTAGGGGGTCCCGAACTGTGCGTCTAGGCGGATGGTAACAGGAGACAAGGGACACAATGTTTTTACCCAGGTTCAGGCCCTCTCGAGGGAGGTAAAACCCTACTCCTGCTTGATTAATATTGATGATATGGGTAGTACAAGAGTACATCTACCACGAGATCAGAGAGGCTAAACCCTAGAAGCTAGCCTATGGTATGATTGTTGTTCGTCCTATGGACTAAAACCCTCTGGTTTATATAGACACCGGAGAGGGTTAGGGTTACACAGAGTCGGTTACAACGGAAGGAGATCTACATATCCGTATCGCCAAGCTTGCCTTCCACGCCAAGGAAAGTCCCATCTGGACACGGGACGAAGTCTTCAATCTTGTATCTTCATAGTCCAGGAGTCCGGCCAAAGGTTATAGTCCGGCTTCCCGGACACCCCCTAATCCAGGACTCCCTCAGTAGCCCCCGAACCAGGCTTCAATGACGACGAGTCCGGCGAGCAGGTTGTCTTCGGCATTGCAAGGCGGGCTCTTCTCCAAATTCCGTGTACTTGTTGAATAGTGTTCGAATTCTTGTGACTATTGCGCTTCTTGGCTTCCACGCCCAATAATGGCCTTCTTCCATGTGTCAAATGAATGCGAAAAGCCAGGGTGTTTTTACATTTACCCCCCTAGCTGCATAAATGAGCAGCCTATTAAAGATGCGAGGATTTAGATCCAAATCACACCATCTTCCCTCCATGAGCATTCATCGGAGCGTATTCGACAGAGTTCCATTCCATCATGGATGGTCGCTGCAGCTCCTCCTCTCGCCTCCCCAGTTCTCAACCTGGAGATTGGGAGAGATTTTCCATCCCGCACAGCGAGCTGGTGACTCTTCAAACCAAAGGGTTCCTTCCCCCAGCCTATATGGTCCCGGTTCGAGCCGGGCTTGCCACCTATAATGGCGGAAAGCAAGCGGAGAGCGTCCCCAATCCCTCCAAAGGAGAGCGGCTATGCCTTGTCTCTTACCTGATAAGAGGGCTCGGATTTCCAATTCATCCGTTTCTCCAGGGGCTGCTAGAGTTTTATGGCCTCCAGCTGCACAACCTTACGCCAGCCTCCATATTGCATATCGCGGGCTTCATAGCCCTTTGCGAGCTATTTTTGGGCTGTGAAGCTCATTTCGCTTTGTGGAAGAAGCTGTTCTGCCTCGTGCCCCGTTCTCAGGAGGGGTCGATATATCAAGTGGGCGGAGCCAAAGTATGGCGCATCGCTGGGACCGGATATCTATCCGGAACCCCAAAGAAGGCGTCCGAAGACTAGCCTTCAGAATGGTTTTATATAGAAGATGTCCCCCTGCCGGATCCTATTCGGATCGGCCTCCCTGAGTTTGATAATGCTCTCTTAAGGAAGCACCTAAGTTGGCATCCACGGAGCCCTTGGAAGGAGAATGACAAGGACGTCCTTTACCTGATGGGCCGAATAAGGTTATTGGCTCATTCCGGACTGACCATGATCGAGGTCATGGCCACATGCATTATGCGGGGGGTGCAGCCGCTTCAGTATAGGGGCCACCCCATGTGGGATTTCAACGGGGAGGACGATGCCACCCGCTGCGGCCGTAAGGGGCCGGAATCGGCTGCCGCTTTGACGAAGATCTTCTCGGCATTGTACAAGGGAGAAGAAGAGGAATTTCTCCGCGTCAATCCATAGGGCGGATTTTCCATGTACAATCCTCCAAACTGGGTAAGCGGACACTTCTTTTTTGCCCATCCGTTCCATATTCCCATAGTTAAGTGTCTCATTTTGTGATTTCGACGCAGGAACTGCGCCAGGCCGTAAAGGAGATAAACAGCCCTCCTCCACAACCCGAGGATCCAGAACGGTACCTCGACCCGGCCTCCCAAGAGGATCCGGACATATCTGTGGAGCTGATCGACGGGGTATTTTACCAACTGAGCATCGACAATGCCTTGGTGGCCATTACGGCCGATTATCCTGGACTGATCCCCGCCTCATAGGTAATTGAGACCGAAGTCCCAATATCTCGAAAATGATCCGTCCGTGCTTATTTTGACCATCGTATACCAATGGTGTTTCGGAGGGGAGGATCCCAAGGCAGAACGCCGAGCCTGCGGTGACTAGCCAACAAGGGACCGCGAGGGCAGGCAGGCTAAAAAGACCCGCAGTCCGGATCGAGACACCGGTGTAGCAGTAAGGCGCGCCGTTTTTATACCAATGTATTGTCCTTACGATGCATGTTAACGCCCGTGTTCTTTTTAGGAAGAAGAGGGCTCGCCGGACTATATCCGGAGAGGTTGCTAATCGCGCCTCCACTAGCCAGGCTCCAAAGCCAGGTCTAGAAGCAGAGGCAAACATGAGGCGCGCATCAGATGTTCCTCCGACAGAGGATGCAGACAGGCTGTCTGCCACCAATTCCGAGGTGGAGAGTGCCATGAACCACAGGCGTCGTCGAACAGTTCTTCGCGACGCTTGTCTATCCCGTGAGGCATTGGAGGCCTTTAACTCGGGAGACGCATATCTCCGTGCTGCTCAAGATGATCTAACCAGAGCCGCGGAGCAGTATGTAAAGGACATACGGGTAAGAATTTTTGGTGATTATATATATACCAGTAGCCCCCGAGACTTGAAATGGTTAGAATAACTGATTTAAGGATCATTTGTTATGCAGGTTCTTACAGAGAAGAATACCATACTGTCCCAGGAGCTGGAAGAGTGCAAGGCCCAGCTTCAGGCCGCACTAGCCGCAGCTGGGGAGCTCAAGAAGACCCCCTCTGGTATTATGCGCCTCAATTGATAAGTATCATGTAGAGTGCGGCGTATATACAAGTCTGACAATAAAATTGCAGATGGCGCCGGATTAGATCCGGATAAGCAGCAACTCTACGCCAGCTAAAGGCTGGTGAGAGTGTGCTTATGAAGGTGAGGCAGGAGAAGAATGATCTCCAGGATGCCAACACCCAGCTGGGTGTGGAACTAAAGGATGTTCGTGCCCAACTGTCGGACTCCGTTAAGGAGAATCGGCGGCTTCGACGCGGCATATCTAGTAAGTGCTTGAACGAACTTTGAAAAAGAGTTCGGCGAGGAAGTCGACTAATAGAGTTATGTCTGTAGGTATGCTAACAGGTCGTCTTGCGGAGGAAATGCCCGGTTCTACGGGTGACCTTCTTCCCGAGCTCTCGCAATTACACGAAAGAGTTCGGCAGGTGATGCATGGTGTTGCCCAGGCCTTGTGGCCCTCCGTCTCCATGCCCGAAGGCCTTGGAGAGCTTGCAGAGAAGCTTAAGGGAGCGCGGCGGCGCTTCCGATTATGGAAGATATCGGCCTGCCGTCAAGGCGCCAGGGAGGCCTGGGCCATGGTGAAGACGCGGTACACGAAGGCTGACCCAAACCACATGGCCGAGGTCGGACCTGTGGGGCCCGATGGGAAGGAGATCCCTGTTAGCTTAGTGTACGGCCAGGTAGAGTTGGCCGCCAAATATTCCCAACGGGACTGTAAACTAGACAGCCTGTTGGATGGTATTGAAGAGGAATTTACCCAGTCAAATTGACTATGTATTTTAAGATGACATGTAAAATGCCTTCTAGCCGGAGTGTAGATCATTTGTCATGGCGGACCTTTTCGCTTCAACCTCGGGACCCGATAGTCCGGAGTGTGTCCGAATACCCTCTCGGTTATGTAAGAACCGAGGCATGCATGGAGACCAGGCGTAGGGGTCATTAGTGCTTGAATAGACAAGTGACCAACTAGTTACGTTATATTACATGGTTAGTAAGAAACATCTTCCAGGGAGAATAGTTCCGTTAGGGGTTCCTTTCCCTGGGAGGCATGCCCTAAAGTGCATGTCCGGACTACGAAAAAAGCAGAAAAGCATCTGGGGGCAGATAAATAAACAAGTGGAAAATCGTCTTTTAGTTCACCAACCGAATATTCCCTTAAGAACGCTAGCTTTCGGCTTCACCCAGTCTAAGGTACACATCCGGCTGACCCGGCAGTAACAATCACAGAGGTGCTCCCTTTACCTCCTAGCCGAACAATCGGGAACGTAGGGGTAAGCACAGGAGCCAGGCAACCCAGCTTGGCCAAAACTTAAGTCATATCGATGCATATAATGGTGAATAAAAGGTACATGCAGAAGTGTGACACATGTGTTGGGCATGAAGCCCGTATGAATAAGCTTCTTTTAAAGAAGCCCCCAGGTATAATGAGAGCGGATGGCGCGTCAATTGTGTGCGAACAAGGCACGAACGAGCCCTTAAAGGCTATAAGAAAAAGAGAGGGGCGAAGTAGAGAAATATAAGACAGCTAGTGTATAAAAAATGGACAGAGGAAGGAAACGAACACAGAGTCTGGCGCTAGGCGTAGAACCTTCGAAGACGGGTTGCGTTCCATGGGTTCGGCTCGTGTCGGTTATCCGATGCGTCTCGCAGACGGTACGCTCCACCAGTCAGGACCTGGTCAATAATAAAGGGACCTTCCCATTTGGGCTTGAGCTTGTCATTTTTCTTGTCCGGCAGGCGTAGAACTAACTCGCCAACATTGTAGGTTTTGGCCCGTACTTCTCTGCTTTGGTATCTTCGAGCCTGCTGTTGATAGAATGCGGAACGGGCTTTTGCCACGTCACGCTCCTCCTCCAAGGCGTCCAAACTGTCCTGACGATCGAGTTCGGCTTCTCTTTCCTTGTACATGCGCACGCGAGGTGAGTCATGAATTATGTCGCACGGCAGAACCGCCTCTGTGCCGTATACCATAAAGAATGGTGTGTATCCGGTGGTGCGATTCGGCATGGTCAGCAACCCCCAGAGTACGGAGTCGAGCTCCTCTACCCAGTGTGTGTTAGATTCCTTGAGGGTCCGCTCTAATCTGGGTTTGATGCCGCTCATGATTAGACCATTTGCTCGTTCAACTTGACCGTTAGTTTGTGGGTGATAGACTGAAGCATAGTCGAGCTTGATGCCCATGTTTTTGCACCAGAGTTTGACCTCGTCGGCCGTGAAGTTCGTGCCATTATCAGTCATGATGCTGTGGGGGACGCCGTAACGGTGTACGGCCCCGGATATGAAGGCCCTGTTCAGATACACTCCGCTCCGCCGCAGCAGCTCCGGGAGCGGACGGAGCGCCAGCACTATTGCTGGGAGCGGCTCAGACCGCGCTCCTCGCGCGGAGCGGAGTTACCTGGCGGGAGAGATTCCGAACACCTCCGAAGTCTATCACCGGTCCGGATTCGGCCGTTTTAACAGGCTTGGCCTCTATCCATTTGGTGAACTTATCCACCATGACCAGTAGGTATTTTTGCTTGTGGGTTCCTCCTTTAAGGGGTCCAACCATGTCAAGCCCCCAGACCGCGAAGGGCCAGGTCATGGGTATAGTTTGGAGGGCGGTGGGTGGCATATGGCTTTGGTTAGCGAAGAGCTGGCAACCAACGCATCGTTGGACTAAGTCCTGGGCATCTGCCCGGGCCGTCGGCCAATAAAATCCTGTACGGAATGCCTTGCTTACAAGGGCCCGGGCTGCAGCGTGGTGCCCGCCGAGTCTGGCATGAATTTCAGCCAGAAGATTCCGCCCTTCCTCTTTGGAGATACACCTTCGAAGGACTCCGGTGGTGCTTTTCTTATAAAGCTCTCCCTCATGGACTTTATAGGCTTTAGATCGCCGCACTATGCAGCGTGCCTCGTTTTGTTCCTCGGGAAGTTCCTGCCTAGTTAGGTAGGCTAGGAATGGTTCTGTCCACGGGGCAATGACTGCCATTAGTACATGGGCTGAGGATGTTACTTCGTTGGTAGAGCCTCCAATTGTGTCAGGATGTTCGGTGTCGGGCAGTGCGGTTAGGTTCGGGCTGTTATTTCCGGGTTCCCTTCCCATACTATGGATGGCTTGAACAGCCTTTCCAAGAAGATGTTGGGGGGACGGCATCGCGCTTTGCGCCAATGCGTGCCAGGACGTCTGCTACCTGGTTGTTTTCCTGAGCTATATGGTGAAATTCGAGCCCCTCAAACCGAGCTGACATTTTTAGGATGGCGTTGCGATAAGTTGCCATTTTCGGATCCTTGGCATCAAAGTCTCCATTTATTTGGGATATCGCAAGGTTCGAATCCTCGCGCACCTCTAGGCGTTGAATGCCCATGGATACTGCCATCCGGAGACCATGTAAAAGGGCCTCGGATTCGGCTGTGTTGTTGGAGTCCGTATACATTATCTGGAGTACATATTGAACTGTATCTCCTGTTGGGGATGTCAGAATGACGCCAGCGCCCAGACCAGCCAACATTTTGGAGCCGTCGAAGTGCATGATCCAGTTGGAATATGTGCCATACTCTTTAGGGAGTTCGGCTTCAGTCCATTCGGCGACGAAGTCGGCCAAAACTTGCGACTTAATAGCTCGCCATGGATTGTATGTTATGTCGAACGGAGGAGCTCAATGGCCCATGTGGCAATCCGGCCCGTCGCGTCGCGGTTGTTTATAATATCGTTAAGTGGCACTTCTGAGGCTACTGTTATCGAACACTCCTGAAAGTAGTGTCGCAGCTTCCGGGACGCCATGAATACTGCGTACGCTACCTTTTGATAATGCGGGTACCATGACTTGCATGGGGCGAGGACCGTGGACACATAGTAAACCGGCTTTTGAAGGGGGAATTTGTGTCCGTCCATTTCTCGTTCGACGACGAGTACTGCGCTCACAACTTGGTGAGTTGCCGCAATGTACAATAGCATTGGTTCGCCAATGTTTGGTGCGGCCAGGACCGGGTTTGTTGCCAATATGGCTTTTATTTCGTCAAGTCTGGCCGTGGTGGCATCCGTCCACTCGAAGTGTTCGGTGCGCCGGAGGAGGCGATAAAGGGGTAATGCCTTTTCTCCTAAGCGGGAGATAAAGCGGCTTAGAACCGCCACACATCCGGTCAATTTTTGTATTTGTTTGAGGTCCTTTGGGATATCCAATTGTGACAGAGCTCGGATCTTGGCTGGATTTGCTTCAATTCCTCTACCGGATACAATGAAGCCCAAGAGCTTTCTGGCCGGTACGCCGAAAACAGCTGCCGCCGTCCATGAGTGCCTTGGTGAGTCGAAAGCCGTCCACGATTGGACTGAGGACCAATGCAGCTGGTGCTCGGGCTGTTCGGAATTTAGGTTCATCACTGGCATTGAAAGTAATAGCCGTGTCACTCCATGGGTTTATTGTGGCCACATGGTAGACTTCGGTGAGGCTGCGGAGTGTTCGTTTTCGCATATTGTTTGATGCGAAAGTCTCGAAGACTGTTAATACCGTGCTGGTATCTTTTGGCTGGTGCTCTGTGGCTTCTGGGATTAGAAGAGCTTCGCCACCTTTGGCCACCTGCCGGAGTATCCAACATGCTCTAAGGCTATGAGTTGGTGTGGCGCCCTATGTACTGTGAATTTTACAGGGTCCATTGAGCCACCCCTCCAGCACGGTTTCATGCCCTGTAGAGGGTTTTTGCTTTTTGGTGTTTAATCCGGGTGTCTGGCGATAATGCACCCTTTTATTTTGGACTGGGTTTGTATTCAGGGCCGGATTGTCCCAAAATTTTATTTTGGTTTTCCAGGCGCTTTCCATTGCACAGTACTTTCGCACTATGGACGCCAAGTCAGCGAAGCGTGTAATTTCATGATGACTTATGGCGTTGAGGATTCCCTTGTCCGTGCAATTGTTGTAGAAGGATGAAATTGCATCCTCCTCGCGGCAGTCCTTTATCCTGTTCATGACCAGGAGGAATCTGGCCCAGTAATGGTGTACTGTTTCTTCGGGCTCTTGCCAAATTTGGGATAGATCACTTATGTTTGGGTGGGTGGGTGGAATTAAATCCGGAACCTCACCCAATATGAGACTCAGGGGCCAAGGAGTTTCTGAACTCGGAAGCTTGGGTTCTTGGATGCTGTCCAATGAATCTAGCCCGCTGCCTGACTTTAGGTTTAGGGCCTGAGTGACGTCCTCCCCTCCGCGGGTATCTGGCTTGGAGGGATCAGGAATCCGGACATAACTAGTCCTTAAGATAGATGAAGGGTCGCCGCATTGTTCCTCCACCACTCCAACGTGATGGGTGACCTGGGGAGAGTTAATCTCTCTCAGCTCAGGTTTAAGCCCAATTTGATCATAGTCTGTAGCGACTCCCAGGGCGGCGATGCGATCCAAGAGCTCGTTTAGGGAAGAGAGCTCCATCGGATCTAACTGCTTGGCGAGTTCCGAGTTGACGTGAAGATTGCTTTCGATGATCCGAGAAGTCATCGTCGGCGCGGCGGCCGAACAGGCGGTCACAAGGAAACCACCCAGCCGGAGAGTTTGGCCGATAGCCAAAGCTCCTTTAGCAACAGTGCCGTTTTTAAAAACGGGATGCGACATCCTTCCTGATGACGACGGCACAAAGGAACTCTCAATGAAAGCACCAATGTTGGTGTCAAAACCGGCGGATCTCGGGTAGGGGGTCCCGAACTGTGCGTCTAGGCGGATGGTAACAGGAGACAAGGGACACGATGTTTTTACCCAGGTTCGGGCCCTCTCGAGGGAGGTAAAACCCTACTCCTGCTTGATTAATATTGATGATATGGGTAGTACAAGAGTAGATCTACCACGAGATCAGAGAGGCTAAACCCTAGAAGCTAGCCTATGGTATGATTGTTGTTCGTCCTATGGACTAAAACCCTTCGGTTTATATAGACACCAGAGAGGGTTTGGGTTACACAGAGTCGGTTACAACATAAGGAGATCTACATATCCATATCGCCAGGCTTGCCTTCCACGCCAAGGAAAGTCCCATCCGGACACGGGACGAAGTCTTCAATCTTGTATCTTCATAGTCCAGGAGTCCGGCCAAAGGCTATAGTCCGGCTTCCCGGACACCCCCTAATCCAGGACTCCCTCACTCTTGAACGAGTGAGTGGACCAGGCGCATTTATGCTGTCAATTATCTTCTCAATCTGTACTTCATTTGCAACACGAGGATGAACTGGACGAAGATTTTGCTTTTGTTGATCATTGTCATCGTTGGGTGGATTGTCTTCGGGATGAGCATTGTCTTCAGGTTGATTAGGTGCAGAAATGATAAGTTCCTCTTCAGGCTGTGCTTCAGACGGTATGATTTCTCCAGTTCCCATTAGCTTGATGGATCCACTGGGTGGAACTTCATCTAGCACATTTGGCAGGTGCTCTCTTTGCGAGCCGTTAGTCTCATCGAACCGCACATCCACGGTTTCAACCATTTTATAGTGAAAGAGGTTGAAGACTCTATAGGAGTGCGAATCCTTTCCGTAACCGAGCATAAAACTTTCATGTGCTTTCGGTGCAAATTTTGAAGTGTGATGTGGATCCTTGATCCAGCACCTAGCACCAAATACTTTGAAGTAACTGACATTTGGATTCTTACCAGTGAGGAGTTCATAAGATGTTTTCTTCAGAAGCTTGTGAAGATAAACACGGCTGATGACATGGCATGCAGTATCAATAGCTTCAGGCCAGAACTTTCTTGGTGTCTTGTATTCATCGAGCATCGTTCGAGCCATCTCAATGAGTGTTCTGTTCTTGCGCTCCATGATGCCATTCTGCTGAGGGGTGTACGGAGCTGAGAACTCATGAGTGATGCCTAATGTACCCAAGTACAGATCGAGGCCGGTGTTCTTGAACTCTGTGCCGTTGTCACTCCTGATATGCTTGATCTTGACGTCATAGTTGTTCATGGCACGGTTGGCGAAGCGTCTGAAGACATCTTGCACTTCAGTCTTGTAGAGAAATATGTGCACCCACGTATATCTTGAGTAATCATCAACAATGACGAAGCCATAGAGGCAAGCAGTTGTAGTGAGAGTAGAGTAGTGAGTAGGGCCAAATAAGTCCATGTGTAGCAGCTCGAAGGGTTGAGATATCGTCATGATTGTCTTCGGGGGATGCTTGGCCCTAGTCATCTTTCCAGCTTCGCAGGCACCGCACAAGTGATCCTTCTTGAACTTGACGCCCTCGGTGCCTATGACATGCTTCTTCTTTGCGAGAGTGTGCAAGTTCCTCATGTCAGCATGCCCTAGCCTCCGATGCTAGAGCCAGCACTCTGAAGCTTTTGCGAGAAGGCATACGACAAGCTGTGGCCCTGCTGAGAAATCTACCATGTACAGATCATCTTTTCGGTACCCTTCAAAGACTAGAGACTTGTCAGATTCTATTAGTACAAGGCCACGATATTTTCCAAATATCAAAATCATGTTCAAGTCACAAAGCATTGAGACAGACATTAAGTTGAAACCAAGGGATTCAACAAGCATCACTTTATCCATGTGTTGATCCTTTGAGTTTGCAACTCTACCTAGACCCAATACCTTGCTTTTACCAGTGTCAGCAAATGTGATGTGAGTTTTGTCAGATGGACGTAAAGTTGAGTCCATGAGAAGACTTCGATCACCAGTCATATGATTAGTGCATCCGCTGTCCATAATCCATTCTGAAGCATGAGGTGTCATACCCTACAGTACAGTTAGGGGGATAGGCTTCACCAAGAGTATTGTGAAGCATAAACATCTGACAGGCAAGAGGATTATCAAAGCTTAGATCAAGATTAGGACTGATAGGATGATTGGCAAATGATTCAGGAACAAAATACAAAGTGAGACCATTTGGGCATTTGGTCTTGCACCCTACAAGATGTTTTAGGTCCACAGCAATAGCATCAGACGCCTTTGATTTCCGGCTGGAGACCTTTCCCTGCAAAAGAAATTTAATTCTTCTTAACCACCCACATCTTCAGGGGTGGTTTAGAAGCAATGAGTCTAAGTGCAACATCTGAGAACTTCGGCTTTGGAGCCCTAGCAAATAGCCTTGCAGGAGATGAATGATACTCATATGAACATAGATGTTTGAAGAAACACACTCATATTCATAAGTCTGAGTATGATTTCCCTGCAAAACATTGGCGTTAGGGTGACTCAGGTGAGTCCTCTGTCTGTATGAAGCCTTTGGACCATATGAAGCCTTAGGTCTGAGATTTTTCTTCTTCCCAGGTGGTGTCATGATGACATTCACAGGAAGATTCTCTAGACAACTTTTGGGAACCCAAATCTTCTTCATAGGTGGCCCATTCCTGCAGTTAGTACCAATATACCTGGCAAACACTTCACCATTCTGATTCTTAAACAGTTTATAGTTTGCATCAAAGGATTCTTCAATGATAATAGGATTAGCACAAGTGAAGCCAGATAAGGTGGATGGATCCACTGAAGGTCCCTTTGCAGCAACCCATGTGGTTTTGGGGTACTGCTCAGGCTTCCAGTAGGAGCCATCAACATTCATTTTCCTCTCGAACCCAACACCCTCTTTCCTAGGGTTTCGGTTCAGGATCTGTTTTTTGAGGACATCGCACAGTGTCTGATGCCCTTTGAGACTTTTTACATCCCTGTTTCAAGCAATGTCTTCAACCTAGCATTTTCATCAGCAATAGTAGTGGTATCCTCCGCAGAGGGGTTAGTTACCACATCAACAGTTGAAGGTATTGCAACAGTAGCAGCAATAGAACATTCAGCAACAGAAGTAGCATTATCACGCTCAAGGCATTTTAGACATGGTGGTTCAAATCCTTCCTGAGCGGAACTGATCTGTTGAGCACGAAGTGACTCATTCTCTTTTTGGAGATCTTCATGAGCCGCTCTCAATTTCTCAAGTTCTTGCTTCCTTTGAAGATAATCATAGGAGAGCTTTTCATGAGTGGTTGAGAGCGTTTCATGACGACTTTCAAGTTCCTGGTACTTAGCATGAAGATTTTTTATGTCTTCAACTATGGACTGAGATCGGGTCATTTCCGCATCCAACAGGTCATCACTTTTGTCTAACAGTTTTTGAGTATGTTCCATAGCTTTCTGTTGTTCAGTTGCAATTTTAGCAAGTGTTTTGTAGCTGGGTTTGGATTCACAATCAGAGTCATCTTCACTTGATGTTTGAAAGTAAGCATCGCGTGATTTTACCTTGGCACCACGTGCCATGAAGCAGTAGGTGGGAGCAGAGTCGTCCTTGTCATTAGCTTCAGCGTTGGTGACGGAGCCATTGTCTTCAGTGTTGAAGATGGAGTTGGCAACGTAGGCTGTAGCTAGAGCCAGACTTGCAGCGCCAGGGTCGGAATCCTCCTCAGACTCCACCTCCGCCTCCTCAGAAGCAGACTCCTCCTCTGAATCCATCTCCTTGCCAACAAAAGAACAAGCCTTGCCAGATGAGCTCTTCTTATGAGATGAAGACTTGGATGAGGACTTGGAAGAAGACTTTGAGGATTTCTTCTTCTTCTTTTCATCAGAATCATATTCCTTGCTCTTCTTCTTCTTATTGTTCTCATTGTCCCGCTGTGGACACTCAAAGATGTAGTGTCCAGGTTTCTTGCACTTGTGACATGTTCTCTTCTTGTAGTCATGAGTGGAAGCTTCATCATTTCTTGAGTTGGATCATGAAGACTTTCTAAAGCCCTTCTTCTTAGTGAACTTATGGAACTTCTTCACAAGCATAGCAAGTTCCTTTCCAATGTCTTCAGGATCATCAGAACTGCAGTCAGATTCTTCTTCAGATGAGGAAACAACTTTTGCCTTCAAAGCACGAGTTCGGCCGTAGTTGGGACCATAGATATCTCTTTTCTCAGATAGCTGGAACTCATGTGTGTTGAGCCTCTCAAGTATATCATACGGATCAAGTGTCTTGAAGTCAGGGCGTTCTTGTATCATGAGGGCAAGGGTGTCAAAGGAGCTGTCAAGTGATCTCAGTAGTGTCTTGACGATTTCATGCTTGGTGATCTCAGTGGCGCCGAGAGCACGAACTCATTTGTGATGTCAGTGAGCCAATCAAACGTGAGCTGGACATTCTCATTGTCATTTCTCTTGAAGCGGTTGAAGAGGTTGCGAAGAACACTGATCCTTTGATCTCTCTGGGTTGAGATGCCTTCGTTGACCTTGGAGAGCCAGTCCCAGACTAGCTTTGACGTTTCCAGAGCACTCAGACAGCCATACTGTCCTTTGGTCAGATGACCACAAATGATGTTCTTGGCAGTAGAATCCAGTTGAATGAACTTCTTGACATCAGCAGGGGTGACACCTTCACCAGTCTTTGGAACGCCATTCTTGACGACATACCAAAGGTCGACATCAATGGTTTCAAGATGCATGCGCATCTTATTCTTCCAGTAGGGATATTCAGTTCCATCGAAGACGGGGCAAGCAGCAGAGACTTTGATTATCCCTGCAGTCAACATAGCTAAAACTCCAGGTGATTAAACCGAATCACACAGAACAAGGGAGTACCTTGCTCTGATACCAATTGAAAGTGCTAGTTATCGACTAGAGGGGGGTGAATAGGCGATTTTTATGAAAGTCTTCAAAACATGAAAGTTTCGAAGACAAACACAAGAAATAAACCTATTGATATGCAGCGGAAGGTAGACTACACTAAGCAAGCCATAGTCAAATATTCAATGAAGTGAAAGCATGAAGACTAATAGCAGCTAGGTAGTAAAGATCAGGATGGAAGATAGTATGAATTCAAACAATGATAGTAGTCACACAGTGAAGTCAAACAGGTAGTGCAAGCAGGCAATGACTTCACGAAGACAGACTGTAAGTAAAGAGAGGGAGAGGATAGAACTAGTCACTTGATGAGGACACATGATTTGTTGGACCAGTTCCAGTTGCTGTGACAACTATTCGTCTGGTTAGGGAGGCTGAGATTCAACTCACAAGACCACGTCTTCACCTTATTCCCCTTGAGCTAAGGACACCCAGTCCTCGCCCAATCACTCTGGTAAGTCTTCAAGGAAGACTTCCAAACCTTCACAGACTTCGTTCACCGGCAATCTACAATGACTCTTGGATGCTCAGAACGCGACGCCTAACCGGCTGGAGGATTCACAGTCCTCAAGTATAACAAGTCTTCAGGTCACGCGGACAAAAAGACTTCAGTGATGCCTAACACTCTTTGGCTCTGGGTGTTTGGGCTTTGTCCTCGCAAGGATTTCTCTCTCTCGAAAGCTTCGGAGGTGGGTTGCTCTCAAACGTCAAAAGCCGTGCACTAACTCTGAGCAGCCACCAATTTATGGTGTAGAGGGTGGGCTATTTATAGCCACTAGGAAACCCGACCTGATTTGTCCGAAATGACCCTGGGTCACTAAGGAATTGACACGTGTTCCAACGGTCAGATTTCAAACACACACGGCAACTTTACTTGGGCTACAAGAAAAGCTGACTCATCCAGCTCTGGATAAGATTTGCTCTCATTGTCTTTGCTCGAAGACATAGGATTTTTGGTTGAGCATCACTTCAGTCACTCTGACTTTGTTCACTTGGACCCCACTTAACAGTACGGTGGTTCCTATGACTCAACAAAGAAGAAAAGGAAACAACAAAACAACTAAGTCTTTGCGCTCCATAGTCTTCATGCAATGTCTTCTCTTGTCATAGTCTTCAATGTGAATATCTTCACATACCACCATTGTCTTCAATGTCTTCATACATTTTTAGGGGTCATCTCCGGTAGGTAAACCGAATCAGTGAGGGACTACTACCTGTGTTATCCTGCAATTCTCATAAACACATTAGTCCCTCAACCAGGTTTGTCGTCAATACTCCAAAACCAACTAGGGGTGGCACTAGATGCACTTACACCATCCAATGTGCCCGGTATTTGTTAAAAAATCAATCTCCCAGCCAATCAGATTGCATCTCGCGGATCGCCCCCTCCTCCCCGCAGATTCCTTCTAGAAGGGTTAGATCGACGACCCTTGATCACTGCTAGGGTTAGATGAACGGTCCTTGTTCAGCGCTAGGGTTAGCGGGGTTTGGATCAGTCAAAGCTATGTTTGACCAGATTTCAAATGAGCATAATAAATTAAATAAAAATTAGAAAAACAAAAAACCTGCGCACATAGTCTTCTTATGTCATATACTATAGATTTAAGTTGATAAACAAGGTTTACATACATTTAAACGATAAGTCATGTGTATTGTGTGATATCTCGAGTATCTCAAACTCTTGTATGAAGTGAAGAGAAGTGTTTTGGGGAAATGAACATGAAAATTTCAAAAAACACACCACAGCTTCATTTTGGAGTGACTAAGAAGGATCCAGGCTTAGTTTTTCATTTTGATGTTTTGCACTTGTTTAAATCTTGGTCAAAGTTAAGTTTGACCAGAATTCAAATGAGCAAAACAAATTAAAAAAATCAAAAAATGGAAAATCAGCGCACATAGTGTGTATATATAGAATGTATGTGTAGGAAAGTTATTTGGCTGATTTAGACAAGGTCGAAAATAACCTTGCTTACAAATGAGGCAGTTTACCCTACCTTTGGACCCCTCTTTTAGCACATTTTTCATCATCATTTGGAACCTCGTCAAAATCCGCATCTGATGCAACCGGCTGTTGACCATCATTTTCATCATCTGTTGAGGCAACCGGGTGCTGACCAACATTTTCATTGAAGCCTTCATCGAAAATCTCAACGAACGCTGGATTTACTGTGTTATCACAATACATACCGAAATGACCAGACCCATCACACCTTGTGCACTTACGCTTCCTCGCTCCAAGTCCAGCTCCTTCGCTGCGAGGTCTGATTCGACTCTTCCTTGGTCTACATGCTGCTCTCTTCAGAACTGGAGCGCAAAGCTTGAATCCAGGGTCCACCATGTCCCATTGTTGTTTTCCCTCATAGCAGGCAAGGCATAAGCATATGTGGCTTTGAACCTTGCTACAGAGTAGTAATCATGCACATACTGCTGTATGTTCCCTGCCGGACCTGGGAGAGAAGTGATGAAAAACAAGGCATGAATGCATGGCAACCCAGTTATCTGTCATTGCCTACAACTGCAAGTTCTAGCTTCTAAATCCACTGGATATCCTCATTCCTTCTTCTCTTTATCCAAATATGATATATCTGCTATGGTACCCGAGCAAAGTGTCATGTTCATTTCCAGGGCCGGGCGGACAAAATCCGGGGCCCTGTGCGAAACTAAAAAATGAGGCCCTATCTCATTAAAAAATGAACTAACGAGAAATTATAATGTACTCCCTTTGTCCGTAAATACTTGTCGAAAAATGGATGTATTTAGACGTATTTTAGTTCTAGATACATCCAATTTTATCTATTTGTGCGACAAGTATTTTCGGACGGAGGGAGTGTATATATCAAGCAGAATTTCTTTATAATGTACTCCCTGTGTAAACAAATATAAGAGCGTTTAGATCACTAAATAGTGATCTAAACGCTCTTATATTTGTTTACGGAGGGAGTATATAATATAATGTCTTGCATAACAATTGGACGTATAAAAAATCTTACCTATTCAACTCCTGGTTGCTATTTATTTGAAAAACTTCATTCTTTTAGTATTCTTCGAAATGAAATCTTCAATGATATCCTCATAATCAATCTTCTCCAACACTTCACTCTCAAGTGCTATTGTGGCCAAATCGTTGTGTCTTTGTTGTGTCATAGTAGTACGCATATATAATTTCAATAGCTTCAACTTAGAAAAACTTATTCCTGTCGATGCCACTGTCACAGGAATGGTCAACAGAACTCTATATGCAATACTTGAATTGGGAAAACATTCATGCCGCTTTAAAAAATTCAGAATTTCAAGAGGCCCGACATTTTCTTTAGGCATGAAATTTTGTAGAAACTTCAACTCAACAAACAGATCATTGGCATCAATATCAGATTGTTTATCCTTCATAAGGGCAGCCTCAAGATTAACACAAGAAGATTCCAAACTATCCATATCCAATGAGCGCAATGTTTCTGAGGTAAACAAGAAACCAAAAAATTTCTGGTAACCTTAATATTGCTGAAATCTCTTTGTGAGTGAGGAAATTGCTTGATCAACAACAGGTGTAAAATAGTTTTGGGTCTTGTCCGGTTGAATTACTACTATGAGTGTGATCTCTAATGAAGACACGAAGTAGGGATCCCTGCCAAAAATTAATTCAGAAATGAGGAATAATGAGTAGGAGCCGAAGTTAATCAGAAAATGGACTCGCTAAGCACCTGAAAGCTGGAGTCGGTGATGGATGACGGATCGATCCGGCGATGCAACGAGCCAACGACTATGAAATATGGGAGAGAAAGTCAGGAATAGGAAGGTCAATTCAGGCGAAGGCGACGAGATGATCCCTGGATCCCGTTTCTATTTCGCGATCGAGAACAGGGCCTGATCGAGAGTTCGAGACGATCCCGATTCCGGATCGTAGCCTGTAGCGTAGCACAACGATCTCGTTTTTCTTGACGATCTGTTTCCATCTTACGATCGTTCTTTTAGGATTGATCTGTTTTTCCATCTTACTCACGGCCTGTAGCGTAGCGCTCGATGGCAACATAGGCCCAGCTCCAACGCCTCGCAGCCCAGTACGGCCTTGATCTGGATTTTTTAAGAAATACTAGGCCTACATATCAAATTTAGGCCCCCCCAAAATCATGGGCCCTGTAAGGGCCGTACGTTTGGCACAACAGTGGGGCCGGCCCTGTTCATTTCCAAGCCTGTTGTCTTCTGCTTCAGTTCATTCATCACGGCAGGGATGATAATGTGGCCCATGAATTTTTCCTTGGCTATTCCTGCACGATAATGAAATTTCTTCATGTATTCTATCCTTATCCTGTCAAGCAAATCCACCACATAATGATCCTTTAGTTTCCGGATCATTGAGTTGAAAGACTCTGCTAGATTATTGTGCACATAGTCAACTTTGCTCACTTCACTGAATTGGCTTCCCACCCATAACTTGCAGTGGTGTGTTTCCAAGTATTCTTTCACTTTGGGATTCATGTATAACTGCCTCAAGTGGTAGTTGTGCTTCTTCACACTGCAAGTCAAAGATGCTGGCCATAAATTGTCGGTATACACCTTTCCTTTGAATTTCTTCATGAAATTTGCAGCAAGGTCATGTATGCATTCCCTATGCCCTACTCCAGGGAACACATTGTCCACGACCACTTCTAAACCTTTGCAGGCATCCGTATGAATGACCAACCCATTGGGATGTGCAATAGCCCGGCGTAGATTATGCAAAAACCAAGTCCAGCTCTCCTCAAACTCTGTCTCCAGCACACCGTAGGCAACTGGAAATACAAAACTGTGTGCATCAACTGCACAAGCTGCTACTAACTGTCCTTTAAACCTCCCTGTGAGAAAAGTGGCATCAATAGCCAAATAAGGCCTGCAGCCTGCCAAAAAACCCCGACGACAAGCCTCAAAGCAGACAAAAACCCTCCTAAAGCATTCCTTGGTCTTTGTCACTCCCCTGAATGTGTACTCCACGGTGTGGTGATCAATATCTACAATACTACTTGGGCTTGTCCTCTTCACTTCACCTTTGAATGAATACAACAATTTAAAACTTTCTTGCCAGTTACCATAAATAGAATCCATAGCATGTTGTTTACCATTGAACAACCTCATGTATGGTAAATCTATCTTGAACTTATCTTTGATATTCTTCTACCCACTTGCTGGTTTTCTTTCACCCACTTCTTTACTTCTTCTGCCACCCATCTTGACTTGGCTCTACTAATTGATCCTTCCTAAGGGTTGATTCCTGGCATGTGTGTTAAAAGGGTTCACTTTGACCTGAACATGAGTGTTATTTCGCATTTTAGATGCGAGCAGCCTCCATGGACAACCCTCAGTTGGACAGTGCACTCTGTAACGTACTTGATCGCTCTTGTCAACATTGAAAGTACATTCTACCTTGATGCAGTATGTCACAAGTGCATTTCTACACTCATTCATGGAAGCAAAAATTGTACCTTCTTCCATATGAGGGTTCAAAGGGTCCCATTCAATAGCTGCAAGGTCTTCGTCCTCACCCACCGCGTCATCATCCACACGGACTGCATTGTGAGCCTCATCTTGGTTTTTAGTCCGAGGTGCCCGTCATAAATTCTGAATAACATTAGAATATAGCTTCTCTTTATCAACCCCAGAATTGTAGTCATCAGGCTCCACTTCAAGGGGGACCCTACTGCTGTTGCCCACACTTGTCGAGCCACCACGTCACCATGCACCAACTGAACTGTTCTGGCTAGAGATGCCATTACGACGACTTAGTTCTCCCCGAGATGTTGCACCCGTTATCCTAGGTCCAAATGCCTACTCAAGCACATCAGCTTGCAGCCTCACATGAAAATTATCTTTCTCTTTATGCCTAACAAACATGGTAGCTAGCTCTTCATCATTACTAACTGTCACCCATTTCTTTTCCCCATCATAGTATTTGTATACCACTTCATCAAGAAAACCCCAAGGATATTGGCTACAAATTACCTCCACAAATTGTGTGATACTCCAATTACTAGCCATTGGCAACCGATAATCAAAACCTCATTGGTATTTATTCTTATCCTTTGCATCGAACATGTACCGGTCCCTTCTAATGTGCACCATGAAAGCAAACAGCAACTCCATCCTAACCGGCGAAAAACAGAGATGCAATCAGCACACTAATTGGGCAAACCTACTCGAATCGAGTGTTCAAATGCACAACTAAGCTCAATCTAAACAAGAGGCGAGACTTACCCCTCGGGAACCCAGTCGTGGACGCGGCGGATCTCCGGCCCGATGCCTACCTTGCCAAATACTCCGGGGCCGCCGCTGCTCGCCATTTCGCCCTAGGGTTCTTCCTCCTAGTTCAAATAGCTCCAGCAGCCCTCACCTTTGAGCGCTTCGGCCAGGCGCACGGAAGGAGGCCGCGCTGTGGGTCGAGCAGGTGGCGGGCGCCCCACCCGTGGCGTCGTAGGAAGGTGGCGGGCATCGCAGGTAGCCGTGGAGCGTAGGCGCAGGATGGTAGCGGCGGAGCAGGCCGTGCAGCTGGTGGCGGGGCAGGTGCTGGCCGCGGCGCAGGTGGCGGCGGCGGCGCAGGACAGCCGGCCGGTGGATGGGCAGAGTGAGCTAGAATGATTTGGGGATTTAGTTGCATGGGCCTACATGTCAGCTCCGGACCCACGTCCACGTGGTCCCACGTGTAAGCTCCGGACCCGCAACCACCAACGCCGGCGGACGGAATGGACTCAAATATGGCCGTTTGGCCTCGTCATAGTTGTTGTGCATGGAGTAGGGGCAAAACTGAGCACAATTCGCATCTGAGGGAAAAACTGAGCACATGAACACCACTGAGGGCAAAATGATAATTGGCCCTTCTAATATATGTCGTCCTAGCATGAAAGCTGACTGAATCGGTCATACCACTTTGTCTGTTGTTGCTATAACACAGCTATTGGCAACCTTGGTGAAAATCTTAAAGAAAACATTTTGGAGGCGAATTGGACGATATTCTTGTATTTCGACTACATCCTCTTTCTTAGATAATAGGGTGATCACATAAAAAAGTAACTTGAACACGGGTGAAGTCCCACTAGACAGCTCCTGGAATAGTGATGTCAGGTCCCTTTTTATTATCCCCCCAAAACATGTTGGTAGAACTCCACACAGAACTCATCTGGTCACGGTGTTTAAACTGGATATATTGAGATACTTTTTATGTGTATCCCTCCAACTTGCCCGCTAATCACTAATAGATGCAAAGCTATGCAAATATCTTTATTTATTTTATTCCTTGTAGATATGGACGTTTTAGGTGAAAATCAACTCATATGTGGGATGTACTGGAGAGCAAGATCATTTCCATATAATTTGGCGCGCACCGAAGGTAACACAAGAGAAGATGATGCCTATATAAATGAGAAGGAAGATGATGTCGTAAGAAACAACCCATCCATCCATCGAAGCACACACACAACCATCATTAACCTTGCTTCACATCTCATTTCCATAGCCATAGCCACCATCGCTATTAGTTTAGTTACTAGTAATCGAGATACCAATGTCATCAACGACATTGTAAGACTATCGAGCATTACTTCCATAAAGAATGTTGGAGCCACCACGCGTGAGAGTGCTCTCTGCATCGTTTGTTTTGTGCAGGCCTCACACGGCCGGCTCCCTAAGGCTCTCCGGCCATCAAATTTGCGTGTCCATCTCGCGCCCAGACGACTTCCCTCGAGGGTCAATGACAGGAGGGCCAGGGCCGGGGCCACCGTCATGTGATGTTTTCGCATGCTGCCTCACGTGCGCCCACTCGCGCACTGCCCCGCGTGACGGGCCAGCTGGGTCCGCCTGTCAGCGTCTTCGCCCATTGCCAAAGTGCTTCACTCGCGCTGAGTTAGGCAGGCCGCAAGCATGGTAGGGGCCACAGCAGGCGCAGCGGATCCGCATAGACTGGGCAAACAAATGAGATATATTCCATGTACCCTCCTTCGTTTCTTTGGTGTGTTTGGTTGTGTTGTTTTTCCAAGGTAAGCAAAACCAATTCAACCGAACAAAATTAACATCATGTTGTGGCCTACCATCACATAGATTAACGCCGTGCTTTCATGCTTTCAGATACTTCGCGAAGAACTTATTTATAATAGTTTGCTTAACTTTTAAGTTGTGTTCGTTAAAATCAATTTCATATAGTATGGTTGGCTTCTTTGTTCCTTATTCATAGTCATGTAGGGAACCACACATCCTCCACACATAACTCATGAAACATTTTGTTCATAGGTTGCTTGGCTTCTTGACTGCAATTGATCTCTACGCATCTATTAGCATAAACATAGGGCATATTCAACTAGCTCGTATTCTTCAACCCATGTAGGCATGTATTCCAGCTTGCAATAAGAACTTGCACAACATCTTTTCTAGTACCCTCCCGTTTCAACACGATTCTAATGAAAATTGAGGGTAATTTTTTTCGACAAAGGGTGGATTTATTGGCTCAAAATGGAGCATCACGAGGATACAAAACACAATGAGCACACACCCGTCATCTGCATATCTAGGATGCACACAACCAATACCAACACACACACACACACAAGAGCACACCATAAAATAGCAAAGTCATACAAGACCAAAACTATGTGTAGGCGAGAGGAAAAGAGCGATCAGATCCACGATCAACACTACAACAATGACCTTACTCGCACCAACCATTTCAGAAACTATAACAGGTGCATACGCCTTGTAGGTAGGATCCAAACACATACATATTCATGAAACGGGAACAGTTCACATCTGAAGCCATATCAGTCGGACCCTAGTGACAAGCATTAAGTGAAGTAAGTGTTGGGAAACGTAGCATGCAATTTCAAAAAAATTCCTACGATCACGCAAGATCTATCTATGAGATGCATAGCAACGAGAAGGGGAGAGTGTGTCCATGTACCCTCGTACACCAAAACTGGAAGTGTTTAGTAACGCGGTTGATGTAGTCGAACGTCTTCATGATCCAGCCGATCCAAGTACCGAATGTACGTCACCTCCGTGTTCAGCACACGTTAAGCACAATGACGTCCCTCGAACTCTTGATCCAGCAGAGGGTCGAGGGAGAGTTTCGTCAGCATGATGGCATGGTGACAGTGATGGTGATGTGATCCATGCAGGGCTTCACCTAAGAACTACGTGAATATGACCGGAGGAGAAAACTGTGGAGACAGACAGCGCACATGACTTGGAACAATTGTTGTGTCTCCAAGGGGTGCCCTGCCCATGTATATAAAAGAGGGAGAGGGAGGAGGCCGGCCCTAGGGGGCGCGCCGTAAGGGGGAGTCCTACTAGGACTCCTAGTCCTGGTAGGATCCCCCCTTCTTTTCCTTCTCATTGAGGTGGAAAGGGGAAAGGAGAGGGAGTAGGAGAAGGAAAGGGGGTGGCGCCCCCTTCCCTAGACCAATTCGGCCTCCTCCCTTGTGGGGGATGCACCAGCCCCTTGTAGGCTGGTTAGCTTCCCTCCTATGGCCCATATGGCCCATATCTTTCCCCGGGGGGTTCCGGTAACCCCTCCGGTACTCCAGTATGTACCCGATACACTCCGGAACCCTTCCGATGTCTGAATACTACCTTCCAATATATCAATATTTACCTCTCGACCATTTCGAGACCCCTCGTCATGTCCATGACCTCATCCGGGACTCTGAACAAACTTCGGTCACCAAAACACACAACTCATAATACAATTCGTCATCAAACGTTAAGCGTGCGGACCCTACGGGTTCGAGAACTATGTAGACATGACCGAGACACATCTCCAGTCAATAAACAATAGTGGAACCTGGATGCTCATATTGGTTCCTACATATTCTACGAAGATCTTTATCGGTCAAACCGCATAACAACATACGTCATTCCCTTTGTCATCGGTATGTTACTTGCCCTAGATTCGATCGTCCACATACTCATACCTAGTTCAATCTCATTGCCGGCAAGTCTCTTTACTCGATCCATAATTCATCATCCCGCAACTAACTCATTAGTCACATTGCTTGCAAGGGTTATAGTGATGTGCATTACCGAGAGGGCCCAAAGATACCTCTCCGATACTCGGAGTGACAAATCCTAATCTCGATCTATGCCAAGCCAAAAAACACCTTCGGAGACACCTGTAGAGCATCTTTATAATCACCCAGTTATGTTGTGACGTTTGATAGCACACAAGGTGTTCCTCCAGTATTCGGGAGTTGCATAATCTCATAGTCAAAGGAATATGTATAAGTCATGAAGAAAGCAATAGCAATAAAACTGAACGATCAACATGCTAAGCTAGCGGATGGGTCTTGTCCATCACATCACTCTCCTAATGATGGGATCCCGTTCATCAAATGACAACACATGCCTATGGTCAGGAAACTTAACCATCTTTGATTAACGAGCTACTCAAGTAGAGGCATACTAGGGACACTCTGTTTTGTCTATGCATTCACACATGTACTAAGTTTTCGGTTAATACAATTCTATCATGAATAATAAACATTTATCATGATATAAGGAAATATAAATAACAACTCTATTATTGCCTCTAGGGCATATTTCCTTTAGTAAGGTCATAGCAACATCAATCTCAAAACATAATGGCACTAGCCATCAAATCCTAATAAATTTGATAATTATTATACGATGGATCTCAACCAATCTCCATCCATACCATGTGCCTACAGAGAATTACTCATACATAGATGGAGCAAGCAGGATGGTAATGATGAAGAAGAAGTTGGTGATGTCAGTGACGAAAAATCCCACTCTTGAGAGGCCAGATCGGCCTCAAGAGAGCCCCCGAGAAAAATATTAGATATGGCGAAGGATTTGCCCAAAAAAATTAGGCAAAAATATGTTTTTCATTTGAAGGTCATGAGTGGATGTATGGGCGAAGAGGCAACACACGGGCTACTTGACGCGGCCAAGGGCTAGGCCGTGTGGGCGGCCCCCTGGCGTGTCTCGTGGTTCTTTTTCCTTGTTGTCTGAGAGTACATTCTGGGATGTTTTCTACATAAGGACAACACCAATGAAAATGGAAACAACACAATTTCAATTATTTTTATTGTTTTTTGAATCCTGAACCATAGAACAATTGTTCTACGGTATATTTTTCATTAATTAAAATACGTACAAGCAGAGCCATCAGGCCTGAGTAACTCTATCCAATACCATTTTTCTCTAACATGAGTAAAAAAAATTAAAGACTGAGCTTAGAATCTATCCAGAGGAGAAGAGGGTATAGAAGTTTTGCTTTCGTCCTATGCGTGACTAGCATGAGGTCCTGCTTTAGATTGTACTTCCAGCTCCTTATGCTTGAGCTTTCCTGCTTGAAGATAACACCATTTCATTGCATCCAAATATTCCAGCTCCCCATAATTATTATGTCCATAGGAATACCTTTTGGTAGTTCTTGGTGGAGGAGGACCTTATCATATAAGGAAATGCCTCTCTTCTTAGTGGGGCAAATTTCTGCCCAGCATTGTTGAGAAAATGTGCAGTCCTAGAGTAAATGTGTAATGCTCTCCTCACAGTTTTCACTAGAGATAACACAATTGTATGAGGGCATGAGAAAGGATTTCGGGAAGACCTCTGGTGCTCACTCTGTCATACATGGCCAGCCAAAAGAGAATCTTATGTCTTATTCTACTCGCACATTTCCATAACCATTTGAAGATGCAATGACTAATGGAATTCCCCATGATGTACTTGTATACTTATCTGGAAGAATATTGAGATGCCAACTATAGTACCATAGGTCTTTCTCCTTAGTGAGAGTGATTTAAGTGAGGTCTTGTTGCAGCGAGAGGTATTGAGCATGTGCTTGTATAGACAGTGGTCTGTGGAATTTAGCTGACATCTCCTGCACAGATATCATTTCTGTGACTAGGGCCTTTTGATTAATTGAAAAAGAGTGTTGCTCAGGGAATTGGGTTGCAAGTGAGTTTCCTTTCCAAATATCTTCCCAGAAGGGAACTGGCATCCCATTGCCAACTATACATTTTGGAAATTCTTTATAAAGAGGAATGAGTTTTAATAGAGATTTCCACTAGAGGAACCCTCATTTTGCCAACGGGGAGATTCAGAGTAATAGGATTCCCACAATAGATTGACCCATGGTATGTTATCTTTATTGAAGAGCTTATGCAGATCTTTAAGAAGCAAGGCCTTGTTTTGACTAGCTAAATCCATAACTCCCAACCCCCCTTGGGCTTTAGGTTTGCAAACTAGGTCCCAATAAATCATAGCAGTGCCCGTTTGATCAGAACCAAATTTCCTCCAAAAGCAGTGCTTCAAGTATTTGTTAATTTGGTCCACTACACCGGCTGGAAGTGCCAAACTACCCATGTAAAAAGTGGGCAATGAGCAGTACACATGTTTTTTAAGTTGCAATCTTCCATCAAATGATATTAAGGTTGAGCAGCCTGAGATTCTTCTCTCAATTATTTGCATCATGGGTGAGAAATCATCTATCTTGAGTTTGTGAGTGCTTAAAGGCAGGCCTGGATAAGTGAAAGGAAAGGAGCCAACCTAACATCCCAACGTGTTTTTAGTAATTTCAATCTTTCCAGCTCTAACATTTATTGGAATGATCACTGATTTATGATAATTCACTCTAAGCCTAGTTTGTGCAGTGAAGAGCAGCAGTACATTCCTAATCTGACTTACTTGACTGATGTCAGTAGGTAGTACTAATATTGTATCATTAGCATATTGTATAACTGGAAAGTCGGGACATGAGTGCCTTATCAGTGGTGGTGCAATCAAATTGTTTCTCATAGCTTCATTGAGGATTGACTGTAGCATTTCTGCTGCTAATACAAGAAGCTGAGGGGAAAGTGGGTCTCCCTATCTAACTCCTCTCTTGCAATGAAAATTTTCCCTGGTATGCCATTTAATAGAACTGTTTAAGTTCTTGAATTAAAAATTCTCTTAATCCATCCAATCCACCTTTGGCTAAATCCCCTTGCTTCCATAATCTACAAAATTAGGTCATGCTCAATTAAGTAAAAGGATTTCTCAAAATCCTATTTAGCTACTATGGTATCTTACTTAGAGAGCTGATACTGATGTACATATTCAAAAGCCCAACCCAAAAAATCATGTATTGATCTCTCTTTTAAGAAGACATATTGGTGTATATGCACCAGCTTGAGGAAGATCTTCTGCAATCTATTTGCCAACAATTTTGTGATGATTTTGATGGAGTAGTTTAGTAGTGATATAGGCCTAAAGGCACTAGGTGTTGCTGGATTTTTCTTCTTTGGAACCAGTGTGATGTATGAGTTGTTAATGCTCTGTAGATTGAGGTTGGCATGATAGAAGTCATGAATGAGCTGGTAAAAATCTTCAGATATAATATCTCAACACGTTTTCATGAATGCATAATTGAATCCATTAGGTCCAGGGCTTTATCTATGGGCATGTTTGCAATAACTTCATCAATTTATTCCTTGCTGAAAGGTGCACCTAGTTCAGAAAGGTTTTCATTTCTACTCAGCAGATCTTCCAACCTGAAAGCTTCATATATAGGGCAGTGGTACTTAGTCTTCACTTGAAGGATCTCCAGAGGACTGCAGCCTTGGCATTGTGCTCATTCTCCTCATTTCCAAGTTCATCAAGAAGGTGAGAGATATGATTTTTTTTCTGTACTTGATTGTAGCCTTTGCGTGGAAAACTTAGTATTAGCATCCCAAACTTGACCCATCTAATTGTTGCTCTTTGTTTCCAGTAAGTGTTTTGAAAAGAGTAGTTTTACGCACTGTTCCTTGATGTTAACTCTACCATTCCATTCTTCATTAGATAATACCCTAAATTCCTCAATAATATCAAAGAGCAGAATACATTGATTGCAAGCTCTGATAGAAGCAGCTAACTTTGAGATGGATCTTAACCAAATTTTGAGTCCCTTTCTTAACCATTTGAATTTAGTTGTGATCTTTTCGGCACTATCAGGTTCATTTGTTTCTTGGCTCCAGATGTTTTTGACCACTTCCTTGAACTCACTGTGCTCAATCCAGTAGTTTTCAAATCTAAAGAGTGAGGACTTGGATAAGGAAGTGGAAGTGGTGTCAGGGTAGTGTAGGGTCCATGCTTCAAAGGAAAAGATCCAATCTAACTTTTCAAACAAGGGAGCTGACTACATGTTACTCCATGTGAAATTTATTCCTTTAAGTGGAATCTCCACTAGGCCAAGGTTGTTGATTGCTTCATTGAACTGCTGAAGTTACCCCCTTGTCTGTTCCTATTCTCTGGATATCTTATGTAATTGAAATACAAAGAACAAGCCAATCCACATCAGAAGGTGTTTGTATATTATAAAACCAATCAATGAATTCCATCTTTTCCTCTTGATGACAAGGGCCATAGATGTTTGTCAAGATCCAAGTGTCCCCACTATGAAGTGAGGAGAACTGAATAGAAAGGGAGAATTTTATTTGCAAAGATTTTCTAAGCATGAAACATATTATCATTCCAAGCAGTGAGCTAGCAATCTACCAGAGGCTCCAACAAAGGGGAGGTATTCAAACTTATCAATTCTTTTGGGGCAGAATTTTTTCAGATAGGAGTCAAAGCTTTCTCTCTTGGTTTCCTGAATGCACAGAATGGCACAGCTAGATTCTTCAATCTTGTTTGAGATAGCAAGCCATTTATCTGGGGAGTTAATCCCTCTCACATTCCAATTCAGAATATTCCAGTTTGCAAATCTATTGTTCATAGCATATATAGGTTAGATCTTGATGAGCATACAAGACATGGAAGAGATGATAGATTGCACCCAACTTTCTCATGCAAAAGAGAACATTCAAAGGAGTCTGTCCAGAATTAGAAATCAGAGAGGAGCTACTAAAAGTGTACTGGTTTATTACAGACATGTGCCAAAATGGGCCAATAGCTCCTGTGCGACACATTTGAGGTGAATTGGCAAGGGTGCGGCATTGTTCGAGCGAATGGCTGTGGTGCGACAATTTTGAGCAGGTAAATAGCCCACGCACGACATGGCTGTTAAACTCAACTGATGCCCTCATTAGCTGTTGGGGCTGGACCCACCACTTATCGACGTAAGCGCGGGACCCACCACTTGTCTATTCCCGAGACCCACCTCCTCGCAGCTAGAAGAGATGAGCGCCCGTGCCCGTCCACCCGCCGCCGCCCATTCATCCCCTTTCCCCAATCTTTCTCTTCTCCGGCGACCTAGCGCAAATGTCTACCTCCTCCGCCACGCACTCAAAATGGCGACAGTATGGACCAGTGCTTCTCACAAGGTGCCCTGACTGCCCACTCCCAGACCCTCTTAAACAATTGGTCACTAAGAGGGATGACAATGGCAATCTTGGGCGGGAATTTGTGAAATGCTTGAGCAAACCAATGGCAGGAAGGGATGGCAAGGTTAGATCTCAGTTCTTAGCCTGTTCTTTCGCTATCTTTTGCTCTGATTTCTCCATATTTTGTTTTTTCTCCTCGAATTTGGGATTTAGGGTTCATGTTGTTCTTTTCAGATCTTGAAGAAATGTTACCATTTCGAGTGGATTGATGAATATGTTGATAGGATTCAATTTGAGGGCTACGTTGATTCGAGCGTGGCCGCAACCTGGGAGCTCAATTTGGGCGAGGTGCCGCCGATTGCTGTGGAGAATACGGGGAGCTCAGGCGGAGGGGCGGGCAGAGTCCTGCCGATGGCGATGTATGCGCGCAATGCTGAACTACATGCGGAGTCTGAACTGACCGAGGAACTGAAGAAGATCAAGAAACATGTAATGCAGATGATCGATTTGCAGAAGCAAGCAAATATCATGTCAGGGGGGATTCTATTGTTGTATCATTGCTCTGTTTTTGTTTTATTTGTTGTTCATCCGTCATTAGAATGGGCATTTAGGCCTGTCAGGGTAGAGGATGTGATCTGTGCTCCATGCCAAGTTATGTATCTGAATTGAAGCACCAATTTGGAACACAAATTATTCAGTGTTCATGCTATGTTTCCTCTGTTTTTGTTCTTTAGTTAACAGAGTACACACCCAAATTCAGTTTTGTCACATCCCTAGTTCTGGTATGCTCAAGGCTAGCTAGTCATGTGTGCATCATGTTTAAATTTCATTTAAATTTGAAATGGGGATTTGTGAAACCCTTAGAATCATTTCGGGAAATGACCCAGATAAAAATTGCTCCAAAAAGGTCCAAGAAAATGTTCATGTTGCTCCCTGAAAATGTTGGACAGAGATAAAAATCAAACCAATATTTTCAGGAGCTCATAAATATTTATTTTGGCCATTTGGAATTAATGCATAATTATTTGCTTTGGATATATATATATATATATATATATATATATGTTATATAAATAATATGTATCCAAAAATTATGCTAGTTGTTTAGGAGCTCTGGAATAATACCACTAGCTCCTACAAAAATTGGCATAAGAAAATAAATTGATTTAGTATTTTTACTAAATCAGAAACAAATGTCAGGAAAATAAAAAAATAAAAAGGAAATGGAAAAACTTACCTGCGGCCAGCCCCCGTGCTGGCCCAGCACTGTGCGGCCTGGCCGGCCCAGTTGGCCAGCCCAGCCCACCTGCCCCCTCCCCTGTCGTCTTCCTCCCGCCAGGAGGACGGGCGCGTGCCCGACGCGCGCGCACCGCCGCGCCGCGCCGCCTCCTCCCTCCCTGCCTGCCTGTCCCTCCGCCGATGCGTCTGGACGACGCCACGCGCCCCCAGACCCTCTCACTCTCCCCAGTCCTCTCCTCTCCTCTCCCTTGCTTTCTCGCTCACGGCCAAGCGCTGTTGTCGCCGCCGGCCACCGTTGCCGTAGCCACACCCACCCCCTCGCCCTCTCCCCGTGCTCAGAACCTCCGCCACGTCGCCGGCTACCTCCTCGTCGAGCCACGCACCTCCGGACGGCCTCCATCATCGCCATCGTCGTCTTCTTCACCGCCGGCCGCCGTGGATCCCCACCGCCCGCACGTCGCCGTCTGGCCTTCCCGAGCCCGCTTCGACGCCTGCTGCAACTGCCGTGAGCTGCTGCTCCTCCTCCCCTCTTCGTTCTCGCCCTCGCACACCGCAGCCGCATCCCCGCTCGCGCCCGAACACCGGCCGCCGCTGCGAGCTCCGCTCCGGCGAGCTCCGCCGCCCCCGCATCCTCCCGTCTGCTCCCCTGGATGCGCGCGAGCACCAGCTCCTCGGGGATGGTCTCCGCTACCCATTTGGTCACCGGAGACGCGATCCCGAGCCCTCTGCCGCGTTCGGCCTCGCCGGCGGCTAAACGCCGGCGGGGTTGACTGGGTCTAACCCCCCTGTTGACCCAGCTTTGACCCGTGTGGGTCAGTGACATGTGGGGCCCGGCCCTGCTAATTTCTAGTTTAGGATTAGTTTAACAACTAATTAACCTCTGTTAGTTAACTGTGACCTGACGTGTGGACCCCGCGCGTCAGGTTTGACCCAGTCAAGTGTTGTTGACTTGCTGACGCAAGCATGATGCAGTGCTGACGCAAGCATGATGCAGTGCTGACGCAATATATCATTTTCTGGTTTTAAAATAAATCAGAAAAATCCAGAAATTATATGAACTTCTAAAATTCATAGAAATTCAACCGTAGCTCAGACTGAAATAATTTATATATGAAAAATTATTAGAAAATTTCAATCTATCCATATGTACCAGTTTCATGCATGATAAACCAACTTATACTTGTTGTATAGGTGAAAACATATAAATGGCATTTATAAAGACTTAACTTGGAGTTGCATTTGAATTCTTGGTTCAAATGGACTTCATCCAAATGAATGCTAGCTGCATTAGCTCAACAACATCACATCTACATGTCATGATCATGCATCATATTTTTGCATTTGCTTGTGTATTGATTGCCGGCATCGTTCCTTCTCGATAGGTCCTGCTCCGGAGGGTGTTCCAGAGTACCTGTCTGAGAAGCAGTGCCCCTGTGTTGATCTACCAGGAAAGCAAACCCCCCTTGTTCATTCCGATACAATCCCACTCTCTCGCTCCTGCTCTCTTTTATTGCATTAGGACAATAGCGATTCAACTACTACTTTATGCTGCGGTAGTTGAACCCATTCCTCTGCATGACCTGTCATTGCCACAGTAAATAGTTGAAACCCACTAGCATGTGTAGGAGTTGATTGAGCCATGTTGTGTTCCTACCATGTCATGCCTGCTATTGCTTAGAGTTGTGTCAGGTCCGATTCATTGGGAATGAATTGGAGTGTTATGATATGTTCTGGTGCTGAGAGTTAAGTGTGTGAACATGGCAAGTATGTGCCAAGGTACATGACGTGTACATTGTGGTACGTGGCGAGAGCGTGTGTGAAGAAGTACACCCCTGTAGGGTTATCATGATCTATTCGAATAGTCGTGTCCTCGGTTATGGACTTCTTGGATGCTTACGTGGTACATAGACAACTTAAAGTGGATACCCTAAAATGCTCAAGATAAGTGTGAGTGCTATGGATGGCCTTCTCGTAGTGAGACGGGAATGAATCCATAGTGGTGTATTGATGTGGTGATTAGTGGACTCGTGTGCGCTGCCTCACCTCAAAGAAGTTTCTCGTAGTCTTAGAACAGGATAGCCACTGAGTCAAAGCTGGCTTGCTGCAACTGAACCCCACATTGCCTCCTGGATACTAATGCATGTATGGTAGGAACTGATGTAAGTCTTGCTAAGTACCTTTGTACTCATGTTGCTTTATTTATGTTTTTGCAGAGGAGACTTCGGTCTTACTAGTTTACGTGGACTTCGACAAGTAGCTTGTACCTCAGCTACGATCTTGATCGGATGTTGTAGATAGTTAGGCTCTTCACCCTTTTTCATTTGTAGTTGTCTGTACTCAGACATGTAATGCTTCCGCTTGTTTCTTGTATGCTCTGAATGATGGGTCATGTGACCCCTGTTTGTATTTAATGCTATGTGGCTCTTCTGGGCCTTTATCTATATGAGTTTGTGTTATGTTGTGATGCCATGTTGTACATCACATACTTGCCATGTTATGCGTACGTGTAACGTGTATTGCTATGTGTGGGATCCGACAACCTAGTTTTCTATCCTTGGTAGTCTCTCTTATGGGGAAATGTAGTCTAGTGCTTCCATCGAGCCATGGTAGTCCGCTACAGCCCGGTTTACCGGAGTCCTGCTAGCCCAGCACTACTGCTCCGGAACACTTAGACTGGCCGGCATGTGATTCACTTCGTTCCTGTGTCTGTCCCTTCGGGGAAATGTCACGCGGTGACATCCGGAGTCCTGCCTAGCCTGCTACAGCTCGGTTCACTGGAGTCCTGTTAGCCCAGTGCTACAACCCGGATTCGCACGCTGCTGACCGACATGCTTGATGTTGATTCATGTATGCCTGTCCCCGTAAGTTAGTGCCACTTTGGGTTCATGACTAGTCATGTCGGCCCGGATTCTCTGTCATATGGATGCTATCGACACTATCATATACGTGAGCCAAAAGGCGCAAACGGTCCCGGGCCATGGTAAGGCGACACCCGTGGGAATACCGTGCATGAGGCCTCAAAGAGATATGAGGTGTTACCGGCTAGATCGATGTGACTTAGAATCGGGTCCTGACAACTTTGGTATCAGAGCCTGACTGCCTATAGGATTTCCAAGCCAACCTGGTCGAAGTTGAGTCTAGAAATTCTTTAGTTATGTAAGGGAATTGATTGTGGAAGGGAACATAAGGCTCGTTTTACTCCTTTTACCTCATGCCTTTCTGATCTGAGTCATCCAATCTTTCCTACGGGGTTAAGGAACTAGGCTTCCTCTTCTGTCTATCAGGATCACGTGTTACTACTCTGTAGTCTCTTAGGATTGGTTGATCAGAGTCATATCCCAGTTCGAGTACCTCCGGTGTAGCCTGTTTAGTATATCTCAGAACCTTGAGTGATGATGTTGAGTTGTGGTACTACCCCATCATTTGCAGAATGTCTCATTTTGAGCATTTTACTGCCGTTATGCTGCCGGAATTGTCCTAGGAGTTTAAGAGATACTAAATTTCCTTGTGCTACATGTTGCATCCTATAGTTGTTGTTGACCTCGTCCTTGGTTCCGCTTCTCAGGATGTCGTCAGTTAACCGAAGTTCTGTTGCTCATTGCCTGAACCATGAAGATGGTAGGGATGAGGAGGATCCTCCCGACCAGCCTTCGTTGGCAGAGTTCATGTTGGGGATGGAGAGGAACAAGAGTGAGTCTAACCGCTTGTTAGCACGTATCGAGGAGAACACCGCACCCCAGTGCAAAGAGTCAGCGACTGTGACACCCCAAAAAAATTTTGGCCTTGTTTTATTAATTAATTTTTTTTGCCAGGACTTAAAACCTTTATTTTCTGAGCTCCCTTTTGATCTTTAACCTTGTCATTATGGAGTTTTCCCCTAAGTGTAAACTTTTCAAATATGTTATTGGACTTGTTTAACCTCTCTAGAAAAACTTTACTTTTATCAGTAAATCTAATGGCACAATTAATTTGCTTGATCTTCACTTTCTTGAAAATGGGTTTTTAAGGTTAAATGGCCATATTTGAACTACAACCATTTGATAGATTCACTTAAAATTCCCACAAGAATTTGGAGATGTCATGTGATGTTATTAAATAACTTTTATGCAAAAACATCTTTATTTCATGAAATATTTTGAGCTCTACACCCTTTTTTCTTCTCTGGTCCAGTGGGCAATTTTGCACTACAACCCATTTAAATATTTCCTTCTAGCCTCTACCAAAATTATGAGATGTTAGTAATATCATATGATTCAACTTTATGCAAAAACCCAGTGATGTTATTTGCAAATTTTGAGTGAATCAGCATCATCTTCATTCTGGACCAGACTGGTGTTTTCTACTGCAACCCTATTATTTCTTGCTCCAGTGACCTTGTGTTTTCTCATGCTCATAGTCCTCCCTACCAAACCCGTAAGTCCAGGAGCATGCACCCTTTGGGGCAATTTTGGTTCATGAAATGATGCCATTTATTTCCTGTCCAGAATTGTAGTTTTGTAAAATTTGCACTAGAAAGTTCCTCATTTTATCCAAATGACCTCACCACCCTCTTGTACATCCAAGGAGACACTGATCTGGAGAAATTGACCACTCCAAGTATTGCCTAAGTGCCCTTGGCATTGTGTCAAACACCTTGTGGGCATGATCTGTTTTGGCATGATTCTTGTCATTGCACTATGATCTTGCACCTCTGATCAAACTAGCATGTCCACTAGACTCCCTGTTTCCCCTAACCTCGATCTGCTAAACCCCAACCTCACCTGTGACCTGTAGCATGCCGCGACATTGTGTCGAACATCTCCCGTGCGTGCACTGGACGCGCCCAGAGCGCGCGTATTGCACGATGCCGCGCCCGAGCCGACACGCTGGCCCCCTGGTTTTGGCCCGCTCTGCAGCGCCACGCCACACACTCACCGCCTCACCACTACACGCCAGCCCGCCCTGGCGCCCTACAGCGCCGCCACCAGAGTCCCTTTGGCGGCACGCCACGGTCGCCCGACAGCCCCTGCTCATGCCGGCGCCGCCCGAGCCACCCTGGCTCGCCACCTGGCCCCTGGAGCAGTGCAAGCTCATCTGCAAGCGTGTCTGCTAGCCCTCGTCGCCGCCACGTCGCCCTAGCTACAGAGAGGCGGTTCGCCGGAGAGCTTATCCACGGCCGCCGCGAACCGACTCGATTGTGCTATAAGAGAGGCCCCGAGCTCAAACCCGTGCGCAAGTAGTCTCACAGCACTTCACTCTTGCCCCTTTGGCCGTCAATCGAAGGAAGAGAGTCGTCTTCTTCCTCTCCGGCAGCTCCATCCGCCACCATTGCCCCGACCATTCCGGCGCTACCAGGGTCTCCCCCTCTCCACTCTCTCCACCAGGAACCCCCACATCCTCCCGTGAGCCCGTTCCACTACTCAATCTTGATCGAGACTCGCCGCGGTCAAGTTTCCGCTTTCTCCGACGACCGCCGTCCGCCGCGGAGCTCATCGCCGCCAGCTCCGTCCACCCCAGAGAACAAAGCAACCACCGGAGTGACCGCCTTGGTCTCGCGGATCCATCCCGACCCTCTGGAACCCGCGGGGAGCCGCCGTTCGCCGGCGACGACCACCGTTGCCCCGCCTCCGTTCGGGCATAGGAAGGGGAGGGAGGGATAGACCGGTCAAACCTGACCAGTAGGCCACGCGGGCCCACTGTCAGTGACTCGCAAGCCGTCCATGCTGTAGTAAGTGAAAGCGCATAGTGCCCAGTATGTATCTCCTACTTAGAAAACGTATTTTCCCCGAAAACGTTTTCTTTTCTGTTTTGTTTTAAAACAGATTTTGACCACAACTTTGACTGCCTATAACTTTTTAAATATAACTCCAAATGAGTTGATTCTTTTTCCTACCTTCCTCAAATTTCAACTAGTTTATTTTAATATTTATTTGAAAATTTTCCAAAACAACTTTTTGTACTGTTTTGAAATGTGTGTTAATTCAAATATTTTTTAAAAATAGGATTTTGGAGAGGGGGAAGAAACTTTCAAAAGTTTTGGAGAGCACCTCACCCCTCCACAACTTCAAGGCAAGCATCTTGAACCCTGGCATAATATTTTTGATGTGTTGGTTGACACATTTATAACACCACCTCATTTCGGTGGAATTGATATTTCATGTGACATGATCATTTGCATGGAAGCATATCAACGATTTCCTTGCTATTGGAAATGAAAATGATTGTGATGGTAATCATCCTCATGTGCCTTGCATGCATATCGGAAAGGAACCCGGGAAAGCCTCGGCCTTGGGTAGGCGTGAGCTTGTTGCCGGTCCTCGTCGGGACGGTTATGTCCGGTATGGCATGGTAAGGTACATTGAGTGGAGATTTCTTCAATTCTATTATATTTGATATACATGTCATGCAGGAACTTATAACCTCCTGAGTCGACCGCAGATCGAGTCTTGTTCCAGTAACCCCCATACTTGCCTCGTACTACCACTCGTCCCTGCCACAGGTAGGGTACGGTTCAGTAAGTTGTCAACCCCTTTCCAGCACACACCGTACAGAGAGGCCATGGTGGAAGATATCGGTTGTAGCCGGTAGGCATGCCACCTGGTCAGTGGGGGCATGGGTGTTTCCGGTTGGGACCGAGAGGGGAGGCCACCCCTTAGAGCGCGCGATATAAATTTGATCCCATGCTACGCGAGGTTGTAGCCTCCCCACTTAGAGTTTTGCTTGACAAGTGTCGTGGGTGATTCCAGACACCGATGAGTTAAGCTAGTGTGTGCAAGTTAGGCGTGTTTTCAACTAAAGGGCCGTAGACGGAATTAGTCCTGATGGACTAAAGAAATCCGTTACTCGTGGGTAAAGAGTACATCCTCTGCAGAGATTAAACCTATTCGAATAGCCGTGTCCATGGTTAAGGACTACAGTCTGGGATGGGTCAAGCGTCGGTCTTAGTGTCGGTCTTCGGAGGTGAAACGGTTAAACCAGAACGGGAACTACTACTTGAGACTTGTGATGATTATGATTATTACTATTGTTGACTAACCCGTGATATTATTGTTATCATCGAGTATCTCTCGGATGGTTCTACCTCCGGGATATTTCACTATGATTATTTAATTTTAAGCCCTTTATGTGGTGTCGCTCAGACGCCCGACTGTGGCATTTCTTTTAAAGCCCTTTATGTGGTGTCGCTCAGACGCCCGACTGTGGCATTTCTTTTAAAGCCCTTTATGTGGTGTCACTCAGACGCCCGACTGTGGCATTTCTTTTAAAGCCCTTTATGTGGTGTCGCTCAGACGCCCGACTGTGGCATTTCTTTTAAAGCCCTTTATGTGGTGTCGCTCAGACGCCCGACTGTGGCATTTCTTTTAAGCCCTTTATGTGGTGTCGCTCAGACGCCCGACTGTGGCATTTCTTTCAAAGCCCTTTATGTGGTGTCGCTCAGACGCCCGACTGTGGCATTTCTTTTAAAGCCCTTTATGTGGGGTCGCTCAGACGCCCGACTATGGTATTATTATTATTATTCTGCATTTACCGCTCGAGGAGCCTTCCAGACACTCGTTTGGCACCAGTATCTATCATTCCGCATTTTTCCGCTCAAGGAGTCATTCAGACCCTCGCTTGGCACCCAGTATTTATTACCTCTATGTGGCCATTGCATAAATTTCCGGTTGCATATGAATAACCTGTTTACATGCATCAAGATATTTATTTATGACTAACTAAGTGAGTAAAAGGATATTGCAAAGCATGAGCATCAACGGTTATATTATACCTGTGTTCTTAATGTTTGCGAGTACATTCAAAGTACTCACTGGCTTGTCCCTGGCTATTGTCTTGGCCAGATTTATTGCTTGGGGAGGAGCGTTGCGACGACCGCCTCGGAATCTGAGCAACGGTGATAGCAGCCTCGTGAAGATAGGAGTTAACCTGGTCAGCTGTTCCCGTGGGAAATGGAGTCCCATAGTCGTGGTGATCCACAAACCGCTTCCGCCCTCAACCACTAGAAACCATTTGTTGTACTCATAGGCCACAATGGTCTTGTACTACATATTTTTGTACCTTTGCCTGGAATTTCTGTAACAAGTTGGTGCCTCATCAGCTAACAGTAATCCTGGGGCTGATGAGCTCGACGGCCATTTTCTGGAATTTAATGTCTGGAAAACCGGTCGCGACAGCGACCATCCATGATTTCATTGGTCTGAAACCACCCACCTTCCATCATTCCATTGAACCACTCGATGCACATGACTAGCTCCGTAGTATCACACACAAGCTGCGTTCTGCGAACGTAGTTGAAAGTGACAAGGTCACTTATGCTGCATATCACCTGGAAGGTCCTGCTAGTCTTTGGTGGCAAAACTATGAGGCTATGCTTCCAACTGGTCAGATTCCTACCTGGAGAGATTTCACTAAGGATTTTCGCGAGCATCACATTCCTGAAGCCCTCATCGATCGCAAGAGAGAAGAGTTCTGTAGTTTCACCCAGGGTAAGATGGCTGTTGATGCTTACAGCAGAGAGTTTGAGAACCTCGCCCTCTATGCTACAGAAGAAGTGTCCACGGACGCCAAGAAGCAGGCTAGGTTCCGGAAGGGTCTCAACCCCAAGTTGCGTCATGATCTCCACTTGCACCATTGCAATACATTCCAGGCTCTTGTGAACAAGGCCACTAATGCAGAGACAGCTCAGCTCACTTACGAGGAGTCTCATAAGCACACCCGTGATTTGGGTTCTTCCTCCGGTTCTAGCTCTCAGAAACGGCGGATTTGGGTTCCGAACTCTGCTCTTGCACCCGGCTACACACTGACTCCATCTTATGTGGAGCCTCACCCAGTTCAGCCATATGCTCCACCCAGGCCTATTGGTGGACCGCCTGCCAATGCGGGTCCACGTCCTACCTCCAAGATTTGTTACAAGTGCGGAGAGCCAGGCCACATTGCCCGTATTTGCACTCTGACCAGTGTTGCTCCATCCCAGCCCGAGAAGTCTGTTGGCCGTGGTAAGCCATCACGCAAGATGATCAGTGCCAAGTCAGCTCCCACTGAACATGGACGTGTGCATCACGTCTCAGCTAAAGACGCTCATGATGATCCAGATGTCGTTCTTGGTACACTCCTTGTAAACTATCATCCAGCATCGGTTCTGTTCGATACTGGAGCATCTCATTCCTTCATTTCCGAAAGTTATGCCGCTTGCACGACATGTCATTTTGTGATATGCCCTCCCCACTACTCATTCAAACTCCTGGATCCAAATGGCAAACTTCTAGGATAAGTTATGGCAATGAAATACATGTTGACAGACTTGTATTCCTAGCATCCTTGATATCTCTGAAGTCTTCAGATATTAACATCATCTTGGGTATGGACTGGATGAAAGCTCATTATGCCAAGATTGATTGTTACACCAGGTCTGTTCAGCTCACACACCCATCTGGCAAGATAGTCACTGTCTCCACCAGAATTGCAAAGCGTCAGCTTTATTCTCTTAATGCCATCCCTCTTCCAGACCTTGAAGATATCCCGGTAGTCCGTGACTTCCCGGATGTCTTTCCTGAGGAACTGCCAGGTATTCCACCTGACAGGGATGTAGAGTTTGTCATAGATCTTATCCCAGGAATTGCTCCAATCTCTAGGAGACCTTACAAGATGGCACCCTTAAAACTAACAGAGCTTAAGAAACAACTTGATGAGTCCTTGCAAAAGGGTTTCATCCGTCCTAGTTCTTCCCCTTGGGCTTGCCCCGTCCTCTTCGTCAAGAAGAAGGATGGTACGGACCGGATGGTTGTAGATTATCGTCCCGTTAATTTGGTCACAATAAAGAACAAGTATCCGCTCCCCAGGATCAACGACCTGTATGAATGGACCGGATGGTTGTAGATTATCGTCCCGTTGGATTCAGATGAACGGTCCTGATGCCCCAACGAGAGAGCTGATCCAAACCCCACTGATTCAACCAATTAGCACGTCTCATGCGGATCGAAGGACACTGTAGCTAACCCTAGCGCCTGATCTCAACCGTCCACGCACAACGATCGACGCCCCGGTAGTGTGCGGGGTTTTGAGGGGTTTTGAGAGGTTTTGAGGGGTTTTGAGTGATTAGGGTTGAGCATAACTAATTCAAAAGAAATCAAAAAAATATATAACTTGCGCACATAGTCTTATTATGTCATATAGTAACGAGAAAAAATATAAATATGGTTTACATACATTTTTATGAAAAATCCTTCACTAAATTGTCATTGCTCGAACAATGTAGTATGGAGTTCAAGGGAGAGAGTAGTGGGCACCCGAGAGTAGGTGGGGTTTTGAAAATGAAAAGTGTGAAAACCTCACCAAAACTTCATTTTGGATTGACTAAGAAAGATCTTAACTTACTTTCTCATTTTTCATGTTTTAAACTTGTTTTATATATAATTTTCTATTAAACCTTGTTTTTTCAAAAAGAAAATAAAATAATATAAAATTAATTCAATAAATAGTGAGACTTTAGATTTACACTATATAGGTAGAATAGACGTGTAGAAAAATTATTTGGCTGGTTTAGACAAGGTGCCAAAAAAACTTGCTTAAATATGATGTCGTTTACCCTACCTTTGGAGGTCATTTGAAACACACTTTTCATGACTATGAGTTCAACTTACCAAAAGGGCTCGGATTGATCAGCAAGCAAACATATTACAGTTGAGGTACTTTAGATATCATTAAAACATCAATACCATTCAAATTTGAGCCCAAATTTGAATCCAAATTTGAATTTAAAACAATGACCAACAAACAAGTTCGAATAGAAATACGGGGATACATAATGACTACCAATACGCACCAAGTTACAAATATTATTACATGACACAAATTTTAAAACAGTTCTCTGTTCTACCTCTTCCTACCGGGCCGCTTCCTACCACATCATGTGCCCTTCTTCGCCTTAGCACTTCTAGTTTTTGGTTCTACTACACACACGAGTTCACTGATCATCTTGGTTTTCTTCACTGGTCTTTTCAACACATCGCCAACACCCTCGAGATCAGTTTCTTCAGTCTGAATGTTGATAGCAGTTTCAGTTTCTTCGGTGTGTACCTCAACATGGGTTTCTTCAGTCTGAACCTCGACACGCTCACGTTCAGCTTCAACCTCGAGAGCAGTTTCTTCAGTCTAAATGTTGACTGCAATTTCAGTTTCTTCGGTGTGCACCTCGACATCAGTTTCTTCAGACTGAATGTTGATTGCAGCGGGATTTTCTTCAGTCTACTCAGGCTCAGGCACACTTCTTTCTTTCTACAACCATTGACTCTTGCTTTTTTTGTTGGCCAACACTATTCAACAACAATGGGTTGACTTGTGCGCTTCCTCCTAGCCATTGGAAAAATGTTATAGATATAGTAATTGGAAAAAGCACCAAATCAAAACACAGACAAATAAACAAGAACATACTTTGGCTCAGGAGTGTAACGACATTTGACAGATCCCACTCAGTGCCCAAGTTCCTGGCACAACTTGCATCTATTTTTGTTACCTTTTTGGGCCCTTTTTAGTTTTCCATCTTTCTTTCCCTTCTTACTACTCCCACCTTTCTCAAACCATGCCTTGAATCTACTCTGTTTAGGCCTGCCAGCCTTTCTTTTCGTCAAGGGAGGACACATGGAAAATTCAATGTCCACTTCAGGCCACTGAGACTGATCTGTAAGTGCTGGAATTGGAGTAGCATATGTAGCTTTGAATTTTGCTACCGAATAATATTCATGCAAATATGGGTGCATGTTTATCTTTGGTTGGGATGCTAAGAAAAGAATGACATGCTCACATATTTTACCAGTGTGTTGCTGAAAGTGCAACTATCCCTGGGTGGTTTTGGTAATTCCTAACAACATATAGCTCATTGAGCTAATGCTATTCCAAGGTAAATATTTCAGGAAAACTCAATGTTTGGCATGGCATGGATTAGAAAGTGGACCCTTCAAAATGCTAAGGACAAAGGATTGGCTCAAGCTCAAAGCACAAGACTCTACATTTTATATTTTAGTGATCCAAGATCACATTGAGTCTATAGGAAAAGCCAATACTATTAAGAAGGGATGAGGTGTTTCTTAATGAGGATCTTGCTCAAAATGCTTAGTGATATGCTCCAAAACCCTCCACTACTTTCTCACTTCCACATATGTCCTAAACCAAAAATTTCAACTCGGCCCCACCGATTCTTTCCATCCAGAGCCACCGAGTTCAGTTGACATAGCCACTGCCAAAAACCCTAATCAATTCGGTCTCACCGATAGGGATCTCGGTCTCACCGAGATTGGATTGCAAACTCTCTGTTTCCCTTCATAACATTTCGTCTAACCAAGATGAGCGATCGGTCCCACCGATATTGCAATGCAAACTCTTTGTTTCCTTTTCGTAACGTTTCGGTCCAACCGAGATGAGCGAATCGGTCCCATCGAGTTTGCCTGACCAACTCTCTGTTTGGCTATTACCAAAATCGGTCTCACCGAGTTTGTGTAATCGGTCTCACCGAGATTACGTTATGCCCTAACCCTAATGACATCGGTCCCACCGAGTTGACATGTTAGTCGCACCGAGAATCCTAACATTCACATTTTGAACTAAATTGGTCCGGCTGAGTTTAATGATTCGGTCCCACCGTGTTTGGTGATTTGTGTGTAATGGTTATATTTTGTGTGGAGGCTATATATATACCCCTCCACCCACTCTTCATTCGTGGAGAGAGCCATCAGAACATGCCTACACTTCCAATACATATTTCCTGAGAGAGAACCACCTACACTTGTGTTGAGGTCAAGATATTCCATTCCAACCACATAAATCTTGATCTCTAGCCTTCCCCAAGTTGCTTTCCACTCAAATCTTCTTTCTACCAAATACAATCCTATGAGAGAGAGTTGAGTGTTCGGGAGACTATCATTTCAAGCACAAGAGCAAGGAGTTCATCATCAACACACCATTTTCTTACTTCTTGGAGAGTGGTGTCTCCTAGATTGACTAGGTGTCACTTGGGAGCGTCCGACAAGATTGCGGAGTTGAACCAAGGAGTTTGTAAGGGCAAGGAGATCGCCTACTTTGTGAAGATATACCCTAGTGAGGCAAGTCCTTCGTGGGCGATGGCCATGGTGGGATAGACAAGGTTGCTTCTTCGTGGACCCTTCATGGGTGGAGCCCTTCATGGACTCGCGCAACTGTTACCCTTCGTGGGTTGAAGTCTCCATCAACGTGGATGTACGATAGCACCACCTATCGGAACCACGGATAAAAAATCTCCGTGTCAACATTGTGTTTGCTCCCTCAAACTCATCCCTTTACCTTCATATGCAATTGTTTTACATTCTACTGCTATACTCTTAGAATTGCATGTGTAGGTTGATTGCTTGACTTGTGCTAAGTTGCTAAAATCTGCCAAGAACTAAAATTGGGAAAAGGCTAGATTTTTATTTGGTCAAGTAGTCTAACCCCCCCCCCCCTCTAGACATAGTTTCGATCCTACAAGTGTTATCAGAGCTTTGGTCTCCATTTGCTTTGATTTCCATAGCTTTTGGTGGCCACAGCCTTGGTTTCACAACCTAGGAGAGTATGGCGTCTAGCGAGGGAAATTACCACCATAGAGGTCCTTACTTTGATGGCACTAATTTTGCTAGTTGGAGGAATAAGATGAAAATGCATATTCTTGGACATAACCCCGCCGTTTGGGCTATTGTGTGTATTGGTTTGCAAGGTGAATTCTTTGATGGGAGAGAACCGAACCGTGAAGCTACCGCGAAGAGTTGAAGATGCTACAATACAATGCTCAAGCTTGTGATATTCTCTTCAACGGATTGTGCCCCGAAGAATTCAACAAAATCAGCCGTCTTGAGAATGCAAAGGAAATTTGGGACACTTTGATTGATATGCACGAAGGTACCGACTCTGTCAAGGAATCCAAATTGGATGTGCTTCAAAGTCAACTTGACAAGTTCAAAATGAAGGATGGTGAAGGCGTCGCTGAAATGTTCTCTAGGCTTGCTCTCATCACAAATGAGATTGCTGGCTTAGGAAGTGAAGAGATGACCGGCAAATTCATCATCAAGAAGATCCTAAGAGCCTTGGATGGAAAATATGACACCTTGTGAACATTGATCCAAATGATTCCCAGTTACAAAGATCTCAAGCCAACGAAAGTCATTGGAAGAATTGTTGCTCATGAGATGTCACTCAAAGATAAGGAAGAGCTTCACAACAAGTCAAGTGGTGCTTACAAAGCCTCATGTGATACTCCCACATCTTCAAGTGAGAAACAAAACTTCAATGAAGAATTGAGCCTAATGGTAAAGAACTTCAACAAGTTCTACAAGAGTAGAAGCAAAGAAAGAAGTTCCAAGTCAAGGTCCTACAATGACAAAAGATCTTCTAGCCGTGAGCGTAATTGCTACAATAGTGGAAGACCCGGACACTACTCCAATGAGTGTACGCCCCCCTACAAAAGAAGAGAAGATTCTCCCAAAAGAAGGAGTAGAAGAGAAGAATCGCCACCAAGAGAAAGGAGGAGTAGAGATGATCGTTATGAACGAAGACCCTCTCGGAGAAGCAAGGATTCGGAAAGAAAGGAAAAGTCATCAAGGAGCTACACAAAAAGAAGACATCAAGCTCATGTTGGTGAATGGGTATCCGGGTCCGACTCCGACAATCACTCCGAAAGAAGTTATCACTCCGACTCCGAATATACTCAAGATGAAGGTGTTGCCGGTCTAGCACTTGTGTCAACCAACTCCTATGACATATTTGACTCACCAAATGAAGGAATTGGAAGATGCTTCATGGCCAAAGGTCCAAAGGTAACACATCCCGAGTATGTTGATTTCAATAGTGATGAAGATGATTTGCTAGGTGATGATGATTTAATTATTGACAACTCTAGTGATGAAAACTATGATGAAACGTCAATTAATCATGCTAATCAAGATAAAACGAATGATGATGATAAGTAGGAGATTGAGCGTCTAACTCAAGAACTAAACACTCTTAAGTTAGCTCATGAAACTACCTTGGAAAATCATCGAGAACTTTTAAAGACTCATGATAAGCTACGCTTTGAAAAGCTCAACCTTGAGCAAGAGCATGAGTTTTTAAAGGCAATCAATGATGATCTTCGCAAGAAAAGTTCTTCTTACATTGCCAAGCATTTACTCTTGTCTACTTACATGCCACAAGTTAATCTAGCAACAAGAACAAGAAAGATTCTTCATCTAGTAGTAACAACAATCATGCTAAATCCACTATTGATGCTTCTAGTAGTTCTCTTGATTCCACTAATGATTCTCTTATCCAAGTTACACTTGAGCAATAAAATAGCTTATTGAAAGGAATCATAGAGAAAGCTGTTTACAAGAGTCTTGCCAGAAGTAAGCAATTTGAGGAAATTGTGCGCAAGCAAGCAAGACACCGGAAGAATCAAGGTGTTGGTTTTGAACGGAAGTTCGATGCCAACAGAGTTGAGCGGGAAGAAGATCAATACCCCAAGACGAAGTTTGTTACTCAACAAGAGAAGTATGATCCTACTTCTTTCCAAGGGACACAAGCTCAAGATGATCTTCCACCACAAGACCACAAGCAAAAAGGCAAGGACAAGCTTCAAGAGGAAATTGCTGCATTTGAAGAAGCACCGAAGGCCTTGGTCAAGTGGCTTCCCAAGACTACATCAAGTTCTACTTCATCAGGCACAACTACGATTCCAAGGATTCCCGTCAAGATGATGTGGATCCCAAAGAAGAAGAACTAGAGAGTTCTTGAGGGTGACTCTGCCAACATACTTCACTCCTATCATTTTGTCAAGGACAAGTGCAAACAACTTCCATATCTTGCACTAGTTCAAAGAGTCACAAACCCTCTTGTTGGTAAGACAAGGGACAAGGTAACCTAATGCTTTCATGGACATCATCTTATATGTGCATCACTCTATGTCTATGGATATCCTTGTTTGTTCCTTGTGGGACTAACCCATGTAGGTATTGAAAGTGCAACTCACTCCAAAGGATTGCTCCAAATGATCTACATCAACATTGAGAATCTACATCTTCAACACCTACATGAAGTCATCATCGACAAAACCCAAGGTTAGTTCATTCCCTTTAGGGGGAATATCACATCTAGGGGGAGTTGTACTCAAATCAATGAGCTAAAGCAACTCTAATGGTGTGAACACAACAATGCTTTATGTAAAAGTGGTAACCCCACTTGTGCTTAAATGATGAGTATGACTTTGTTGGAAATATGCCCTAGAGGCAATAATAAAAGCATTATTGTTATATTTCCTTATTCATGATAATTGTCTTTATTCGTGCTATAATTGTGTTATCCAGAAATCGTAATACATGTGTGCATAACAGACAACAATGTGTCCCTAGTAAGCCTCTAGTTGACTAGCTCGTTGATCAATAGATAGTCATGGTTTCATGACTATGGGCATTGGATGTCAATGATAACGAGATCACATCATTAGGAGAATGATGTGATGGACAAGACCCAATCCTAAACATAGCATAAGATCGCATAGTTCGTTTGCTAGAGTTTTCCAATGTCAAGTATCCTTTCCTTAGACCATGAGATCGTGTAACTCCCGGATACCGTAGGAGTGCTTTGGGTGTGCCAAACGTCACAACGCAACTGGGTGACTATAAAGGTATACTACGGGTATCTCTGAAAGTGTCTGTTGGGTTGACACGGATCGAGACTGGGATTTGTCACTCCGCTTGACGGAGAGGTATCACCGGGCCCTCTCGGTAATGCATCATCATAATGAACACATACTCTGTCAGTGAACACATACTCAAGATGTCTGGGTTGCACAATCGCTTGACTCAACTGGAAGTTAATCTCCCGGATGAAGCGGTCATTGACAGAATCCTCCAGTCGCTTCCACCTAGCTACAAGAGCTTTGTGATGAACTACAACATGCAGGGGATGGTAAAGACCATTCCTGAGGTATATGCTATGCTGAAATCAGGAGAGGTAGAAATCAAGAAGGAGCATCAAGTGTTGATGGTGAATAAAACCACTAAGTTCAAGAAGGGCAAGGGTAAAAAAACTTCAAGAAGGACGGCAAGGAAATTGCCGCGCCCGGTAAGCAAGTTGCCGGGAAGAAGCCAAAGAAAGGACCCAAGCCCGAGACTGAGTGTTTTTATTGCAAGGGAAGTGGTCACTGGAAGCGGAACTGCCCCAAATACTTAGCGGACAAGAAGGCCGGCAAAACAAAAGGTATATGTGATATACATGTAATTGATGTGTACCTTACCAGTACTCGTAGTAGCTCTTGGGTATTTGATACCGGTGCAGTTGCTCACATTTGTAACTCAAAGAAGGAGCTGCGGAATAAACGGAGACTGGCGAAGGACGAGGTGACGATGCGCGTCGGGAATGGTTCCAACGTCGATATGATCGCCGTCGGCACGCTACCTCTACATTTACCTACGGTATTAGTTTTAAACCTCAATAATTGTTATTTGGTGCCAAGTTTGAGCATGAACATTGTGTCTGGATCTCGTTTAATTCGAGATGGCTACTCATTTAAATCTGAGAATAATGGTTGTTCTATTTATATGAGAGATATGTTTTATGGTCATGCTCCGATGGTTAATGGTTTATTCTTAATGAATCTCGTACGTGATGATACACATATTCATAGTGTGAATACCAAAAGAGTTAAAGTTGATAACAATAGTCCCACATATTTGTGGCACTGCCGCCTTGGTCACATAGGTGTCAAACGCATGAAGAAGCTCCATGCAGATGGACTTTTAGAGTCTCTTGATTATGAATCATTTGACACGTGCGAACCATGCCTCATGGGTAAAATGACCAAGACTCCGTTCTCAGGAACAATGGAGCGAGCAACCAACTTATTGGAAATCATACATACCGATGTGTGCGGTCCAATGAGTGTTGAGGCTCGCGGTGGCTATCGTTATGTTCTCACCCTCACTGATGACTTGAGTAGATATGGGTATATCTACTAAATGAAACACAAGTCTGAGACCTTTGAAAAGTTCAAGGAATTTCAGAGTGAGGTTGAAAATCAACGTGATAGAAAGATCAAGTTTCTACGATCAGATCGTGGAGGAGAATACTTGAGTCACGAATTTGGCACGCACTTAAGAAAATGTGGAATAGTTTCACAACTCACGCCGCCTGGAACACCTCAGCGTAATGGTGTGTCCGAACGTCGTAATCGCACTCTATTAGATATGGTGCGATCTATGATGTCTCTTACCGATTTACCGCTATCTTTTTGGGGCTATGCTTTAGAGACTGCTGCATTCACTTTAAATAGGGCTCTGTCGAAATCCGTTGAGACGACACCGTATGAATTATGGTTTGGGAAGAAACCTAAGCTGTCGTTTCTGAAAGTTTGGGGATGCGATGCTTATGTCAAGAAACTTCAACCTGAAAAGCTCGAACCCAAGTCGGAAAAATGCGTATTCATAGGATACCCTAAAGAAACTATTGGGTATACCTTCTACCTCAGATCTGAAGGCAAGATCTTTGTTGCCAAGAATGGATCCTTTCTAGAGAAAGAGTTTCTCTCGAAAGAATTAAGTGGGAGGAAAGTAGAACTTGATGAAGTGTTACCTCTTGAACCGGAGAATGGCGAAACTCGAGAAAACGTTTCTGAGGTGCCTGCACCGACTAGAGAGGAAATTAATGATGATGATCAAGATACTTCTAATCAAGCTCCTACTGAAATTCGAAGGTCCACAAGGACACGTTCCACACCAGAGTGGTACGGCAACCCTGTCTTGGAAATCATGTTGTTAGACAACGGTGAACCATCGAACTATGAGGAAGCAATGGCGGGCCCGGATTCCGACAAATGGCTAGAAGCCATGAAATCCGAGATAGGATCCATGTATGAAAACGAAGTATGGACTTTGACTGACTTGCCCGTTGAGCGGCGAGCCATAGAAAATAAATGGATCTTTAAGAAGAAGACAGACGCAGATGGTAATGTGACCATCTATAAAGCTCGGCTTGTCGCTAAGGGTTATCGACAAGTTCAAGGGGTTGACTACGATGAGACTTTCTCACCGGTAGCGAAGCTGAAGTCCGTCTGAATCATGTTAGCAATTGTCGTATTCTACGATTATGAAATATGGCAAATGGACGTCAAAACGGCATTCCTTAATGGTTTACTTAAGGAAGAATTGTATATGATGCAGCCGGAAGGTTTTCTCGATCCTAAGAATGCTGACAACGTGTGCAAGCTCCAACGCTCGATTTATGGGCTGGTGCAAGCATCTCGGAGTTGGAACATTCGCTTTGATGAGATGATCAAAGCGTTTGGGTTTACGCAGACTTATGGAGAAGCCTGCGTTTACAAGAAAGTGAGTGGGAGCTCTGTAGCATTTCTCATACTATATGTAGATGACATACTTTTGATGGGAAATGATATAGAACTCTTGGACAGCATTAAGGCCTACTTGAATAAAAGTTTCTCGATGAAGGACCTTGGAGAAGCTGCTTATATATTAGGCATCAAGATCTATAGAGATAGATCAAGACGCCTCATAGGTCTTTCACAAAGCACATACCTTGATAAGATATTGAAGAAGTTCAATATGGATCAATCTAAGAAGGGGTTCTTACCTGTGTTACAAGGTGTGAAATTGAGCTCAGCTCAATGTCCGACCACGGCAGAAGATATAGAAGAGATGAGTGTCATCCCCTATGCCTCAGCCATAGGTTCTATTATGTATGCCATGCTGTGTACCAGACCTGATGTAAACCTTGCCGTAAGTTTGGTAGGAAGGTACCAAAGTAATCCCGGCAAGGAACACTGGACAGCGGTCAAGAATATCCTGAAGTACCTGAAAAGGACTAAGGAAATGTTTCTCGTTTATGGAGGTGACGAAGAGCTCGTCGTAAAGGGTTACGTCGACGCTAGCTTCGACACAGATCTGGATGACTCTAAGTCACAAACCGGATACGTGTATATTTTGAATGGTGGGGCAGTAAGCTGGTGCAGTTGCAAGCAGAGCATTGTGGCGGGATCTACATGTGAAGCGGAGTACATGGCAGCCTCGGAGGCAGCACATGAAGCAATTTGGGTGAAGGAGTTCATCACCGACCTCGGAGTCATACCCAAGGCGTCGGGGCCAATCAAACTCTTCTGTGACAACACTGGAGCTATTGCACTTGCCAAGGAGCCCAGGTTTCACAAGAAGACCAGGCACATCAAGCGTCGCTTCAACTCCATTCGTGAAAATGTTCAAGATGGAGACATAGAAATTTGTAAAGTGCACACGGATCTGAATGTCGCAGATCCGTTGACTAAACCTCTCCCTAAGGCAAAACATGATCAGCACCAGAACTCAATGGGTGTTCGATTCATTACAATGTAACTAGATTATTGACTCTAGTGCAAGTGGGAGACTGTTGGAAATATGCCCTAGAGGCAATAATAAAAGCATTATTATTATATTTCCTTATTCATGATAATTGTCTTTATTCGTGCTATAATTGTGTTATCCGGAAATCGTAATACATGTGTGAATAACAGACAACAACATGTCCCTAGTAAGCCTCTAGTTGACTAGCTCGTTGATCAATAGATAGTCATGGTTTCCTGACTATGGGCATTGGATGTCAATGATAACGAGATCACATCATTAGGAGAATGATGTGATGGACAAGACCCAATCCTAAACATAGCATAAGATTGCATAGTTCGTTTGCTAGAGTTTTCCAATGTCAAGTATCCTTTCCTTAGACCATGAGATCGTGTAACTCCCGGATACCGTAGGAGTGCTTTGGGTGTGCCAAACGTCACAACGTAACTGGGTGACTATAAAGGTATACTACGGGTATCTCTGAAAGTGTCTGTTGGGTTGACACGGATCGAGACTGGGATTTGTCACTCCGCTTGACGGAGAGGTATCACCGGGCCCTCTCGGTAATGCATCATCATAATGAGCTCAATGTGATCAAAGTGGTTGATCATGGGATCATGCATTACGGTACGAGAAAAGTGACTTGCCGGTAACGAGATTGAATGAGGTATTGGGATACCGACGATCGAATCTCGGGCAAGTAAAATACCGATTGACAAAGGGAATCGTATACGGGATTAATTGAATCCTCGACATCATGGTTCATCCGATGAGATCATCGTGGAGCATGTGGGAGCCAACATGGGTATCCAGATCCCGCTGTTGGTTATTGCCCGAGAGTCGTCTCGGTCATGTCTGCATGTCTCCCGAACCCGTAGGGTCTACACACTTAAGGTTCGGTGACGCTAGGGTTGTGAAGATATGTATAAGCAGTAACCCGAATGTTGTTCGGAGTCCCGGATGAGATCCCGGACGTCACGAGGAGTTTCGGAATGGTCCGGAGGTAAAGAATTATATATAGAAAGTGATGTTTTGGCCATCGGGACAAGTTTCGGGGTTATCGGTATTGTACCGGGACCACCGGAGGGTCCCTGGGGGTCCATCGGGTGGGGCCACCTGCCTCGGGGGGCCACATGGGCTCTAGGGGGTGTGCCTTGGCCTGCATGGGCCAAGGGGAACTAGCCCCTAGAGGCCCATGCGCCTAAAGGGGGGAAACCCTAAAAGGGGGGGGGCGCCCCCTTGCTTGGGGGGCAAGCTCCACCCCTTGGCCGCCGCCCCCCTAGGAGATTGCATCTCCTAGGGCCGGCGCCCCCCCTAGGGGGCTATATAAAGGGGGGAGGGGAGGGGGGCAGCGCACCCTTGCTCCTGGCGCCTCCCTCTCCCTCTCCAACATCTCCTCCTCCTCCGTAGAGCTCGGCGAAGCCCTGCCGGAGTACTGCAACTCCACCATCACCACGCCGTCGTGCTGCTACTGTAGCCATCTTCCCCAACCTCTCCTTTGCCTTGCTGGATCAAGAAGAAGGAGACGTTACGCTGACCATACGTGTGTTGAACGTGGAGGTGCCGTCCTTTCGGTGCTAGGATCTCCGGTGATTTGGATCACGTCGTGTACGACTACCTCATCCCCGTTCGTTGAACGCTTCCGCTCGCGATCTACAAAGTGGTATGTAGATGCAATCTCTCTCCCATGGCTCGTTGCTAGATGAACTCATAGATGGATCTTGGTGAAACCGTAGGAAAATTTTTGTTTTCTGCAATGTTCCCCAACATACTTATGATCAAATGTTCTCATTTGACTCCTAAGTCAATATACTCATATATAGATGACCTAGTCATCGCCAAATTGCTTGATAGATGCTAGAGTGTTTGTGCATGCTTTGTCACATATTTCATTTGCCAATTTAATTGTGTGAGCATGTTGGATGCATATTTTACTCATTCGAGGACATCCATTTGTTGTTGTGATTGTTTGGCTCTTTCTCTTTTGCCAAATGAATGAAAATAATGCCTAAGAACACCCTCTAGATATCTATGCTTTTCTCGTCTCAAACTTTATTCATGCTACATCACAAAGTTTGATCAAGTCAGATTCGAACCACTCTGTGTGAGGAGCACTCCGAGATCCCGATTCGTCATAGACTTAAACCTTCAAAACCTCTTTGTGCATCTCGGCCTGACCGATTCATCCTTTTCGGTCCTACCGAGTCACCAAGTTGATCTAGGGTTTTCAATCTCGGTGCAACCGATTAGAACTTTTCGGTCACACCGAGTTGCAGTAACTGCTTGCAGTTTTGCATCTCGGTGCCACCGAGTCGTTCCACTCGGTTACACCGACAGGGTCAGGTTATATATACCGCTGGGTCAAAATTTGGAAATTTCTCCGAACCCCTTCGCCCGCGTGTAACCTACTCTGCCTCCTCTGGTCTCCGGATCGTTCTCTCGTCACCAGCGACCTCCCGCCGCTGGTCTCCGCCGCCGTTAACGGAAATCTTCTCCGCCGTTGCCGCCGTAGCAAGTTCGTTGCCGCACTAGGGTACAGACTTGATCATTGTGCTAATATTTAACTCCGATTCTTCTCACATTGCTTTGCCATGTTTCTTGCCATAATTGAAATCATCCTATCCAGCAAAAATGTTCCGTAGATTAGTTTTGATTTGAAAATTTAGGGTTATGTCTCCGCCGAATTCATCTCGGACCGACCGAGTTGTAGAAATCGGTCTCACCGATTTTGGCTTAGGCCAGAGCACACGCGTTTTTGGTGTGACCAAAAATTGCAAATCGGTGTGACCGAGTTCGATTCTTTGTGAAACCCTAGCAGTCTCGCTACCACCGAACTATGACTCGGTCTGACCGAGTTCACTTGTTCAGGTTCCAAAAGTTGCTTTGGTGTCACCGAGTTACAAATTGGTAGATCCGAAATGCTTTCTGTGAAGAACTAAAACTAAGTTTTTAAGTCATCTGTTTTGCAAAAACTCCTGTACTTTGTGATGCTCATCTACTCTACCTCATCTATAACCTATTCATAGGGTCTACTGACAGTTTGCCTACAAGATGTCTGACCAAAGTGACATCCAGAACAAGTCATAGGAACAAGTTCAGTTGAGTGAGGGCACTAGTCCCTCTAGCAGCTATGATGGTGGCAGCAGGAGCAGTCCAAGCAATCTGCCAAAGGCTGCCACAAAGCAAAGGAAGAAGAGGACTTATGACTCTGAAGATGAAGATTATGTGGCTGTTGAGGATGAAGCCACCTCTAAGAAGAAAGTGCTGAAGAAAGAGTATGGCTCAGCTGCTGCAACTAAGCCAGGTCTAAAAACAAAGATGCCAGCAAGAAGACAACCCATGTCTAAGCCAAGAAAAGTTGCCACAGGTGAAACCATGAAGTTCACCATAGAGTCTGAAGAAGAGACAACTGGAGAAGATAAGAAGAAGAAGAGGGTCAGAAAACCACTACTGCCAGAGTTCTTGGCAAGCCCTCAATGAGGTAAGATTCTGAAGAGGAAGAGGAAGAGGAAGAGGATGCCGCACCAACACCCAAAGCTCAAAAGCTCATGGGAGATGCAATCTGATCTGGGGCTGCTCTATCTAAGCCCAAAGCTGCTCCCAAGGCTGCTGCTCCAGCTCCAAAGCCAAAACCCAAGAGGAGCACCAGGAACATCCCTGCTGAGGAGAAGAACAAGGCCCCAGTGCCTCAAGCTGCTGAAGAAGAAGAGGAAGATGATTCTGTTGTTTTGAGGAAGCTGGAGCCCAAGATCCCTGATCACAATGATGCACACCCAGTTGCAGAGAATATGATAATCAGGAAGGATTCAGGTTTGAGGCTATGGAGAGAGTCTGATCCATATGCCACCAGGAGAAGGACTGCTGTGGACTACAGTTTTCACACTAAGGAACAGCAGGACTTTTATGAGACTGTTTTACTTGACAAGATGCCCATAGTGTGTGACATGAGATGGGTTGATTGGAAGTTAATTAAGGAAAATGAGGATCACTTCCCTGGTGTATATGACAACTTCAAGGCATGTGGAGTTGATGAGTTTGTGGCTCAAAAGTTCACCAAGTGGAATGATGAGATCATTATGTAATTTTACTCCATTGCACACTTCTATCCAGATGGAAGGATTGTGTTGATGTTTGAGGGTACTAGGTACCAGTCTACAGTTGAAGAATGGGAAAAACTCATAAATGCTCCTGAGGAACATGAGGATGACTTGGATGCCTATGCCAAGAAGAATAAAGAGCACAACTCTATGGCAAATATGTACAAAGAGATCCCTGATGCTGCTCTGGACACACATAAGTTTGGATCTGTACACTACTTGTTGTCTGGTCTGCCAACAATCAATTGGATTCTGAGGCACACACTTCTACCCAAGTCGGGTGATCACAAGATGATCAGAGGACATGCTATCAACTTGCTGCACATATTTGATGTCCCACAAAAGTTCAAGGTTATGAGCCTGATTGTGGAAACAATAAAGAGGACTGCAGCTGATCAGAAGAGAAGTTGTGTATATGCCCCACACATTCAGGAGCTCATCAACTCAAAGATGGGCAAAGGCAAGTACATTTTGGTAAGGAGCACCTGCCCATCTACCCTGAATTTGAGGACAACACAGTTGTTATGACTGAGAATGAACCATCATCTGTGCAAGCACAAGAGAAGAAAGCCAAAGCTAAAGCTGAGAAGGCTGCAAAGATGCTAACTGTGGAAGAGGCATCTGAGGTCTTCTTGAAGAGCAAGCAAGACCATCTTGGATATCTGATCCAATCCACTCTGAGGATTGAGAAGGGCCTGGCCACCCTGACCAAGAACCGGGAGAGCTTGGAAAGGATTGTTGAGACAAAGTTCTATGACCTTGATGTCAAGATCACAGAGATCCAAACTGCAGTTGAGAAACTTCAGGAGGAAGCAGAGGAGAAGAAGGGCAAGTCTACCACATATGCATTTGCTAGAGTGCCCAGAGGACAGAGATCTGCTGCAGTGCCAGTGCCAGACACTAGAGCTACAACATTAGCACCAGCAGCTACAACTCCAGTTCCAACTCCAGCAGCTACTCCACCAGCTCCAGCCACTTCATCAGAAGCTTTCGTCCTTGGCGTTCTCTCAACACCACCTCCCAAAGATCAAGCCTGAGAGTCTTTAGCACTATGCATTTTCACACTTTTTGGTAACTTGTTGCCAAAGGGGGAGAAAAATGTATAGATCATAGGCTTCGAGAGAGAGAGAGAGTGTTGGTTTTTATCTCTCTTTGCACTTATTTGGTTTGGTTTGAAACTTTATTGCGTGCTTGCGTGATACTACTTTGTGTCCTTGTGAGATATTTATTTGGTCAAGTGTTTGATCATATGCCACCCTTAATGCTTGTTGGATGATGCTATCTTTCATATCCTATTATGACCATTCACTTTGCTTGGTGATGAGTGCATGCTTTTTATCTCTATCATTTTGAGTGCTCCATCAAGATGTATGTGACATGGAAGAGTAACCCATGATCCTAATTGATTGTGCATTTGCATTCAAAAGCAAATCTTAAATAATGCACAAATTAGCGGGAGCTCTTGCTTATCACATACTTCTCAAAGCGGCGATGTTTTTCAATCTTATTTATCTTTTGTCGAAGCTTTGATCTATATGTTGTCATCAATTACCAAAAAGAAGGAGATTCAAAGTGCAACTATCCCTGGGTGGTTTTGGTAATTCCTAACACCATATATCTCATTGAGCTAATGCTATTCCAAGGTAAATATTTCAGGAAAGCTCAATGTTTGGCATGGCATGGATTAGAAAGTGGACCCTTCAAAATGCTAAGGACAAAGGATTGGCTCAAGCTCAAAGCACAAGACTGTACATTTTCTATTTTAGTGATCCAAGATCACATTGAGTCTATAGGAAAATCCAATACTATTAAGAAGGGATGAGGTGTTGCTTAATGAGGATCTTGCTCAAAATGCTTAGTGATATGCTCCAAAACCCTCCACTACTTTCTCACTTCCACATATGTCCTAAACAAAAAAGTCCAACTCGGCCCTACCGATTCTTTCCATCCGGAGCCATCGAGTTCAGTTGACATAGCCACTGCCAGAAACCCTAATCAATTCGGTCTCATTGATAGGGATCTCGGTCTCACCGAGATGGGATTGCAAACTCTCTGTTTCCCTTCGTAACGTTTCGGTCTAACCGAGATAAGCGATCGGTCCCACCGAGATTGCAATGCAAAGTCTCTATTTCCTTTTCATAACGTTTCAGTCCAACCGACATGAGCGAATCGGTCCCATCGAGTTTGCCTAACCAACTCTCTGTTTGGCTATTACCAAAATCGGTCTCACCGAGTTTGTGTAACCGGTCTCACCGAGATTACGTTATGCCCTAACCCTAATGACATCGGTCCCACCGAGTTGACATGTCGTCCCACCGAGAATCCTGACATTCACATTTTGAACTAAATCGGTCCGACCGAGTTTAATGATTCGGTCCCACCGAGTTTGGTGATTTGTGTGTAACGCTTAGATTTTGTGTGGAGGCTATATATACCCCTCCACCCACTCTTCATTCGTGGAGAGAGCCATCAGAACATGCCTACACTTCCAATACATATTTTCTGAGAGAGAACCACCTACACTTGTGTTGAGGTCAAGATATTCCATTCCAACCACATAAATCTTGATTTCTAGCCTTCCCCAAGTTGCTTTCCACTCAAATCTTCTTTCTACCAAATCCAATCCTATAAGAGAGAGTTGAGTGTTGGGGAGACTATCATTTCAAGCACAAGAGCAAGGAGTTCATCATCAACACACCATTTGTTACTTCTTGGAGAGTGGTGTCTCCTAGATTGGCTAGGTGTCACCTGGGAGCCTCTGACAAGATTGTGGAGTTGAACCAAGGAGTTTGTAAGGGCAAGGAGATCGCCTACTTCGTGAAGATCTACCCTAGTGAGGCAAGTCCTTCGTGGGCGACGGCCATGCTGGGATAGACAAGGTTGCTTCTTCGTGGACCCTTCGTGGGTGGAGCCCTCCATGGACTCGCGCAACTGTTACCCTTCGTGGGTTGAAGTCTCCATCAACGTGGATGTACGATAGCACCACCTATCGGAACCACGGATAAAAAATCTCCGTGTCAACATTGTGTTTGCTCCCTCAAACTCATCCCTTTACCTTCATATGCAATTGTTTTACATTCCGCTACTATACTCTTAGAATTGCATGTGTAGGTTGATTGCTTGACTTATGCTAAGTTGTTAAAATCTGCCAAGAACTAAAATTGAAAAAAGGCTAGATTTTTATTTGGTCAAGTAGTCTAATCACCCCCCCTCTAGATATACTTCCGATCCTACAGTTGCCACTCGAGGCAAGTGCAATCATGCAATTCAGTTTTAACAACATCTCTCCTTCTAGTTTTATTATCTCTAACTTCAGCACCCCAAGGTGAAGATTTTTCAACAAACAAATGTGAAAGACTTCTGCTCCTATTGACCACCTGTTGTACCACTGCTGGAAGCTTATCACCTTGCAGACAATCACCTATCCTTCTTCTCAATTCCCAATACCGCATGAGCATGATCCTGATTTGGTCAACCATGTCATGCACATGCAAATCTTTTAACTCCTTCACCTTGTTGTTGAAACTCTCTGCCAAATTGTTGTTGATGTGGTCACACTTGATGGCAGTGTTGAATCCTGACCTGTATCATAACAAAGAATGGTAGGTGTTCAGGCATGGACCAAACTCATCGCATGCTGTCATTATCTTATCAAGATGATATTTCTGTGTCTGTCTAGTGTAAGATCTTGCTGCTGGCCACATGCGCCAAAATTCTTCTCCTCTAAATTTTTTGATCAAATTCATCAAAAAATGACCGAAGCACTCCCTCTGCTCAGCATGTGGGAAAACATTTTTCACTGAATTTTCCAGCCCCTTACATGCATCTGTGTGTATAGCCAAAGGTGACACTGGCCCTAGGCATCTTTTCAACTGGATCATGAACCATGTCCATGAAGCCTCTGTTTCTGACCGAAACAAGCCAACAGCAATAGGAAATATCCAGTTGTGTCCACCTAGAGCATTGCATACTGCCAACTGACCATTCCACTTGCCTGTAAAAAATGATGAGTCTATGCTCAAATATGGACGGCACCCTGCTTTGGAGCCATCGATGCAAGGCTTCAAAGCCATAAAAAACTTGGAGAACTTGACTTCACCTTCGGCTGATACCTCAGTATCTATCTCCACAACACTGCCAGGTGACCTCTTTTCCACCTTTGCTTTGAAGTTTTAAAGCATCCTAAATGTATTTGCCCAATCACCGTATAAATTATTCATTGCCCTTTGTTTTGCCTTCCACACTGTGGTATATTTCAGTTTAATGGGGTACATCTTTTTCACGTCTACTTTGAGTTTCTTGGCAGTAGTGTTTGGTGTTTTGGCTACAATTGGGGTGATCTTTTCTGCAACCCAAAGTTGTGATGTCATGGTTGATACTCTCTGTGAAATTGTAATACAAGTATGTTGATTGGGGATTCGGTTAACCCTGACAGTACTTCCATCAGGTTGCAGTGTAGCAGATATGTACCACTTACAAGGCTTGACACTATCATCAAATCCTCTGCACCTCGCATAAAACTTCTTTCTATTAGTCCAAAACAGTCTTGACATCAAACCCATGTTTCACTGCATAAGTCTTGAAACACATTCGAAACTCCTTCATTCTTGGGAACAACTTGCCTACTTCAATGACAGGGTTTTCTTTGTCATACACATGCACCAGCTTATCATCATGTGCATCATCTACTTCATCTGCAGCTTGTTCCATCAACTGTCCATCTACATCTTCATCAGCATTAGCAGGCAAACTAGATTCGCCCCTCTCCTGCTTATCTCTGTCATCGACTGAAATGCCAAAAAGTTTGGCCATCTCAATGTCAAGCATTGGTGCAATGACCAAATCAGTAGGCTCATCTAATTCAACTACATTCCAATCAACAGTAGCTGCAGTTTCAGTTCCAGTCACCTGTCCCTCTTCGGCTATTACTGTAAGTTCAGTACACATGGGAATCAATGGCCTCTGTGTAGCCCAATCATCATCTATCATCTGCGCAGCCAAGTGTGATGACACATATCCAACCTTCGAAAAAATATTCAGATCAACGAGCTCAGCAAAAAAATTAGACAGTTTGCTTGTCCAGCCGTTTGGCCGATCGATTTCTTCAACAATCTGTTCACCATCTTCTATTCTCGCATACTCTCCTTTCCAATCATCAAACCGCAACAATGATACTTATTGCTTTGGACCCCAAACAATATTATTTACAAACATAGTATCAACCAATGAAAACTAATCACAGCGACGAGAGCCCGAATGATTATCTGGCGGCGAAAGAAGGGCATGTCGTGGAAAATGTCGTGTGGAACACCCGTGATCCGCACCCACACTTTCCTACAGAAACAATGAAGCATGGTCGTCGGGACCGACAAAGCGGAGTACTGGACTTCCACTCTCTCAATGTGGACCGCCCAAGAGAGGTCATCGCCCATCGGCACCGGGAAAATAAGATCTGGAACACACCATCGCCGGCGGGGGGTGACGTTGTTCCACACGGAGCTCCTCAGCCACCTGGAATGCCGACAGGTATATGGTTAACCGAAGCAAGTCATGGCCCATTCGTCTCCGGGCGCAATAAACCATCCCAAAGTCAGCGGCAAACCTACTGGATCCATGTGCTACTTGCCCCGGATCACATGCCTCATGTCTGCTCTCTCCTACTCTCTCCCTCCCGTTTCAAGGTCAGCATAGCACATCTCACATTTCAAGAAGTATCTCACTAGATTCCGAACTCGCATTGCGTCTAGTCTCATCTACGAAGAGACGACCAAAACTAGCCAGGCAAAGCGAGGATGAGCTCGAGCCAGAGGACGCTCCGGGACGTGATGATGCAGGAGGAGAGGCCGACCACCATGGCCAGCCGCCTCCTCGCCCCGGACGCCTCCCTCTCCAACCCCTCCTTCCGCACCTACTACGGCGTTGCCTCCGCCGGCTCGGTGCCGTTCCTCTGGGAGTCGGCGCCGGGGACGCCCAAGAACGACGGCGTCTCGTCCAGGGCGCTCCCGCCCATCACGCCGCCACCTTCCTACTACAGCAAGACGAAGATCACCAAGTCAGAGTCCTCCAAGAAGCTGCTCTCGTCCTCTAAGCAGGCGAGCTTCGTCCCGACGATGTTCCGCAGGAGCCACACGATGCCGGCTCCCTCGCCGTCCAAGGAGTACAGCCGGAGGAAGAGGCTGGTGGCGAGCCCGCCGCGGTCGTCCTTCTCGTCCACGTCAAGGGGAGAGGACGAAGAGGCAGACGGCGGGGCGGGGTCACCGACGTCTACCCTGTGCTTCCGCGCCCGGCGCTCCGGCGGGGGAACCGGCAGGCTGCATGGGATGCTTGCCTCCGTGGTGGGAAGGTAAGGTTCAGCTGAATCCTAGCCACGGTGGTTTCCATTTTTCGACCGGCTGTCGCCTGGTTGGGTAGTTTTACAGTACTGTGGCTTCATCTTTGTTTACTACGCGGGAAGCAGACGACAGGAGGTTAATTTGTAACTTTACGCGGTTACAAGCTTATGACATGGATATTAAGTTTTGGACACGGTAGAACAATGATGTGTTTAATACGCATGATCAGTTTGTGCCATTTCGTGTATATAATTTGTGTGCTGATGTTAATATCTGTGTTATTGACTCTCTATGTCTGTCTGTTACCGTGTTTGGAGAAAAAAGGGTATGTATATTACCGCCTTTTTATCAAGTACTTGTACCATGGATTATAGTAAATTATAGACATGGTTGTCTGGATTGTGCCTTCTTTGAGGTTGTGTCATCTTCTTTACCAAACATACATGGAGGTTGTAGCTCTCATGCATGGTTTAAAGCAATAGGTTGTTCTAAACAATAATGTTTTTCATGCACTTGATCAGTTTGTGCCATTTCCATCTCAAAAAGAGCAAATTCCAGTTTTTTACCCTCTATTTTGACACTTTTGGCATAAATTATCTCATTTAACATCAATTCTTTTATATTACCCTTTTTTTTTAAAATGGAGGCAATGCCCCTGGCCTCTGCATCATGGTGATGCATGCAGTCATTTTATTAAAATCCACAAAGTACCGTCATATTACCCTATTTAGCAAATGTTTTGCCTGTTTTTACCTCATTTAGCGTTAGTTTTGCTAGTTTCTACTTTCTACCTCATTTAGCCATCTACCATGCGTAGCTTGAATCATCCAATTTTTTTGGTGGTGTTTTTTCCTCGTATCCTAAGTGGTCGAATGCCTTAGTTGGGCATCATTCTTCTCACGGTCATCATGTGTACATACGCTCTCCTTCACCTCGATGGGTTTCTTCTTCACGTCACACAGCTCCTTGTTTATTGCTTCCACCACATTTTTCTTCACCGCATTTGCTCCATGGTGCCGGATTGTACTAGACAAGGCTTCATTGGCGCTTTGTCCAGCAAAAGAACTACTAAAAGAGCTATCACAACCTAAAATACTTTAAAAGTGGTAAAAATGATAACACTTTTTGCTAAATGGGGTAATCCAGATGAAAAGTTGTTAGATGGGGTAATTAGCGTAAAATATATCAAGGTATAGGGATATAAACTGAAATTCACTCTCTCAAAAAATATAAAACTGTGCCATCTGGTGTATATAAGTTGCTTCCTGATGTTAATACTTGTTATTAACTTTCTATGCATGTATGTCACCGTGCCTAGAGTAAAGGGTTTGTATATTCACACAAGTATGATCGCCCTTTTTTGTATCAAGTAGCATGGATATTAAATTATGGACACAACATGTTAAATTATGGCCACTCGTGGACATGGCCGGCCGCGGGGCTGCGCCGCCGCCAGCCAAGAAGACCTCATCCGTTCCAGCAGGACGGGGTGGGGCGGCTCCGCCGCCAGCAGCGGGTGCCGGCCGTGGAGCCCTGGCGCCGCTTGGCCAAAGGCCGCCGGCGGGCGGGGGTGTTGTGCAGGGTAACCCGGGCCGTGGCAATGGCCACTCGGGCGTGCGGCCTCCGGGGCATGTTCCCTTGCAATCTGCAGCTGGACGGGGCGGGCTGAGGCCTCCGGCGCCGGGTGTGGCGCCCGTCGCTCAGCCGGCCGAGGGTCGTGGTGGGCCTCGGCCTCAAGCGTCGGGCGTGACCGGTGTGGCTGCTGCTGGCCTCGGTGGTACCGCCCTTGGGGTTGTGCCGACGCTTCTGGGCGATCAGCCTCGTGCCGCACCTCCGCCTCACTTCGTCGCGAGGCCGGCTCAGAATCGGTTGGGACCGACACAGACGAGGCATAATTCAAGTAATAGAGAGTCCCACGATCTGCCCCGAGGCTAGTGGGGGGACGATGGGTATGATGCGTATGGAGATGGACAACATCGTGGTTCTTCTTCCACGGGAGGAGGTCGTGGCTATGCCTGGCAGAGTGACGTGTCTACTGAAAGACCGTTTCTCGGCCCTCCAGGTGGATTTGTCGAGGGAGCCTCAGGTCCGGACCACCGCTAGAGAGGAGGCTATCGTGGACATTGTGGTGGTCGGGGTGGTGGCCGTGGGAGGTATCGCCGACCGCCTCCGCCTCCGGCAGTTGTTGACCATGCGGCGTCAGCAGTGGAGACCGCTCACGCGTCCACAGATCTCCCTACCCAGGCGATGGAGGTGGGGGCGGCCTTGGCCAATAATGAGGTTCCTAAGACTGGGACTGTGGCTGAGGCTACCGACAGGTCTGATGTAGAGAGGGTGTCCAAGTGGGCACGTAAGAAGGAAAGGATGCTTTGCTACCGTTGTGGTGAGAAGGGACACTTCATTGCTGAGTGCATGGCCGAGCTGTGTGAGTCGTGTGGCAAGCCAGCACATGCCTCGAGGGAGTGCTCGTTGTTGCGTGATCAAGCTCCGTCGCTGACGATGTATGGAGTTTACTGTGCTAAGCTAATGTTCTTTGAGTCCCCGGCTGCGAGAGAGATTCCGGAGGAGACACTGAGCTTGACCATAGGGATTTTGAAAGCTACCCAGGGTGAGGTAACCGAGGCTCAGATTGTGCGGATGCTTCAGGAGCTGGCACCGGGGGACTTCCATTGGGAGCTGGTTGTTCTCGAGGCCAATGTTTTTAAGGTTGATTTCCCCATTGTGGATGATTTGCAGAGACTGCTGAGCTTTGGCTTGTGTAGAGTTCCTGGCCCTAAGTGCATTCTAGAGTTTCACGAGTGGAAGAAGGTGGAGCCTAAGGGAAAGCCGCTTACGTAGGTCTGCTTGAGGTTTTCGGGGGCTCCATCTAAGCCTTTGCAGGATGTTCGAGTTGTGGCCAGTATGGGCATTATGGTTGGGAAGACGGAGAAAGTGGATATGGCTTTTACCCGTGCTCATGGAGTCGCGCGGATTTTAGTGAGCGTTCTGGATATTGAGTTCGTGCCTGATGTGGTCAACTGGACTTATAGGGGAGAGGTGTTCCCGCTCGAGATCGAGTTTGAGGACACTGATCTGTTTGCTGAGGCGGTTAATGGGAATGATGTTGATATGCACGAGGGTGACGACGGTGCGGGAGCCAAGGGGCACCGACTGATGAGTCGACAAGAGAGGGGTCTAACGGTTCTCGCCCAAATGCTCAGTTGCCCGGGGATGGGACCGGGGTTGAGCCGGCACCCTCACCATCGGTGCCTATGACTTTGTTGCGTTTTGGGTCCTTTGAGCCAGCCTCTGCGCCTCCCAGACTTTGGCGTGACCGGGTAGATTCTGATGATGTGTTTGAACATACACTCCCTTTGTTGGAGTTCGAGGGTGCTGGCGGATCTTTGGCTGGACGCTTGGTGAGGGCATCGTCGGCGAGGACTTTGGATGGAGTTGGGGAGGTGGAGCCGATGGTTGCTTCTATTTCCCTTGCTTCACCTGTGGTCGAGGCTCCGGTGATGATGACTGAATTCGAGGTGGGGCTTGGGGGAGGGGGTTCGGGGTAGGTGGCCTCGACTTCTCTCCTCCCTATCCCGACGCCGGGGACGCCGGTCACGATGGGGTCGGCTGGCGCTGGGAGAGGGGGCCCGAGGTAGGCGGCCTCGGCTCCTTCTCCACCGGTCGTGGCGACGGCGCCCGCGCTTCCAGTGGCGCAGGGGGGGTCTGTGTTGGGGAACGTAGTAATTTCAAAAAAAATCCTACGCACACGCAAGATCATGGTGATGCATAGCAATGAGAGGGGAGAGTGTTGTCCACGTACCCTCGTAGACCGAAAGCGAAAGTGTAATAACAACGCGGTTGATGTAGTCGTACGTCTTCACGGCCCGACCGATCAAGCATCGAAACTACGGCACCTCCGAGTTCTAGCACACGTTCAGCTCGATGACAATCCCCGGACTCCGATCCAGCAAAGTGTCGGGGATGAGTTCCGTCAGCACGACGGCGTGGTGATGATCTTGATGTTCTACCATTGCAGGGCTTCGCCTAAGCACCGCTACAATATTATCGAGGATTATGGTGGAGGGGGGTACCGCACACGGCTAAGAAATCAATGATCAATTGTTGTGTCTTTAGGGTGCCCCCTGCCCCCGTATATAAAGGAGCAAGGGAGGAGGAGGCCGGTCCTAGGAGGGGGCGCGCCAAGTGTGGAGTCCTACTAGGACTCCCTAGTCCTAGTAGGATTCCACCTCCCATATGGAATAGGAAAAGAGGAAGGGAAAAGGAGCGCCCCCTTCCTAGTCCAATTCGGACCAGACCAAGGGGAGGGGTGCCGCCACCCTTGAGGCCCTTTTCCTTCTTTCCCGTATGGCCCAATAAGGCCCAATACGTATTCCCGTAAATCTCCGGTACTCCGAAAAATACCCGAATCACTCAGAACCTTTCCGATGTCCGAATATAGTCGTCCAATATATCGATCTTTACGTCTCAACCATTTCGAGACTCCTCGTCATGTCACCGATCTCATCCGGGACTCCGAACTCCTTTGGTACATCAAAACTCATAAACTCATAATATAACTGTCATCAAAACTTTAAGCGTGCGGACCCTACGGGTTCGAGAACTATGTAGACATGACCGAGACACGTCTCCGGTCAATAACCAATAGCGGAACCTGGATGCTCATATTGGCTCCCACATATTCTACAAAGATCTTTATTGGTCAGACTGCATAACAACATACGTTGTTCCCTTTGTCATCGGTATGTTACTTGCCCGAGATTCGATCGTCGGTATCTCAATACCTAGTTCAATATCGTTACCGGCAAGTCTCTTTACTCGTTCCATAATACATCATCTCACAACTAACTCATTAGTTGTAATGCTTGCAAGGCTTATGTGATGTGCATTACCGAGAGGGCCCAGAGATACCTCTCCGACAATCGGAGTGACAAATCCTAATCTCGAAATACGCCAACCCAACATGTACCTTCGGAGACACCTATAGAGCTCCTTTATAATCACCCAGTTACGTTGTGACGTTTGGTAGCACACAAAGTGTTCCTCCGGCAAACGGGAGTTGCATAATCTCATAGTCATAGGAACATGTATAAGTCATGAAGAAAGCAATAGCAACATACTAAACGATCGGGTGCTAAGCTAATGGAATGGGTCAAGTCAATCACATCATTCTCCTAATGATGTGATCTCGTTAATCAAATGACAACTCATGTCTATAGCTAGGAAACATAACCATCTTTGATCAACGAGCTAGTCAAGTAGAGTCATACTAGTGACACTCTGTTTGTCTATGTATTCACACATGTATCATGTTTCCGGTTAATACAATTCTAGCATGAATAATAAACATTTATCATAAAATAAGGAAATAAATAATAACTTTATTATTGCCTCTAGGGCATATTTCCTTCAGTCTGGGGCAGGTGGCCCTGGCTCCTCCTTCCTCTTCGGCGGTCAGGAGGACTACGTCTCCTACGACGACGACGCTCCACTCTACGCCGACGGGTGGGGTGGGAGGAGGGCTCGGGCAGGCGGCCCCCGCCATCCTCTCTCCTGACGTGCCCGTGGCCCTGGGCCTCGATGTGTGGTACTTGTCTGAGGCGCATGGGAGCCCGCAACCGCCTCCTCCGGTAACCTTGGTTGACTCTTTGCGGGATTCAACGCGAGGCTTTACTAGGGATGAGGTCGTTGCTTTTGGCGGGATCCCTGACCCAGTCTTGACGGGGAGACGGATGAGTGCTCGCATTCAGGACCTTCCGGAGGTTGATGACATGCAGCAGCGGTGCGCTATGAGGGCGTCCAAGCTTCATGATGCTGAGATCTCTACTGGTATGTCCGTCAACATATCTAATTCTTTATTGCATTTTTCTAATGAGGAGATTATAAATAATGCAAACCAATTAGGAGTTTCACTAGGGGCTACTGATAGTGAGATTTCCAATTCGGTGAATGATCTGTTAGATTTGGAGGCGGAGCGTGCCTTAGAGACTATTCGTAATCTCGCAACGGTTAAACCCATGAATGATGATGAGATTGATGCGTTAGGGGTCAGAGTGCTCAATAATCCAATCATGAGTCTGAGGACGATGATGTGCCCCTAGATACTGCAGTTGTTAATACCGCTAAGCCCGGTTATGAGGACCGGGAAAGAGAGCCTAGTAAACCAAAGCGCAAGTGGAAACGGAAGATTTATCCCGATTCTGCAGTTCGTAGGAGTGCTAGGATTCGGACTACTAAAAAATTTCATGACGAACTATGAAAGGAATCTTTTGGAATAGCAGAGGTCTGAAAGACTTGGCTAAAAGAAGGTTACTTGCTGATGCATCTCTGGAGCATCGTTTAGATTTTATTGCTCTATCGGAAACTGGTCGAGATAACTTTGCGCCCCAGTTTCTTTCCTCTCTTGCGGGTGGTGTTGATTTCGATTGGCATTGCCTCCCTCCGTGAGGAAGATAGGGTGGTATCTTGCTAGGTGTGAGATGCGGTTCGCTTGAAGTCCGAAGTGTAGTGATGGGCGACTTCACGGTAAAGTTTCGAGTCAGGTCTAAAGTTGATGGTTTCAACTGGGCTTTGGTGGCGGTTTATGGTGCCGCACATCCCGAGCTTAAACCGGAGTTTCTGGCGGACCTTGTTCGAATCTGTGGGTCAGAGCAGCTTCCAATTTTAGTTAGGGGTGATTTCAATATCATTAGGAGGAGAGAGGAGAAGAATAATGATAACTTTGACGGCATGTGGTCGTTTATGTTCAATACCATTATTGAAAGCTTGGATCTGAGGGAGATAGAGCTTTCTGGTAGAAAGTTTACCTGGGCTAATGCTATGCCAAACCCGACATATGAAAAACTTGATCGATTTCTCGCGAGCGTGGAGTGGGAACAGAAGTTCCCTCTTGTTACGGTGCAAGCTCTCTCGCGGGGAATATCCGATCACACACCCTTGTTCGTGGACTCAGGGGAGCCGAACCACGTGGGAAACAAAAACACCTTTTCATTCGAGATGGCCTGGTTCGAACGCGAAGGGTTCTTGGACCTGATTGCCAGGGAATGGGCTAGGGGTGCAGGAGGTAGGACTGCGGTCGAGCGTTGGCAGAATAAGATTAGGAATTTGAGAAGTTTCTTATGGGGTTGGGCTAAGCACCTCAGTGGGGTGTATAAGATTGAAAAGGATAGGCTCCTTTCTCTTATACAGACCCTGGACATAAAGGCCGGATCCACGATTTTGCTGCCAGCTGAGCTTCAGGTTAAAATTGAGGCAGAGAAGAGGTTGAAAGAACTTCTCCACGAAGAAGAATTGAAGTGGGCTTTGCGGGCTAAGGTCCACAAAGTGGTCCAAGGGGATGCGGATACTCAATTCTTTCACTTGATTGCTAATGGTAAGCACAGAAAGAAGCGAATATTTCAACTTCAACAAGATGAGGGCACTATTTTAGGACAGGATAACCTAAAAACCTATATAACCGAGTATTATAGGTAGTTATTTGGACCTCCGAAGGATAATTGTGTGTCCCTCGTTGAGTCCAGGACTGAGGATGTGCCTCAACTATCGGCTGCTGATAATGATATTCTGGTTGCCCCGTTCTCAGAGAAGGAGGTGTTTGATGCTATTGCACAGATGAAAAACAATAAGGCTCCCAGACCGGATGGATTCCCGGCCGAGTTCTACAAAAAGTGCTGGCACATTATTAAGGGGGATTTGCTACCCATGTTTCATGATCTGTTCTCTGGACAGCTTCACTTATTTCACTTGAATTTTGGAACTATCACACTGCTTCCTAAGAAAACGGATGCGGTGAGAATTGAGCAGTTCAGGCCGATCTGCCTCCTCAATGTTAGTTTCAAAATCTTCACCAAGGTCGGGACTAATAGGCTCACACAGATTGCGCATTCTGTGGTGCAACAATCGCAAACTGCTTTCATGCCGGACAGAAACATCCTTGAAGGGGTGGTCGTCCTTCATGAAACGCTCCATGAAATCCATTCAAAAAATTAGATGGAGTAATTTTTAAGGTGGATTCGAGAAAGCGTACGATAAGGTCAAATGGCCATTCCTCCAACAGGCATTGCGTATGAAAGGTTTTGATAAATCCTGGCGCCGACAGGTTGAATCATTGACGCAAAAAGGGAGTGTGGGAATTAAAGTGATTGACGATATAGGTCATTACTTCGAGACACATAAAGGCCTAAGACAAGGAGATCCGATGTCCCCTATCCTGTTTAACATTGTGGTTGATATGTTAGCAATTTTGATAGAAAGGGCTAAGGAGAATGGTCAAGTAGGTGGCTTGGTACCTCATATTGTTGATGGAGGTGTATCCATCCTTCAGTACGCTGATGATACAATCATCTTTATGGAGCATGACTTGGCCAAGGCAAGAAATATGAAGCTGGTGTGATGCCCTTTCGAACAATTGACCGGGTTAAAGATTAACTTTCATAAGAGCGAGTTGTTCTGCTTTGGTAGAGCCAAAGACGAACAGGAGGCTTATAGGCAATTGTTTGGGTGCGAGTTGGGGGATTTACCTTTCTCTTACCTAGGTATTAAAATCCACCATCGTAAGCTAACAAACAGAGAATGGAAGTGCATCGAAGACCGATTTGAGAAGAAACTGAGCTGCTGGAAGGGTAAGCTCATGTCATACGGAGGCCGATTAATTCTGATAAATTCGGTGCTCACGAGCATGCCTATGTTTCTCTTATCGTTCTTTGAAGTCCCAGTTGGTGTTAGGAAAAGACTGGACTTCTATCGATCGCGTTTCTTTTGGCAGGGTGATGAACATAAAAGAAAGTACCAGCTTGCTAAATGGGATATCATCTTGTCACATCCCTAGTTCTGGTATGCTCAAGGTTAGCTAGTCATGTGTGCATCATGTTTAAAATTTCATTAAATTTTGAAATGAGGATTTGTGAAACCCTCAGAATCATTTCTGGAAATGACCCAGATAAAAATTGCTCCAAAAAGGGTCCAAGAAATGTTCATGTCTCTCTCTGAAAATATTGGGCAGAGATAAAAATCAACCAATATTTTTAGGAGCTCATAAATATTTATTTTGGGCATTTGGAATTAATGCAATAGTTATTTGCTTTGGATATATATTGTTATATATATGAAATATTGTCCAAAAATTATGCCAGTAATTGAGGAGCTCTGGAATAATACCATTAGCCCCTGCAAAAATTGGCATAAGTAAATAAAATGGTTTAGTATTTTTATTAAACCAAACAAATGTCAGAAATTTAGAAAAGAAAACAAAAAGGGGAAAACCCTTACCTGGCGCTTACCTCCCTATGCAGCCCGTTCCTGTGCGGCCCAGCTGGGCCAGCCCACCCGCGCCGTCGTCCTCCTGGCGCCAATCGGCCAGGCGTGTGGCTGGCGCGCGCGCACGGCCGTGCCGCCACGCCACCTGCCTGCCTGGCTCCCCCTCGTCGCCTGGATGCCCTGCGCGTCGCCATGACGCCCCGCACCGCTCCCACTCTCTCTCGTTCCTCCCCCTCTCCTGGATCTCTCCCTCTCCTCGGACCGAACACGCCCGCAGCCGCCGACGAGCACCACCGTAGCCACCGCCTCCCCCTCGCCCTCTCCTCGTGTCTGCAAGCTCCGCCATCGTCTGCTGCTTCGCCCCACCTTGGCCCCGAGTGCTGGGACGACCTGCATCGCCGCCATCGCCATCGTCTTTCTCCTCGGGCTCCGCTGCCGCCGCCGTCGATTCGCCGTCACCAGGTCTCCCCCGAGCCGCTGTGCTGCTCCACGCGATCTCCGTGAGCATCTCCCCGTATCCCCTCTCTTCTCCCCCTCGTTCCCGCGTCGTAGCCGTCGCTACCACCATGGCCGAAGCCATCGCCGCCGCAGCTCCTTGCCGTCGTGGCCAGAGCCACCGCAGCCCGTGCCTGCACCTGCCACCGCGCTCAGCAGCCTCCCAGAAGGCCAACGCCGCCGCCCGCAGCTCCTGCCGTGCCCTGCAGCACCCGCGCACACTCGGCCGAACTCCGGCCGCCGCCCTGAGCTCCGCTCCGGCGAGCTCCGGCGCCCCCGTGGCCTCCCACCTGCTCCCCTGGATGCGGACGACGACGGCCTACGCCCCGGTGGTCTTCGCGCGTCCAAACGCTGCCCGTAGCGCAACTCCGGCGAAGAACCGCCGCGGCTCGAGGTCGTCGCCGGCCGAACTCCGGCGAGGCTGACGTGGCGTGATTAGCTGCTAACCCTGCCACCTAAACCACCCCCCTAAGCAACTGACCGTGGGCCCCAGGGCCAAGTCAAACCCCGGTCAGCGCGGGTTTGACCGGGTTTAGCCCCTGTGTCACTGACGTGTGGCCCCCACACGTCAGGTTGACCTGGTCAGCGCCGTTGACTGCTGACGCAGGCATGACGTCGTGCTGATGCAATTAATTATTTTCTGGAATTATTTTAAACAGGAAATTCCAGAAAATATTCTAAACTTCTAAAATTCATAGTAAATCAACCGTAACTCCAAATGCAAAGATTTATATATGAAAAATTATCAGAAAAATTCAAGGAATCCATCTGTACCATTTTCATGCATGTTTGAACAATGTTTGTCCTCTGTTTTGGACAAAACAAATAAAGGGCATTTAAATAATCATATATGGAGTTGGAATTTGAATCATATATTCAAACCAACTTCATTTACTGCATTAGGACAACAACGATTCAACTGTTATGTGCTGCGGTAGTTGAACCCCTTTCCTCTGCATGACCTGTCATTGCCACAGTAAATAGATGAAACCCACTAGCATGAGTAGGAGTTGTTTGAGCCCTGATGTGCCTACTCATTCATGCTTGTTGTCATGCCTGCTACTGCTTAGAGTTGAGTCGGGTCTGATTCATCGGGAATGAATTGGAATGTGGTGAACATGTCCTACTGTTGAGAGCTAAGTCTGTGAACACGATTTGGTAAAGGTAGCGGTGAGAGGCCATGTAGGAGTACATGGTGGGTTGTCTCATTGCGGCCGTCCTCAGGAACTGAGTTCTGTGTTTGTGATCCATGAACAGTTACTACCACACATTGGGTTCCGGTAACTCGGCCCCTCTCGACTTATTAATCAACATGATCTCTGTCCAGGAGTTGCAACTAGTTTCTGGTGTTTGTAGGTAGTGTTAGTAGTCTACCAAGTGGCACCCGGTACAGGTGGGCTTGGGACGGACTAGGCACAGTGGCTCGGTGTACCAAGTGGCACCCGGTTGGTGGGCTTGGGAACCCTGCTCACATCGTTTGGGGCCGTGAGCGACACCCCGGCCGGATCTCCATGCGGATGGAACCCGAATAGGCGATAAACCTGGACTAGAGACTTGTGTGGTTAGTCAGGTCGTGGCCGACTCCCTCGCCCGGCTTCCGCTTGAAGGTTGCCGAGGTACATGATGCGTACAGGGCGATAAGTGGCGAGAGCGTGTGTGAAGAAGTACACCCCTGCAGGGTTATCATTATCTATTCGAATAGCCGGATTCCTCGGATATGGAAACTTGGACCCCTTGCATAGTTCATAGACAAGTGAAAGTGGATACTCTAAAATGCGCAAGATAAGCGTGAGTGCTATGGATGGCGTCCCCGTAGGGAGACGGGAGCGGATCCATAGTGGTGTATTGATATGGTGAATATGTGGACTCGTGTGCGCCACCTCAAAAGAGTTACTTGCAATCGTAGTTCAGGATAGCCACCGAGTCAAAGCTGGCTTGCTGCAGTTAAACTCCACCACCCCCCTTTATTGATACCGATGCATATGTAGATAGTTCTGATGTAAGTCTTGCTGGGTACATTTGTACTCACGTTTGCCTATTTTATGTTTTGTAGAGAGACGTCAGTCTCGCTAGTAGTTCCGTGTGGACTTCGACGTTTAGCTTGATACCTCAGCTACGATCTTGTGCCCTCGGCAGGATCTGGTAGATAGTCAGGCTTCTCAGCCTTTTTCATTTGTAGATGTCTGTACTCAGACATGTTAAGCTTCCGCATGTGCTTTGACTTGTATGCTCTGAATGTTGGGTCATGAGACCCATGTTTGTAATATCTCGCTCCTCAGAGCCTAATGAATAAATACTTTGAGTCGTAGAGTTATGTTGTGATGCCATGTTGTATTTACACATATCGAGCATATTGTGTGTATGATTGAAATGCTTGCTATGTGTGGGATCCGACAATCTAGTTGTTTATCCTTGGCAGCGTATCATATGGGGAAATGTAGTCTAGTGCTTTCTGAGCGATAGTAGTCCGCTACAGCCCGGTTCACCGGAGTCCTGCTAGCCCAACACTACTGCTCGGAACACTTGACTGGCCGGCATGTGTTTCACTTCGTTCCTGTGTCTGTCCCTTCGGGGAAATGTCACGCGGTGACATCCAGAGTCCTGCCTAGCCTGCTACAGCCCGGGTTACCGGAGTCCTGTTAGCCCAGTGCTACAGCCCGGATTCACACGCTGTTGACCGACATGCTCGAGGTTGATTCATGTATGCCTGTCCCCATGGGTTAGTGCCACTTTGGGTTCACGACTAGCCATGTCGGCCCGGGTTCTTTGTCATATGGATGCTAGCGACACTATCATATACGTGAGCCAAAAGGCGCAAACGGTCCCGGGCCAGGTAAGGTGGCGCCCGTCGGAATACCGTGCGTGAGGCCGCAAAGTGATATGATGTGTTACATGCTAGATCGGTGTGGCTTAGGATCAGGGTCCTGACACATCTGTAGACCGAAAGACCAAGGGCGTCTTGGTATTGAGAATCTTGAAGTTAAGAACAGATGCCTTCTTACTAAGTGGTTGTGGAAGCTCACATCTGAGACGGATGCCACGTGGGCGCAAATCCTTCGCAGCAAGTACCTACAGACAAAAACATTATCCCAGGTCACAGTCAGGCCGACTGACTCGCCTTTCTGGAAATGACTGATGAAAGTCAAACAATCCTTGTTTAATAGGACAAAGTTTGTTATTGGCAACGGCGCTAGTACACGTTTCTGGGAGGATACTTGGCTCGGCGAGACACCCTTGGACAATCAATATCGGTCTTTATATCATATTGTTCAACGGCGTGAGGTGTTCGTTGCAACGGTATTTCAATCTATCCCCCTTAATATTCAGTTTAGACGGTCGCTAGCGGGCAATCGTTGGGAAGAATGGCTCCGTCTAGTTAGGAGACTGATGGAGGTTCAGCTTTCTCAACAACCCGATGAATTACGCTGGAAACTGACTAGGTCTGGAGTATTCACAGTTAAATCAATGTATATTGATGTTATTATTCGAACTCCATTCCTACCTCCAGAAATGTTTGGGTTGTCAAAGTTCCACTGAAAATAAAAGTGTTTATGTGGTTTGTCCATAAACAAGTTATTTTAACCAAGGACAACTTGATAAAGCATAATTGGACATGACCTACTAGTTGTAGTTTCTGTGATTGGGATGAGACGATCAAACACCTCTTTCTTGATTGCCCATTGGCCAAAGTCCTTTAGCGGACGGTCCACATTGCTTTTAATATTACTCCACCGAATTCTGTCAACACGTTATTTGGGACATGGCTTAATGGGATTGAGCCTGACTTAGTGAGACATATTCGGGTTGGAGTTTGTGCTTTGCTGTGGACTATCTGGGATTGCAGAAATGACTTAGTTTTTAACAGAACATCATGTATTCATTTTTGCAGGTTATTTTCCGAGCCACGACAGTGATCCGTTCGTGGTCTCTACTCACTCCGATGGAGGCCAGGGAGCATTTGGTTACTGGATCTATACGTTGGGAGATGGTAGCTCGGGATATCTTCAACCGGTTTGGATGGCGGTCATGTAATAGGATAGGCAATTAGTTTACCTATCTATCTTTAGCCAGCCGGTTGTGGCGTCTTTTCTTGGCTAGTTTGTGTTTCTAGCCCATTTTGGCTCTGTGTGAGCTTTCTTTTCAGTTTTTACAGTTGGAGACTTTGGAACCTTGTTGGAACTTTTTTATTTGGTTAATAAGATGGCCGTATGCATCACTCTGATGCAGAGGCCGGGGAGACTCCCCTTTTCGAAAAAACAACAGGTTGATCGAAACAATAATGTCTTTAATACGCACGATCAGTTTATGACATATCGTGTATATAATTTGCTTGCTGATGTGAATATATGTGTGTTTTTCATGGGAGTGACCGAGTGAATACCAACTATTCAATGAATATGCTTGTCGGTCACCGTGCATGGTGTAAAGGATTCGTATGGTCAGACAAGTCTGATCGACCCATTATTTTTTCTTGTAGAAGGCTATAGGGAATTGATTGCCCCACCTGGAATTTGATGTCTCTCATATATCTGGCGTGAATAGTTTCTTCGAGGGATAAAAAAATGCTCGAAGCTAGAAGAAGATTATGTGTTGTCATGTCTTTTTTTCAACGAGCATGAGGAAGGGGACATGGGGTAGAGAAGGGGGAGTTCATTCATCTGAATATATTGCTCAAATAATTCAACCAGTTACTAGACGATGACAACCGAAAGATTGCATGAGAACATTTTGCACATGAGAAGAGGCACTGCCGCCAAGAGTAGGGGTGACCTTTTTGCTCGGTGCCCCAAACCGACGAGTCCAAGTGAGATAGGGGACGACATTTCTGAGAGTGGAGGAGGTATGATGGTATTCATATTAGAAGATCTTCACATTTCTAGCATCTCATATTTTTCAGGGGATGGTAACGAGAACCGATGTGCAAATAGAATCATCGAAACTGGTGATTCCATTGAGTTTTTACATTTGAACGCCAATGTGTTGCCAAACACTTACCGCCGGGCTCAGTGAATGATTTTTTTTCGGAGTCTTTGAAGTAGTGCACACATGGCGGACGACGGTCACCGTTGCCCATAATGTTCTTGTAGGCATGGTTTGTAAAGCTTGGGAGCTCATAAGTAGTTTTTTGGCGACAAAAGCAAAGAGCAAGAGTTTGTAGCAAGTAGTAGTTTCACACACCACATAGCACAACCATTGTTGTCCAGGATGTGTTTGTAAACAAGGTTTTTTAATGCTTGGTAGCTAGGAATAGGTAAATTTTCTCATAGTTTGATAAACCATTATTACCAACAAACGATACAAATTTAATTATCTCCCCTGTCGCTTGGGAGGGGCAACCCAGGGAATTCTAGAGCGTCGTCGCCAAGTCCTAGACACGGAGTCTTGGCACTAGTAGAAAAAGGGGCTTTCGTTCGGGCCTGGCCAGCCCATTAGTCCCAGTTCTTATACGAACCGGGACCAATGGGTGCATTTGTCCCGGTTCGTGAGCCCAGGTGGCCGGTCGGGGCCTCGTGGGCTTTGGTCCCAGTTCGTATGGACCCATTTGTCCCGGTTCTAGGCACGAACCGGGACCAATGGGCCTCGCTCCTGGCCCACATCCATTGGTCCCGGTTCCAGCCATGAACCGCGACAAATGAGTTGCCTATATATAGCCCATCGCCGGCATGCAGAGCACTCCACACTGCTCTGTTTTTTGCTGGCCGGCGAGAGGAGGGCATTTGGGTGCTCTAGCTCACCTCCTATACACATGAGGTGTTCGATGAAATGTCCGAGCCACACTAGTTAATATTTCTTCTCTCGAAACTCGACCTCCAAGCTCCATTTTCCCCGAGATTTTTCTAGGTTTAGTGGTCCGTCACGTCCCGTCCCCGTCTTCGCTGCCATCTATTGCCTGCGCCGATCTCGTCGTCGGCACCACCGTGGTGAGCCTCTTGTTCTTATCCTCTTTCTGAAAGAAAAAAAAATCTTACTTCATATAGATACTTGTCTAATTTTCTTACTTTTATTATTCCTTGTTATTATATAGTGCGATGGTTCTGGTATCCGCCCCCGTCGGCCCTCGTCATGTCTATGATTCGGATGTGGTATATATATTATCTTTTCATAACTATTTGGTTCATTTGTTGTTTATGACAATTATGCAGACCAATGTGACATAGATTTTATTTATGTAGGAGGTGGTTGAACATGAAATTCCAACCGACCCTATTGTCGAGAGGTTAAATTTAGTTGAAGAATAAAACAATTACTTGAAGGAAAAAATTAAAATAATTGAGGAGGAGAAGATGATATTGGAGTTGCATGTTGCAGATGTCGTCGATGATTCCAAGAGCAAGATGGATGTAATGCGGTTGGAGATTAGAAAGATTAGAAAATATGCCATTCATACCGAGGCTTGGTATCATTATGCCGTTGGATCAATTGTAACCTTAGTTGTGATTATGATTGCATTTGTTGTTGCATTGAAAGGTTTTACATAGTTTCAATGTATGGTTTAACTAGATGCTCTCGAGAGGTATATGTTGTTCAATTTGAACTATGTATGTACTTTGGTTTTAATGTGATGATGAACTACTATTAATTTGGTCACTTATCTATCCACGTTCATTTGTAGTGCTTTTCAATTTCAGGGTCTTATAGCTGAAAAAATCAGTAAATCCACGAAAAATGACAAATGAAGTCAAAAAGGGTTGAAAATTGATGATGTGCCTTTGAATGGCTCATTTTGAACATAGAAAAACTATGGAGTTCAAATAAGTTCAAAAAATGAAATCACTTTGTTACAGACGAGTTTCCGTATGAAACTCTGATACTTCGAAAGAGATTGTCCGTTTTGTACACGAAGTGCATCCAGTTTTTGCCGTAAGCCTCTCCACTTTCTTTCACATGCTATGTGGATGAAATGATGATGCCATGCCAACTTTCAACCTTTTCAGAGTTCACTTGTAGTGCTTTTCAATTTCAGGGTCTTATAGCTGAAAAAATCAGTAAATGCATGAAAAATAACAAATGAAGTCAGAAAGGGTTGAAAATTGATGATGTGGCTTTGAATGGTACATTTTGAACATAGAAAAACTATGGAGTTCAAATAAGTTCAAAGAAATGAAATCCCTTTGTAACAGACGAGTTTCCGTATGAAACCCTGATACTTCGAAAGAGATTGTCCGTTTTGTACACAAAGTGCATCCAGTTTTTGCCGTAAGCCTCTCTACTTTCTTGCACATGCTATGTGGGTGAAATTATGATACCATGCCAACTTTCAACCTTTTCAGAGTTCATTTGTAGTGCTTTTCAATTTCAGGGTCTTATAGCTGAAAAAATCAGTAAATGCATGAAAGCTAACAAATGAAGTCGAAAAGGGTTGAAAATTTATGATGTGACTTTGAATGGTGCATTTTTAACATAGAAAAACTATGGAGTTCAAAAAAATGAAATCCCTTTGTAACAGACGAGTCTCCGTATGAAACCCTGATACTTCAAAAGAGATTGACCGCTTTGTACACGAAGTGCATCAAGTTTTTGCCGTAATCCTCTCTACTTTCTTGCACATGCTATGTGGGTGAAATGATGATACCATGCCAACTTTCCAACTTTTCAGAGTTAATTTGTAGTTCTTTTCAATTTCAGGGTCTTATAGTTGAAAAAATCAGTAAATGCATGAAAAATAACAAATGAAGTCAGAAAGGGTTGAAAACTGATGATGTGGCTTTGAATGGTGCATTTTGAACATAGAAAAACTATGGAGTTCAAATAAGTTAAAAAATGAAATCCCTTTGTAACAGACGAGTTTCCCTATGAGACCCTGATACTTCGAAAGAGATTGTCCATTTTGTACACGAAGTGCATCCAGTTTTTGTCGTAAGCCTCTCTACTTTCTTGCACATGCTATGTGGGTGAAATGATGATACCATGCTAACTTTTAACCTTTTGAGAGTTCATTTGAAATTCTTTTCAATTTCGGGGTCTTATAGCTCAAAATAATCAGTAAATGCATGAAAATTTAATAGCAAAACAATTATCATAAAATAAAATAAATAAGTAATTTGAAACAAAATAATATAAACTTTAATAAAATATATAAGTAGAAACAAAATAAAATAAAATAAAATAAAATAAACTTTAATAACATAAATAAAATTTATGAAACTAAAATTATCAAAGTATTTTTTGTTCAAAACATTATAAGCAACCTCTAAAATTTATGAAACTAAAATTATATAAAATTGATGCAACTAAAATTATCAAAGTATTTTCTGTTCAAAATCATTAAAAGCAAAAAGAATTTTCATAAAGAACTTTGTTTGTTAGAAACTTTAATAGCAAAAAAGAATTATCATAAAATAAAATAAATAAGTAATTAGAAACAAAATAAAATAAAATAAAATAAATAAGTATTTTGTTGTAAGTAGAAACAAAACAAAAAGATAAAGCAAAAAAGAAAACAAAAACCTGGGAAAAAATAAAAAATTGCCACCTACTGGGCCACCACGGCCTGAATACGACTAGAAACCCATCCATGGGCCAGGATTCAGGCCCGCATAAGGCCCAGTAGGCCCATCAGGCATAGTAGTCGCGATTAGGCCCGTAAGCCTGCAATGAAGAGGAGCTCGAGAGGGGTGCGGTAGTGGGGCTTATAAACCACTGCGCGCCCCTCTCAACTAGCGAGGTGGGACTAAACTTTCGACGCGGGCGCAGCAGCACAAGGCCTTTGGTCCTGGTTGGTGGCACCAACCGGTACTAAAGGGGTGCATTGGTACTGGTTCGTGGCACCAATGCACCCCTTTAGTACCGGTTGGTGCCACCAACCGGGACCAAAGGCCACCGCTTCCCGCCCTTTGGGGTGGTGAAAAGAGACCTTTGGTCCTGGTTGGTGGCACCAACCAGGACTAAAGGGGGGCACTGGTCCCGGTTGGTGTCACGAACCGAGACCAATGCGCTGGGTATAAGAAAACACTTAGCAGTTTCGACCAAATCCATCACTTCTTCCCCGGACGCCCTCCTCCTCGCCGTCGCTGCCCCTCCTCCACCTTGCCGTTGCCGCCGCCACCGACGCCGTCAGGCTGCTCAACGTCGCCGTCGCCGCCGCCACTGACACCGTCCGCCACCGACGCCGGCCCTGATGCGCTGCCCACCGTGCCCCGCCGCCCCCTCTGAGCACCAGCCTGCTCCCGCGCCCCTCCCCTGTCCCGCGCCCCTGTGCCCCTACCCTGCCTCGCCGGCGCTGACCCCTCCGCCGTGCCCCTCCGCCCCTGCCGGGTGCTAGCTATTAGATTTTTAGATGTTTTTAGATGCTATTTTTAGATGTTTTTACATGTTTTTTAGATTATTTTAGTTTATGTTTAGTTTAGTTTTGAGATTAGGAAAATTTCAGATGTATAGTTATATTTGTTTAGATGTATAGTTAATTTAGATGTTGTAATTTGTTCATAAAAATTGTGCACTTTTGTATAGAAACTTTATTTTTTTCATGTACGAAAATGTAGAATGAAAACAAAAACAAACATATAAGAAAAAACAAAGGAAAAAATGAAGAAGGACCCGTGGCGAAGCAAGTCTTTTTTTCAGGTAGTTCTTTGTTAAAGTGAGGGGGGCGTCCGGAGCACCCCCAGGCCCTCATGCTCGACCAAAACTCTCGAGGACACCCAAAACCTAGAAAAAAACAATGTCGGTCTCCTACCCCCTCCCGCTGCGCCCCTACCCAATCGACAAACTCTCTTGAGGCCACCCAAATTTACTAAGTTAAAAGAGCATTGTCGTCGAGGCCACCCCGAACCGTTGAAGCGTTGTTGAGGCCACCCCAAACCCTTGAAGCATTGCCGAGGCCACCCCAAACCCTAGAGAAGCGTCGAGGCCAGGCCACTAATATGATTCCTTATTGTGCTTAGCTAGCTAGTTCAACGTTTGCCACTAATATATCCATCTGTCATGTTTGAATAATAATTGCCATGTTGTCAATATTTACAGAAACTATGGATCCGCACCCCCAAGACGAAGCAAAAGAAGCGGTGTTGGGGAGATAATCGCACACGCAAGTGATGTCGTCTTATCGTTTCTCAACGAGACATGCACCAATGGTCTGGAAAGACAGGATGAAGAAGCAGGTTACGACGATGATCAAACAATGGAGGAGGAAGGACACCGTGATGACGGCTCCGGTGACCGAATGGAGGGGGAAGGACACCGTGATGATGGCTCCGGTGACCGAATGGAGGGGGAAGGACACCGTGATGACGGCTCCGGTGACCGAACGGAGTCCGGCCAGGTATATATATTAATTAATTAAGCATGTGCTGACTATATAGCTAATTGATGCATTAATTGTTTTTGGTATGTACACATATTAACTCTCTTATTTTTCTTATTTTCTGGCCCTCCGGATCGAGCAACACTTTGGTAACGAGACGAGGCCCGAAGAGAAAGTTGCGCATGGATGAAAGGTACACGATCATTGAAATTGATCGCGCTTGCCAACCGACTGAACCCCTCCGGACCAAGCTAAAATTTAATGCTCAGTGCGGGGTTCTAGTTAGGGACATGATCCCGATCAGCATCGAGCAATGGTTGAAGCCTAAGGACATAGACTCTCAGGTGTCTTATGTCAGCGATAGGCAGAAAGCTGATCTTTGGACGGCGCTGCAGGAAAATTTCACCTTCCCGCCAGAGGAAGATCCGGAGAATCCAGTTAAAAAGCCAATGATCAAGGCTTATGCTCTTAGGAAGATGGCTGAGCTATTTAGGAGGTTGAAGAATGAGCTGAAATCATCGTTTGTCGACCATGACAAGACTCCAGAATTCATCGGTCGATTTGAGAAGATCAAAGATCAGTGGCCCGCATTTTTCACCAAAAATAAATCTGAGAGAGCAGCGAAGATGTCAGCGACAAACAAGAAGAATGCTGCAAAGAAGAAGAATCACCATCGCACGGGGTCAGGTGGCTACCTGAAAGCCCGGCCGTTGTGGGACAAGGCTGAGAATGACCTCATTGATAAAGGGATCAAACCAGAGACGCGACGCTGGCCAGACTGTTGCAGGACTTGGTTCTTCGGGGTTGGGGAAAAATTGGACCCTGTAACAGGGAAGTGCATTTGGACCAACAAGCAGCTGAACACACCCATCGAGAAGCTTCAGGAGCATATCGAAAAGGCGCAGCAAGGGACCTTCGTTCCGGAAAGAGAGAACGACGAGCTCAAAGAGGCCTTCGGGAATCCTAAGCACCCCGGACGGACACGAGGCACGCCAGGCTCCCTTTCGTGGAAGGATGGATTTCCCGACGCAGGCGGTTACAAACGCCGGGAGAGGAAGAAGAAAAAGGAGTTGACCCAACTACAGGCGATGCACGCAAGGGTACAAGCGCTAGAGGAACGAGAGGCAGTTCGCAGCACGCGACCTGCCGAAGCTACACCCGAAGCTACCCCGCCATCTCAGCGGAGAAGCAGCGTGGCTTCCACAGAGATGCTTCAGGAACCTGTCTTCACGGCTCCTGCTAGCTACCCCGTAGATGCTATCACGGAGTCTCAGCATTGCCACCTTATGACGCAGTGGATGGAATTGAAAGTCAAGGCGGCTGTTGGCTCTGTTGCACCTCCTGAACCTGGCGCAACTTTTCAATGCTGGCCGATTCCAGAAGGATATGCTAGGTGATGGTGGATGAAACCACAGAAGGATTTGAGCACCTCCAGCTTGACCACCCTACGGGTGACGGGAGACTCGGCTGGGTTCTTGTCTGAAGACTCCATGCCTATGGCGTAAGGAGCTCGTCAACCTTCCGAACTGGACGCCTCCACCTCCTCCTCCTCCTCCTCCTCCGGTGAGTCAGGGCACTCCGCCTCCTCCACCGCCTCATCCTCCGGCGAGTCAGGGCACTCCGCCTCCTCCACCGCCTCATCCTCCAGCGAGTGACGATCGGGGCACTCAGCCTCCTTCTCTGGCGCGTGGCGGCACTCTGCCTCCTTCTCCGCCTGCGCCGGCGCGCCCGAGCAGCCACCAGCCTCCTCCTTCTCCACCTCGCCAGCAAGGGCGGAAGAGACCCGCCGCTGCCCCGGCTGCTCCGGCGCGTCGTAGTCCTTCTCCTCCGCCTCGTAAGCAAGCACGAAATAAGACAGCCGCAGCCGCTCCGTCTGCTTCGGCGTCTAGCAGTACAGCCAGAGATGGGAGGCAATACAGATATGGTCCACCTCTCAAGCTTCTAGAGAAGTTAAAAGAACGACGAGCAACTGGGAAAAAATTGCCCAGCTCGGCGAACAAGCGAACCAATCGTGCCCCCCGCTCAATGTGTCTAGCGACATCGTTGCTAATGATCCGAGGATGGTGCCCGGTTATAACAATCTTGGAGATTACCTGCCCGACAATGTACATTATGATTTCTTGGAGGTGGAGAAACACAGATACGAGTACGGGAAGCCTCTCGTCAAAGATGAAAAATCTCTAACAACGATGATGTGAAGATTCCATGATTGGTACATGAAAACCTGTAGAGAGCCTGGGGAGACGTCCGCTTTGTATCTGGGAGTTAAAGAGGAGCACGACCTCGTTGGAATTGATGTGTTGTATGTTCCATTTGAGGAGTTCTTCCAGTTCTTCAATCAAAAGGCCCTCGATAAATTAACAGTCACTTGCTACTGTCTGTAAGTACTACTTTTGTCATTAAGTCTCTATATATAGCTCAGCTCTTTCATTTCATGTATTTATAATTACCCTCACTATATTATGCAGATTGAAGATCGTCGAGTGCAGAAAAGCAGAAATGTATGGTATTGGGTTCATTAACACAAATCTCATAGATGAATTTCAGGTTAAAAAGAGCGCCAAAGATGTCGAGGCGAACTTGCTCAAATCATTGCTAATAAATCAAAACGAAGATTTAATACTCTTCCCTTACAACTTCAAGTGAGTGTTACTGTCGTGTGCATATCCGATTTCCCTTATTACAAGAGTGAGGTTATAGTAATGTAATTGATGAGTTATGCATGCGTGCGCAGCTTCCACTATATTCTCCTGGAGATTAAGCTTGAGCAGGGACTAGTAACCGTCTTAGACTCGAGACGAAAAGATCCCGAGACCTATGCGGACATGACTAAAATTCTCAACAAGTTCAATCGATCATTATCGCACCATATCGGCAACTTTTTGTTCATCTCCTGATATCTCAAGTAATAATTATTTTCTTTGTCTTGCAGGGTTTGGAAAAAGTTCACCGCAGAAGCTCCGGGACTGCCGAAGGAGCTGCGATATAAACACCCGAAAGTAAGTACTACTAGCTAGCTAGTTCCGCGCATCTCCCGTTGATTCTAGCTACTTTCATCAATGCCATTTATAATGCTTCATTATCAGTTCGATTGACCTCTATTTCTCGTAAAGTGCTTGTGGTAGGAACAACGGAATGATTATTGTGGATACTACGTGTGCGAGTTCATCTACAATGCGACTCGCAAAGATAAGCGGGGCTACTCTAAAAGACAATATGAGGTGCGTAAGCAATAATATTCACAATTTCATTTTATTACACCATCATTTATGTTGAGTTTCATTCATATATATGTATTGACCCCCTTCTTCAAATTAGTTGTGGCAGATCCAATATGAACTCCTACCACAAGATCGCATGAAAGCAATTCAAGAGGAATTGGCGGGATTCTTTCTTGACCACGTCATCAATAAAGCCGAAGAATACCATGTGGAACTTGAGTTCAAATGATAGGGGATTGTAAGAGATCTTACATATTGTATATGTATGTAGCCAGTAGCGTCGAATAGATAATACGAAAACTTGTTGTTCGACCAATCTCGCGGAGAAGGAGAGGTCGATCACTTCTCTCGGTATGCATGACGAACTTCTGTACTTAATGGTTTCCTTCATTTTCTTACTAGCTAGCGTGTCGAGGGCCTCTCTATACGTATAGTACGTAGCGTCGACCAATCACGGAGATAAAAGAAGACACTTCTCTCTATTAATTAATTAGCTACCTAACACAATATATGAAACACCTTAATTAACCATACAAAACCCCCAAATCCACCCCCTTTTAGAAAAAAAACAAAAACCCTAGCCCCTGAAAAGCTGACGCGTGGATGCCTATTGGTCCCGGTTGGAGCCACCAACCGGGACTAAAGGGCCTCCTGCCTGTGCTCGCAGCACCGGCCACGTGGAGGCCCATCTGTCCCGGTTGGTATAAGAACCGGGACTAAAGGCCTAGGGCATTAGTAATGATCCTTTAGTCCTGGTTCCCCAACCGGGACATATGGGCCTTATGAACCGGGACAAATGGCCCTTTTTCTACTAGTGTGGGGTCCCTCGTCGTCTACGTACAGTGGTGTGAGGCGGTGTGTGTGCGGCGATTTGAGGCAATGGTGAAGGTTGCGTGTGAAGTAGCAAATGCGAGAAGCCATCGATTAATTCCGAGGGTGTGAGTTGTTTTTCTAAGGAGGAGGACCCCGGCCTCTGCATCTCGGCGATGCATGCGGCCACTTTATTAATTATTCTCATAAGACCTTACAAAGTCATACAACAGTAAAACTAAAGCCACCATCTAATCAACAACTGTCGCTACACCTATCCAAATGATGAAGGGGTGCTGATAGCCTGGGCCTAATATCAAACAGACATCGCAGCCAGACCTAACATCTAACACCTGAGGTCCCAACCAGGACGCTTGCCGGGTATGGGCACTCACTGTTGTGGAATGCAGTAATTTCAAAAAAAATCCTACGCACATGCAAGATCCATCTAGGTGATGCACAGCAACGAGCGGGGAGAGTGAGTCCACGTACCCTCGTACACCGAAAGCGGAAGCATTTAGTGACGCGGTTGATGTAGTCGAACGTCTTTGCGATCCAACCGATCCAGGTACAGAACACACGACACCTCCGCGATCTGCACATGTTCAGCTCGGTGACGTCCCTCGTACTCTTGATCCAGCTGAGACCGAGGGAGGGTTTCGTCAGCACGACAGCGTGGTGACGGTGATGATTAAGTTACCGACGCAGGGCTTCGCCTAAGCTCTACAATGATATGACCGAGGTGGAAATCTGTGGAGGGGGGTACCGCACACGGCTAAGACAACTGTCAACTTGTGTGTCTATGGGGTGCCCCCCTCCCCGTATATAAAGGAGTGGAGGAGGGGAGGGCCGGCCCTCTCTATGGCGTGCCCCAAGGGGGATTCCTACTCCTAGTAGGAGTAGGTTTCCCCCATTCCTAGTTGGAGTAGGAAAAGAAGGAAAGGAGGATTAGGGGGCGCCGCCCCCTCCTAGTCCAATTCGGACCATCGCCTGCAGGGGCGGACACCCCTTGAGGCCCTTCTCTCCTTTCCCGTATGGCCCATTAAGGCCCACTACTTCCCCCGGCGAATTCCCGTAACTCTCCGGTACTCCGAAAAATACCCGAACCACTCAGAACCTTTCCGATGTTCAAATATAACCTTCCAATATATCGATCTTTACGCCTCAAACATTTCGAGACTCCTCGTCATGTCTGTGATCTCATCCGGGACTCTGAACAAACTTCGGTCATCAGATCACATAACTCATAATACAAATTGTCATCGAACGTTAAGCGTGCGGAGCCTACGGGTTCGAGAACTATGTAGACATGACCGAGACACATCTCCGTTCAATAACCAATAACGGAACATGGATGTTCATATTGGCTCCTACATATTCTATGAAGATCTTTATCGGTCAAACTGCATAACAACATATGTTGTTCCCTTTGTCATCGGTATGTTAGTTGCCCGAGATTCGATCGTTGGTATCATCATACCTAGTTCAATCTCGTTACCGGCAAGTCTCTTTACTCGTTCTGTAATGCATCATCCCGCAACTAACTCATTAGTCACATTGCTTGCAAGGTTATAGTGATGATCATTACCGAGAGGGCCCAGAGATACCTCTCCGATACATGGAGTGACAAATCCTAATCTCAATCTATGCCAACCCAACAAACACCTTCGGAGACACCTGTAGAGCATATTTATAATCACCCAGTTACGTTGTGAAGTTTGATAGCACACAAGGTGTTCTTTCGATATTCGGGAGTTGCATAATCTCATAGTCAGAGGAACATGTATAAGTCATGAAGAAAGCAATAGCAATAAAACTTAACGATCATAATGCTAAGCTAACGGATGGGTCTTGTCCATCACATCATTCTCTAATGCTGTGATCCCATTCATCAAATGACAACACATGTCTATGGTTAGGAAACATAACCATCTTTGATTAACGAGCTAGTCAAGTAGAGGCATACTAGGGACAGTCTGTTTTGTCTATGTATTCACACATGTATTAAGTTTCCGGTTAATACAATTCTAGCATGAATAATAAACATTTATCATGATATAAGGAAATATAAATAACAACTTTATTATTGCCTCTAGGGTATATTTCCTTCAGTCTCCCACTTGCACTAGAGTCAATAATCTAGTTCACATCGCCATGTGATTTAACACCAATAGTTCACATCACCATGTGATTAATACCCAAAGGGTTTTACTAGAGTCAATAATCTAGTTCACATCGCTATGTGATTGATATCCAAAGAGTACTGAGGTGTGATCATGTTTTGCTTGTGGGAGAAGCTTAGCCAATGGGTCTGTCACATTTAGAGCCATATGTATTTTGCAAATTTCTATGTCTACAATGCTCTGCACGGAGCTACTCTAGCTAATTGCTCCCACTTTTAATATGTATCCAGATGGAGACTTAGAGTCATCTGGATCAGTGTCAAAGCTTGCATCGCGTAACTCTTTACGACGAACTCTTTATCACCTCCATAACCGAGAAATATCTCCTTATTTCACTAAGGATAATTTTGACCATTGTCCAGTGATCTACTCTTGGATCACTATCGTACCCTCTTGCCAAGCTCATGGTGAGGTTCACAATAGGTCTGGTACATAGCATGGCATACTTTATATAACCTATGACTGAAGCGCAGGGAATGCATTTTCATTCTCTTTCTATTTTTTGCAATGGTCGGGCATTGAGTCTGACTCAACTTCACAACTTGCAACACAGGCAAGAACTCCTTCTCCGACTGTTCCATTTTGAACTACTTCAAAATCTTGTCAAGGTATGTACTCATTAAAAAAACTTATCAAGCATCTTGTTCTATCTCTATAGATCTTGATGCTCAATATGTAAGCAGCTTCACCAAGGTCTTTCTTTGAAAAACTCCTTTCAAACACTCCTTTATGCTTTTCATAAAAATTCTACGTTATGTCCGATCAACAATATGTCATTCACATATACTTATCAGAAATGTTGTAGTTCTCCCACTCACTTTCTTGTAAATACAGGCTTCTCAAAAATTTTGTATAAAACCATATGCTTTGATCACACTATCAAAGCGTATATTCCAACTCCGAGATGCTTGCACCAGTCCATAGATGGATCGCTGGAGCTTGCACACTTTGTTAGCACCTTTAGGATTGACAAAACCTACTTGTTGTATCATATAGAACTCTTCTTTAAGAAATCCATTAAGGAATGCATTTGACATCCATTTGCCAGATTTCATAAAATGTGGCAATTGCTAACATGATTCGGACAGACTTAAGCATCGCTATGAGTGAGAAATCTCATCGTAGTTAACACCTTGAACTTGTCAAAAACCTTTTGTGACAATTTGATCTTTGTAGATAGTAACACTACTATCAGCGTCTGTCCTCCTCTTGAAGATCCATTTATTCTCAATGGCTTTCCGATCAACGGGCGAGTCCACCAAAGTCCGCACTTTGTTCTCATACATGGATACTATCTCAGATTTTATGGCCTCAATACATTTTGCTTAATCTGGGCTCATCATCGCTTCCTCATAGTTCGTAGGTTTGTCATGGTCATGCAACATGACCTCCAGAATAGGATTACCATACCACTCTGGTGCGGATCTTACTCTCATTGACCTACGAGGTTCGGTAGTAACTTGATCTAAAATTTCATGACCATCATCATTAGCTTCCTCACTAATTGGTGTAGGAATCACTGGAACTGATTTCTGTGATGAACTATTTTCCAATAAGGGAACAGGTATAGTTACCACATAAATTTCTACTTTCCTCCCACTCACTTCTTTCGAGAGAAACTCCTTCTCTAGAAAGGATCCACTTTTAGCAACAAAGATCTTGCCTTCGGATCTGTGATAGAAGGTGTACCCAACAGTTTCCTTTTGGGTATCCTATGAAGACTCACTTCTACGATTTGGGTTTTGAGCTTATCACGTTGAAACTTTTTCACATAAGCATCGCAACCCCAAATTTTAAGAAACAATAGCTTGCTAAACCACAGTTCATACAGTGTCATCTCAACGGATTTTAGATGGTGCCCTATTTAATGTGAATGCAGCTATCACTAATGCATAACCCCAAAATGATAGTGGTAATTCGGTAAGAGACATCATAGATTGCACTATATCTAATAAAGTATGGTTATGACGTTCGGCCACACCATTACGCTATGGTGTTCCAGGTGGCGTGCGTTGTGAAACTATTCCACATTGTTTCAAATGAAGACCAAACTCGTAACTCAAATATTTGTTTCCGCGATTAGATCGTAGAAACTTTATTTTCTTGTTACGATGATTTTCCACTTCATTCTAAAATTCTTTGAACTTTTCAAATGTTTCAGACATGTCTCATCAAGTAGATGTACCCATATCTGCTCAAATCATCTGTGAAGGTCAGAAAATAACGATACCGGCCGCGAGCATCAACACTCATCGGATCACATACATCAGTATGTATTATTTCCAATAAGTCAGTTGCCCGTTCCATTGTTTCGGAGAACGGAGTCTTATTCATCTTGCCCATGAGGCATGGTTCACAAGCATCAAGTGATTCCAAAAGTCCATCAGCATAGAGTTTCTTCATGCGCTTTACACCAATATGACCTAAACGGCAGTGCCACAAATATGTTGCACTATCATTATGAACTTCTCATCTTTTGGCATCAATATTATGAATATGTGTATCACTACGATCAAGATTCAACAAACCATTCACCTTGGGTGTATGACCTCAGAAGGTTTTATTCATGTAAACAGAATAACAATTATTCTTTGACTTAAATGAATAACCGTATTGCAATAAACATGATCCAACCATATTATGCTCAACGCAAACACCAAATAACATTTATTTTAGGTTCAGCACTAATCTCGAAGGTAAAGGGAGTGTGCGATGGTGATCTTATCAACCTTGGAATCACTTCCAATTCACATCATCGCCTCGCCCTTAACTAGTCTATGTTTATTTTGCAACTCCCGTTTCGAGTTACTACTCTTAGCAACTAAACCAGTATCAATTACTGAGGGGTTGCTATCAACACTAGTAAAGTACACATCAATAACATGTATATCAAATATACTTTTCTTCACTTTGCCATCCTTCTTATCCGCCAAGTATCTAGGGCAGTTCCACTTCCAGTGACCATTTCCTTTGCAGTAGAAGCACTCAGTTCCAGGCTTGTGTCTAGCTTTGGGCTTCTTCATGGGAGCAGCAACTTGCTTGCTATTCTTCTTTGAAGTTCCTATTTCTTTTACCTTTGCCCTTTTCTTTGAAACTAGTGATCTTGTTAACCATCAACACTTGATGCTATTTCTTGATTTCTACCTTCGCTGATTTCAGCATCACGAAGAGCTTGGGAATTACTTTCGTCATCCCTTGCATATTATAGTTCATCACTAAGTTCTAGTAACTTGATGATAGTGACTAGAGAACTTTGTCAATTACTATCTTATCTGGAAGATTAAATCCCACTTGATTCAATCAATGAAAGTACTCACACAATCTGAGCACGTGCTCACTGGTTGAGCTACTCTCCTCCATCTTGTAGGCAAAGTACTGTCAGAGGTCTCATACCTCTCGACACGAGCATGAGTATGAAATACCAATTTCAACTCTTAGAACATCTTATATGCTCCGTGATGTTCAAAACATTTTTGAAGTCCCGGTTTTAAGCCGTAAAGCATGGTGCTCTAAACTATTAAGTAGTCATCATACTGAGCTTTGTCAAACGTTCATAACGTGTGCATCTGCTACTGTAATAGGTCCGTCACCTAGTGGTGCATCAATGACATAATTCTTCTGTGCAGCAATGAGGATAATCCTCAGATCACGGACCTAGTCCGCATCATTGCTACTATCATCTTTCAACATAGTTTTTCTCTAGGAACATATCAAAAATAAACGGGGAGCTACATCGCGAGCTATTGATCTAGAACATAGTTATGCAAATACTACCAGGATTAAGTTCATGATAAATTAAAGTTCAATTAATCATATTACGTAAGAACTCCCACTTAGATAGACATCTCTCTAATCATCTAAGTGACCACGTGATCCATATCAACTAAACCATGTCCGATCATCACATGAGATGGAGTAGTTTTCAATGGTGAATATCACTATGTTGATCATATCTACTATATGATTCATGCTCGACCTTTCGGTCTCAGTGTTCCGAGGCCATATCTGCATATGCTAGGCTCGTCAAGTTTAACCTGAGTATTCTGTGTGTGCAAAACTGGCTTGCACCCGTTGTATGTGAACGTAGAGCTTATCACACCCAATCATCACGTGGTGTCTCGGCACGATGAACTATAGCAACGACGCATACTCAGGGAGAACACTTATACCTTGAAATTTAGTGAGAGGTCATCTTACAATGCTACCGCCGTACTAAGCAAAATAAGATGCATAAAGGATAAACATCACATACAATCATTATAAGTGATATGATATGGCCATCATCATCTTGTGCCTTTGATCTCCATCTCCAAAGCACCGTCATGATCACCATCGTCACCGGCTTGACACCTTGATCTCCATCGAAGCATCGTTGTCATCTTGCCAACTATTGCTTCTACGACTATCGCTACCGCTTAGTCATAAAGTAAAGCAATTACATGGCGATTGCATTTCATAAAATAAAGCGACAACCATATGGCTCCTGCCAGTTCCGATAACTGTGTTACAAAACATGATCATCTCATACAACAATTTATATAATCACGTCTTGACCATATCACATCACAACATGCCCTGCAAAAACAAGTTAGATGCCCTCTACTTTGTTGTTGCAAGTTTTACGTGGCTGCTACGGCTTAGCAAGAACCGTTATTACCTACGCGTCAAAATCACAACGATTTTTTGTCAAGTTTGCTTTTTTAACCTTCAACAAGGACTGGGCGTAGTCACACTCGATTCAACTAAAGTTGGAGAAACAGACACCCACTAGCCACCTGTGTGCAAAGCACGTCGGTAGAACCAGTCTCGCGTAAGCGTACGCGTAATGTAGATCTGAGCCGCTTCATCCAACAATACCGCCGAATCAAAGTATGACATGCTTGTAAGTAGTATGACTATTATCACCCAGAACTCTTTGTGTTCTACTCGTGCATATAACATCTACGCATAGACCTGGCTCGGATGCCGCTTTTGGGGAACGCGGTAATTTCAAAAAAAATCCTACGGACATGCAAGATCCATCTAGGTGATGCATGGCAACGAGCGGGGAGAGTGAGTCCACGTACCTGTCGGTGTCAAAACCGGCGGATCTCGGGTAGGGGGTCCCGAACTATGCGTCAAGGTCGGATGGTAACAGGAGACAAGGGACACGAAGTTTACCCAGGTTCGGGCCCTCTCGATGGAGGTAAAACCCTACTCCTGCTTGATTAATATTGATGATATGGGTAGTACAAGAGTAGATCTACCACGAGATCAAGGAGGCTAAACCCTAGAAGCTAGCCTACGGTATGATTGTGTATGATGATGGTTCGTCCTACGGACTACAACCCTCCGGTTTATATAGACACCGGATAGGGTTAGGGTTACACAGAGTCGGTTACAATGGCTGGAGATCTTGAGTATCCGCATCGCCTAGCTTGCCTTCCACGCCAAGGAAAGTCCCATCCGGACACGAGACGAAGTCTTCAATCTTGTATCTTCATAGTCCAGGAGTCCGGCGAAGGTATAGTCCGGCTACCCGAACACCCCCTAATCCAGGACTCCCTCAGTTGCCCCTGAACCAGGCTTCAATGACGACGAGTCCGGCGCGCAGATTGTCTTCGGCATTGCAAGGCGGGTTCCTCCTCCAAGTCCTTCATAGAAGATTGTAAACACAAAAAATAGTATCCGACTCTGCAAAACAAGTCTCCACATATTGCCATAGAGAGAATAATATTAACACAAATCAAATCTGCTGACGTATTCCACAGTGCGTCATCACACTGCGGCCAAGTTCTTTATACAAATTGTTTTCACTTTTCCACCTCAGCGCGTTTAGCGAGGCGGTTTCCTTGGCACGTCTTGTCAAAGCAGAGATCGTGTGCCCCTTTTAACGGGATTCTCATCAATACGGACGTGGGTAACCCAACCGCGCCATTTACCACGACACTTGGGAGGCAAGCGAGTTTTATTAGGTAGGTGGGGACGCATAACCGCATCCTCCCATATAAGGGGATAAGGATCCACCTTTTTTACCTACGCCTTCTTCCTCCTTTGCCAATCCATCTCTCGCACACTCAAGCTCCAGCGCCCAAGCCCGCTCTTCCCACCTCAACCTTCTCCAGCAATGTCCGGAGCGGGAGGCAAGTGGATGGTCTCCTCCGTTACGGAGGTTCAAGTAAAAAAGCTAAGGAAGGCCGGATACCTGTCGAAGGACATCCGGCACCGGCTTCCTGAGAAGGGGCAGCTTCTCCCCACCCCAAGGCCCCATGAGAGGGTAGTTTTCCTTCCCCACTTCCTCCGCGGACTGGGTTTTCCACTTCACCCATTCGTTCGGGGACTCATGTTCACTACGGCCTAGATTTCCATGATCTCGCCCCGAACTTCATCCTCAACATCTCGGCGTTTATCGTCGTGTGTGAGGCCTTCCTCCGCGTCTGCCCCCATTTCGGCCTTCGGCTCAAGACCTTCAACGTCAAGCCCAAGGTGGTGCGCGGCAGCCAAGAGGAGTGCGGAGGCGCTATGGCTGGCAAGATAGCCAACGTCCTCTGGTTCGAGGGCTCCTTTGTGGAGACCCCAAAGGAGTGGCAAGCCGGGTGGTTTTACATCACCGAGCCACGCGATCCGGAGTGGGTCATAGCCCCCGAGTTCAGATCCGGACCCCCCACGTGGCTTATGTCCTGGAAAGAGACGGGCCTGTCGTGGGGCAATGAGGAAGAGGTGACCAGACTGAAGACCTGCATCTAGTCCCTAGTAGACAAGCCAATCCGGCTGGTCAATATAGTCCAGGTCATGCTCGTTCGTCTGATCCTCCCATGCCAACAACGGGATTTCAATTTGTGGGAGTTCGACCCGGCGCAGCACCGAACCCTCAACAGGCTCTTCGACACGTCATATGAAGACGTTTGGAAGGTGCTAATCAAAGGCGCCGGGGCCCCTGCATCCGCTTCCGAGGACCGCAGATACAGCACGCAGTGTCACGCTTGCGAGGTAAGCTATCTATACCTTTGACAGGATTATTAAGCTCTTTTTCATAGATTAACTCTATGCGGGATCTAAACTCCCTTACCTTTGACAGACTTGGCAGGCGATATCCGGACCAATTAACCGTCCGGCTCCCCTGCCCGAAGACCCAGCCCCAGCTCTCCTAGTGAAGCTGCTAACTCCGGCAGCTTATGTGGTGCCGGAGAGGAAGGTCAAGAAGAAGAAGACCACCGGGACTCGAAAGAGTGCCCGTAACTTGGTGGTGTCGGACTCGTCATCCGACGAGTCCGAGGCGCCCTCCTCTGGTGAAAACGAGGAGGAAGAAGAAAGCTCTCCCCCCCCCCCCAGCGGAGGGAGGAGAGAAGAAGAAGGCCTCCCCATCAGGGGAGGCCGAGGGGTCTAGGAAAAGGAAGACCCCTCCGCCGGACTACTCCCACGACGCCGAAGAGAGTGGAGAGGAGTGGCCGAACAGGGCCAAGCGTCCGGCGAAATCGTAAGTATTCGTATACCAGAGTGACTCATTATATTCCTTTAATGCATAGCTTTCCCTAATGTCGAAAGTAATTTATGCAGCCCGCCCCGGGCCGAACTCGACGATACGTCGAGCGGTTCCCTGGATTCGTCGGACGTGAACTCAGTTCCGCCCGCTGTCTCCCCCCGCACTGCAGACGACGCCGAAGTGGCGTCGCAACGAGCTCCGGGGCAGGAGGAGGTGGTCCTGGAGGAACCAAAAAGCGACCTCCCTGACCCCAGGAATAAAGGGGACAAGACCCCCCAGGGCTCCGAGTCCGGCTTTGTGCCGGATGCCGCGTCGGACTCTTCAACAGTTCCGGTCCGTGGTAGGCGAACTCCTTCCAAGAGGAGCAAGCCTTCTGAGCCGGCGGCCTCCGTCAAGCCGGAGGTGCAGGACAATCTGCTGGAGGTGCTTGACGGCGCCTCCATCGATGAGGAACACCGTACTATTATGAGTACGGTGATCCAAAGGGTTCAGTCCGCCAAGAGCGGACTGACTGAAGCTTGCACTAGCCTTCTGACAGGCTTCGAGGTAAGTAAAAATATGTCAAAATATTACCGCATAGACAGTAGCCCCTGATGCTCTGTTTGGCGTTCGGAAGGAAAGTCGAATAGAGGATCTATTAATTTTTGCAGGAGTCTAACAATAAAGAGTCAATATGCGTATGCAGGCTTCGCTGCTATCCACCGCCGCACTGACTGCACAGGTGGATGTCCTAAAAAAGGACCTTGGGCGGACCGAGCAAGAGATCGGCCTTGCCAAACGGCAGCTCGAGAAAAAGGACGGTAAGAAATACCCTACAGAAAAAGGTGCCTATAGAAAGGCGTGATTGCAAAGAATAACAGGATCGTACTGCTTATTGTAGGGGCCACAACTAAGGTGGCGACCCTCAAGCAGGCGCTATCTGAGGCCGAAAAGAAAATGGCCGAGGAGCGCACTGAGCGAGAAAGACTTGGGGCTCAGGTTGGCGAGGTGCAGCAAGAGCTGCAGGCTCTCATGAAAAAACATGAGAGCTTGGAGCTTGAGTCAAAGGCGCAAGCATCCGAGCTCGTGTCGGCCCTTGAGACCGCCAAGGGTGCCAAGGCCGAAGCCCAAAAGGCCCTCCAGGAGTTGGAGGAGATGAAAAAGATAGCAGCGGGTAAGGCATTCTTAATGCAAAGTAGAAATATAAAAGTAAACTACTTGTCACTTACCCGAATCCGGAGTTCTCCAGGGGCGTTCGCAGATCTTCCCCGCAGCGTATCCGACGCCGCCGCATTCTACCGAGCTGAAGAGGGCAGCTCGACGGAGAGTGTGTTCTGGTCTCAGTATTCTGAGGCCGGACACCCTGTTCCCTTGAGCGACCAGCTGAAATAGCTGGTCGAGCTCCACAAGGCGACCGAACAAGCCATGAAGGGCTTCATAGTTCGGCTATGGCCCGGAGAGGCCCTGCCTGGGAGCTACTTCGGGCTGGTGCGGCGGCTGGTGGAGGCCTGTCCAAGGCTTGAGGTCATCAAGCATTCCGTCTGCATCGAAGGTGCCCGGAGGGCCCTTGCTCGTGCAAAGGTGCACTGGGGTAAGCTTGACGGAGAGAAGCTGGTGAAGGACGGGCCGCCGCAGGGGAAGGAGCATCGCAAGCCCGAGAACTACTACAAGGATGTTCTTGCCGGTGCCCGCCTTACTGCGGATGAATGTACCAAAGAAGTAATTTTTTAATGAACTCGCTCGTGTTTATCCTGTGCGCTGAAAACTTGTTCATATGCGCTAAGCAATGCTTATTGAATTTAAAATATTGTTTTCTGTGCAGCCGTTTATCAAAAATTGAGAGATGGCCAGTCGTCGGCTTCTGCCCCCATGCCGCTAGTGCTGGGGTGTTCGGGATAAACCTAAGCGCTCTTTTTCCCATGGTTGGGTCCTTCGAGGGAGGCGCTCAGCACAACGAACCAGGCAATCAGACTATAATGCTTGAACACTCTCACTTAGCCATAGAACTTTATAATTTTAAATTTCAGCGAAGCCCCTAGTTCGGAAGACCGAATTCGGGGCGCTATCCATGCCTTTGGCCGGACAAAGCCAGCTCCTCACTCGAAGCGGCATAAGTCTTTAGGGACTCGAAAAACCTCTCGAACAGCGACCGGTCTCGCGCCTTATCATGACAGTCAGTTTTAGCTTTCTCCACTGAGGTGCTTAACCCAGCTGAACCGGGGCACAATCGCAGTGGTTCTCCTAGTGCTACCTTAGCCGATATAGCGGAACGTAAGGCACCAAAACATAGGAGTCGGGCAAACCCAACTATTGACCCAAATCATGATTCGGAGCCGATGCATATAGTGCTATAAGTTCGGGGTGCCGCACTTGTGAAAGTGTACGGGCTTCTCACACCAGATCGAAGGGTACTGAAGCCCCTGGCGTGTTTACCGTACCATGGTGTACGGGTGCGATCATGTTATTTAATAAACATATATATTAAAAGAGGATAATGCAAAAAATAGACAAAAAGCTATGCATTGTTTATAAAGAGGCTATTTATCAAAGCCAAACGATACAAGTAGTGCGATAAGCAAAAAGATATTAGACTATTTAACATGTCCTGACCAGGGGCAGGCCGCGGAATTGTGTTCGAAACAGATATACCGCTCGTAGTAGAGACCACCTGGGAGTTCCATAATGCGGCGTAGCTTTGTCTGCTTCCCTGGATCTTGCATCGTTTGTGCGGCAGTCGAATTGCCGAACAGGTCGTCCAAAGTGTGGAGTCCTTAAAGTAAAAAAGAGAATCCAGCAGCCCCTAGTACGTTTTAGGCCGTATTTCGGGCATGCAGTTACTGTGCCCCTTCCCCTGTGCCCATGGTATTTCAAGGGCGTAATTATATACGCGAGGTACTAGCTTCGCTATGTCGCGATGGCTGGGGTTGGGGCCGCAATGCTACGCCTGCTCAGAACATGCCAGGCGGTCTTGTTGTAGGTTACTCCGGGCGCGCTTGGCAGTGTCTGGCTTTTTAACGGCCGGACTGGAGAGTTGCCTAAAAAGGCTGCTTTGTACTTCCGTTGCGAGAGCCGCCGTGTGCTCCTCCATACGGAGGGAGCGTCCGGTGTTTCCATTGACCGTGATTACTCCTCGAGGGCCTGGCATCTTGAGCTTGAGGTATGCATAGTGCGGCACCGCATTGAACTTGGCAAATGCGGTTCGTCCGAGCAGGGCGTGATAGCCACTGCGGAACCGGACTATGTCGAAGATTAACTCTTTGCTTCGGAAGTTATACGGAGATCCAAAGACCACATCAAGTGTTATGGAGCCTGTACAATTGGCTTCTACACCTGGTATAACGCCTTCAAAGGTCGTCCTTGTGGGCTTAATCCTTGATGGATCTATGCCATTTTCCGCACTGTATCCTGGTAAAGCAGGTTCAGGCTACTGCCGCCGTCCATGAGGACTCTTGTGAGATGAAATCCGTCGATGATTGGGTCGAGAACCAATGCGGCAAAGCCGCCATGACGGATGCTAGTGGGGTGATCCCTTCGATCAAAAGTGATCGGGCAAGAGGACCATGGGTTGAACTTTGGGGCGACTGGCTCCATCGCGTATACGTCCCGTAGCGCACGCTTCCGCTCCTTCTTGGGAATATGGGTTGCGTATATCATGTTCACCGTCCGCACTTGTGGGGGAAACCCCTTCTGTCCATTGTTGTTCGATGGCCTGGGCTCCTCCTCGTCATCGCTATGCAGCCCCTTATCTTTGTTTTTGGCTCTTAACTTGCCTGCCTGCTTGAACACCCAACAATCCCTGTTGGTGTGATTGGCTGGCCTTTCGGGGGTGCCATGGATCTGGCACAAGCGGCCGAGCATTCGGTCCAAACTAGACGGGCCCTGAGTATTCTTTTTAAATGGCTTTTTCCGCTGACCGGATTTATAGCCTCTGAATCCGGCGTTGACTGCCATATCTTCATTGCTGTCGCTGCTAACGCGACGCTTTTGCTTATTTCGACGTGTCTTGCCACTTTTGTCCTTGGTATCCGAATTACCAGGGTTCTTTGATAAGTTGTTGCTGCGGGCTAGCCAGCTATCTTCGCCCGCACAAAAGCGGGTCATTAGTGTCGTGAGGGCTGCCATAGATTTCGGCTCTTCCTGTCCCAGGTGCCGGGCAAGCCACTCGTCGCGGATGTTATGCTTGAAGGCTGCTAGGGCCTCTGCGTCCGGACAGTCGACTATCTGGTTTTTCTTTGTTAGGAACCATGTCCAGAATTGCCTGGCCGATTCCTCTGGCTGCTGAATTATGTGGCTTAGGTCGTCGGCATCCGGTGGTCGCACATAAGTGCCCTGGAATTTGTCGAGGAATGCGGCTTCCAGGTCCTCCCAAGAACCGATTGAGTCCGATGGCAGGCTGTTAAGCCAGTGCCGGGCTGGTCCCTTGAGTTTGAGAGGGAGGTATTTGATGGCGTGTAGATCGTCGCCACGTGCCATGTGGATGTGAAGGAGATAATCCTTGATCCATACCGCCGGATCTGTTGTGCCATCGTATGATTCGATGTTTACGGGTTTGAAACCCTCTGGGATTCTATGATCCATTACTTCATCTGTGAAGCATAGTGGGTGTGCGGCGCCCCTGTACTGGGCTATGTCACGACGCAGCTCGGAAGAGCTATGTCTGTTGTGTTCGGCCCGGCCGGATTTATTGTGTCCGGAGTGAAGATCATCGTCAGGTGTCGTCGGGCGCCTGCGCGATCCGTAGATCGATCTTCTTTGTCTTGCTTTATCCTCCAGTACATCTCGCAGGTCTGGCGCATTTTCCCGTGCCTTGGTTGAGCGGCGTCGGGGCATGGCTTGGGTGGAGGTCCGACAGGCCTCTCTGTCGCGGCCGCGAGGTGGCCGGTCTGCCATTTTGTGCGTTGGTGATGTAGGCGCTTCCTCCTCTGATCGGGGTAGCGGCCTGCGCTTTGGGTAATTCTTGGAGGGGCGCTCGAGTTCATACTCTTCGGCCACAAGGACTGCAGTCCATCTATCAGCTAGCAAATCTTGATCAGCTCTAAGTTGTTGCTGCTTTTTCTTTAGGCTATTCGCTGTGGCTAAAAGCCTGTGTTTGAAACGCTCTTGTTCGGCGGGGTCTGATGGTACGACGAATTCGTCGTCCTCGAGGCTTGCCTCGTCTTCAGAGGGAGGCATATAGTTATCATCCTCAACCTCTCGTCCTGCCGCTCTCTCATGAGGGCTGGCTTCTCCATCTTCCTGCGCCGAATCTTGCTGGGTTGGGTGTTCTTCGGCGCTATCCGGGGTAGTATTATCTCCCGTGCCGGAGTCACCGTTTTTGCTTTGGCGGGATTTAGAGCGGCGCCGCTGACGCCGACGCTTTGGCTGTTTCTTGGAGGTGTCATCCCCCGCTGTTCCATCGCCATCTCCATCTTTTGGAGTATCCACCATATATACGTCATATGACGAGGTGGCCGTCCAACGCCCTACAGGTGCTGGTTCCTGTTCGTCTCCTACCTCGTCGTCCATACCGTCGAAGTCTTCGGAGCCGAAGTCAAGCATGTCGATTAAATCGTCGACAGTGGCTACCAAGTGGGTGGTGGGTGGGCTTTGAATTTCTTCATCGTCCGTATCCCATCCTCGCTGACCGTAGTCCAGCCAGGGCTCTCCTGATAAAGAGAGAGACTTGAAAGAATTCAGGATGTCACCAAAAGGCGAGTGCTGAAAGATGTCCGTGGCGGTGAACTCCATTATCGGTGCCCAATCGGTTTCGACTGGCAGGGGCGCGGGGGTTTCGGAGTCCGGGGAGGAGTCCGGACCCTCAGGGTCACGGGTCACGCGGAGTGCGGGGCTGGTGTTCGGCTTGATCGCCTTTGAGATCGCAGCCCCCGAGGTGACGTCCAACCGCTCATCCTCAATTGGCGCAATAGGCTCCGAGTTAAGGGTCGGGACCGGTGCATGTGCGGCCTCCAGGACACTGTTCGGAGGCAGAGCTAGATCATGCCCCTCGAGATAGTGCGGCGCGATTGGCTGTGGCTCGAACCCGTCGAAGATCAAGTCTCCGCGGATATCAGTCGTGTAGTTTAAGCTTCCAAACCTGACTTGATGGCCAGGGGCGTAGCTTTCGATCTGCTTCCAGATGACCAAGCGAATTGGCCCGCAGAGCGAAGCCACCGAAGATGAAGATCTGTCCAGGGAGAAAAGTTGCACCCTGGACCTCATCGTTTTTGATGATCAGAGGAGCCATCGGGCCTAAAGGCGACGACACAGAGGAACTCTCAATGAAAGCACCAATGTCGGTGTCAAAACCGGCGGATCTCAGGTAGGGGGTCCCGAACTGTGCGTCAAGGTCGGATGGTAATAGGAGACAAGGGACACGAAGTTTACCCAGGTTCGGGCCCTCTCGATGGAGGTAAAACCCTACTCCTGCTTGATTAATATTGATGATATGGGTAGTACAAGAGTAGATCTACCACGAGATCAAGGAGGCTAAACCCTAGAAGCTAGCCTATGGTATGATTGTGTATGATGATGGTTCGTCCTACGGACTACAACCCTCCGGTTTATATAGACACCGGATAGGGTTAGGGTTACACAGAGTCGGTTACAATGGCAGGAGATCTTGAGTATCCGCATCGCCTAGCTTGCCTTCCACGCCAAGGAAAGTCCCATCCGGACACGGGACGAAGTCTTCAATCTTGTATCTTCATAGTCCAGGAGTCCGGCTACCTGAACACCCCCTAATCCAGAACTCCCTCAGTACCCTTGTAGACCGAAAGCGGAAGTGTTTAGTAACGCGGTTGATGTAGTCAAATGTCTTCATGATCCAACCGATCCAAGTACCGAACGCATGACACCTCCGCGATCTGCACACATTCAGCTTGGTGACGTCCCTCGTACTCTTGATCCAGCTGAGGCCGAGGGGGAGTTTCGTCAGCACGACGGTGTGGTGACGGTGGTGATGAAGTTACCGACACAGGGCTTCGCCTAAGCTCTACAACGATATGAACGAGGTGGAAATCTGTGGAGGGGGGCACCGCACACAGCTAAGACAACTATCAACCTATGTGTCTATGGGGTGCCCCCTGATACGTCTCCAACGTATCTATAATTTTTGATTGTTCCATGCTATTATATTATCCATCTAGTATGTTTTATATGCATTTATATGCTATTTTATATGATTTTTGGGACTAACCTATTAACCTAGAGCCCAGTGCCAGTTTTTGTTTTTTCCTTGTTTTTGAGTATCGCAGAAAAGGGATACCAAATGGAGTCTAATTGACCTAAAATTTCACGGAGATTATATTTAGACCAGGAGAAGCCCACGGAGCATCGGAGATGGGCCAGAAGAGTCTCGAGGCCACCACGAGGGTGGGGGCGTGCCCCCTACCTCGTGGACGCCTCGGGGACCCCCTGACTTGTTCCCGACGCCAACACCTCTTATATATACCCAAACTTCTAGAACATAACCTAGATCGGGAGTTCCGCCGCCGCAAGCCTCTGTAGCCACCAAAAACCAGTCGGGACCCTGTTCCGGCACCCTGCTGGAGGGGGGATCCCTCACTAGTGGCCATCTTCATCATCCCGGCGCTCTCCATGACGAGGAGGGAGTAGTTCACCCTCGGGGCTGAGGGTATGTACTAGTAGCTATGTGTTTGATCTCTCTCTCTCGTGTTCTTGATATGGCACGATCTTGATGTATCGCGAGATTTGCTATTATAGTTGGATCTTATGGTGTTTCTCCCCCTCTATCTCTTGTAATGGATTGAGTTTTCCCTTTGAAGTTATCTTATCGCATTGAGTCTTTAAGGATTTGAGAACACTTGATGTATGTATTGCATGTGCTTATCTGTGATGACAATGGGATATTCACGTCATCCATTTGATGTATGTTTTGGTGATCAACTTGCGAGTTCAGTGACCTTGTGAACTTATGCATAGGGGTTGGCACACGTTTTCGTCTTGACTCTCCGGTAGAAACTCTGGGGCACTCTTTGAAGTACTTTGTGTTGGTTGGATAGATGAATCTGAGATTGTGTGATGCATATCGTATAATCATAACCACGGATACTTGAGGTGACATTGGAGTATCTAGGTGAAATTAGGGTTTTGGTTGATGTGTGTCTTAAGGTGTTATTCTAGTACGAACTCTAGGAGGAACAGAAAGAATAGCTTCGTGCTATTTTACTACGGACTCTTGAATAGATCGATCAGAAAGGATAACTTTGAGGTGGTTTCGCACCCTACAATAATCTCTTCGTTTGTTCTTCACTATTAGTGACTTTGGAGTGACTCTTTGTTGCATGTTGAGGGATAGTTATATGAACCAATTATGTTATTATTGTTGAGAGAACTTGCATTAGTGAAAGTATGAACCCAAGGCCTTGTTTCCTTGCATTTCAATACCGTTTACGCTCACTTTTATCATAAGTTACCTTGTTGTTTTTATATTTTCAGATTACAAAAACCTATATCTACCATCCATATTGCACTTGTATCACCATCTCTTCGCCGAACTAGTGCACCTATACAATTTACCATTGTATTGGGTGTGTTGGGGACACAAGAGACTCTTTGTTATTTGGTTGCAGGGTTGCTTGAGAGAGACCATCTTCATCCTACGCCTCCCACGGATTGATAAACCTTAGGTCATCCACTTGAGGGAAATTTGCTACTGTCCTACAAACATGTGCACTTGGAGGCCCAACAACGTCTACAAGAAGAAGGTTGTGTAGTAGACATCAAGCAGTTTCTGGCACCGCTGCCATCGGAGGTGAGTGCTTGAAGGTATATCTTTAGATCTTGCAATCGAATCTTTTAGTTTCTTGTTTTATCACTAGTTTAGTCTATAAAAGAAAAGTACAAAAAATGGAATTAAGGGTGCCTCATATGCTTCATCTTTTTAATGTCTTTCATGAAAATAAGGATTTCGATAATTGTGCCAAAGTGTTAGAAGAAGAATGCATTAGAATGTTTGGCACTAAATCTTTGAATGATGAGCATGATTGCAATGTTATTAGTATGAACTCTTTGAATATCCATAGTACTAATGATGATTGCACTAGTCATGATGGAAATGTCTCTTATAAGCATGTCATTTTTTGTGGAGTGCATAGAGTTTGCAAGTGCACACCAAATAGGGAAGATAGATTTTGCAAGAGGCATAAGTACTTAGAAACTAAATGGTTGCAAGAAAGGCTAGATGATTGTGCTGAAAATTTAAAATTTCTTTACCATCCTTGTGAACTTTGCAATGAACGTGATCATTTAAATCCCCAATGCAAATTGTTTCATGATTGTATTGTGTCCAAAAATTGTGATGAATTTATTTTCCTCGCGCATCATAATGAACTTAGTTTGCTGGTGGGTTTTGAAGAAATGAAACGTATAACTAAGGATATGCTAGAATTTGTCCTTGATAAAGTTCTTGATTTTGATCTAGAGGAAATTTATATGTATTGTGCGGTGAATTGCATTGAAATTTTTATATTGCCAATTACATAAAGACAAGAAAACAAATAGAAGATTAAGAGAATACTAATGAAAGGGAAGAGATTTCCCAATATCCTCCTATTCTTTCTTATGATGAATCAGGTAACGAGGAGGAGCTTTCTATTCAACCAATCTCATTAATAAGGAGCTCCAAAAAGAGGATTAAACCCACACATGATGCGAAGAAGGAAAAGAAAAGATGGAGAAGCAAAGGTAAAAAGGTATCCCTCCCAAATGATGTTGCTTCTATTACTCAGTGTGACGATGATAATTACTATACTATCATTGGTGCTATGCATACTGTTAATGATGAGAGTGATTATGCTCATGATATGAAAAGGCCCAAGCTTGGGGATGTTATGTTTGATGAGGATGCCATGTTTGAGAATTTATTTGCTGCAATTAATGTTTGTCCCAAGCTTGGGGATGCTATGTTTTATGAAGATGGTATTTTTAACCTCCCAAGTTTTGATATGCAAGTTTATTATGATGATAGCATGCCTCCTATTTATGCTGATTATATTAATGAAAGTGGGTTTGGAGGAGTGTCAACTTTAGGAAGTAATGATACCACTATTTTGGAGGGTGTTGAATCTTATTGTGACAATTATGAAAGTGGATTTGGAGAGGTCATGACTTTATTTAGTAATGATTCCACTATCTTGAAAGAGGTTTCAATTGATTATGATGAGAACAAAGTTGCTACTTATGATGATTATTGTGATGATACTTATGCTATAAAAAGTAGTGATGATTATATTTATAAAACTTGTCATGATTATGATTACCATTTTTCTTAACATTACTCTTTTAATGTGGAAACAATTTATAGTATTCGAGTTTCTTATGATACTCCCACTATTCCGAATGAGAAGAATTTTTCTTATGTGGAGAGTTGTAAAATTTCTATGCTTGTAGATCATGAAACGAATGCTTTATGTGACGGTTATATTGTTGTATTCATTCATGATGCTAATGAAAATTATTATTAGGGAGGAACATATGCTTGTAGGAATTGCAATAATATCAAGTTCCCTCTCTATGTGTTGAAAATCTTGAAGCTATGCTTGTTTTTCCTTCCTATGCTAGTTGATTATTGTTCCCATAAGTTGTTTGCTCACAAAATCCCTATGCATAGGAAGTGGGTTAGACTTAAATGTGCTAGTCATATTCTTCATGATGCTATCTTTATGTTTCAATTCTTATCTTTTATGTGAGCATCACTGAAATCATCATGCCTAGCTAGGGGCGTTAAACGATAGCGCTTGTTGGGAGGCAACCCAACTTTATTTTTGTTCTTTGCTTTTTGCTCCTGTTTAGTAATAAATAATTAATATAGATTATGTTTAGATGTGGTTTCATGTTTTAATTAGTGTTTGTGCCAAGTAAAACCTTTGGGAAGACTTGGGTGAAGTATTTGTGATCTTGCTGTAAAAAACAGAAACTTTAGCGCTCACGAGATTAGCAGCCATTTTTTACTGAACAGTGATTTTAGGTTGATTCTTTTTGCAGATGATTAATATACAAATTACTCACGTCCACCAATTTATTTCAGAATTTTTGGAGTTACAGAAGTATCCGAATGATACAGATTACTACATAATGTTATGTTTTTTGACAGATTCTGTTTTCTAAGTGTTGTTTGCTTATTTTGATGAATCTATGAGTAGTATCGGAGGGTATGAACCATAGAGAAGTTGTAATACAGTATATATTACACCAATATGAATTTAGAATGAGTTCACAGTAGTACATAAGTGGTGATTTATTTTCTTATACTAACGGAGGTTGCGAGTTTTCTGTTGAGTTTTGTGTTGTGAAGTTTTCAAGTTTTGGGTAAAGATTCGATGGACTATGGAATAAGGAGCGGCAAGAGCCTAAGCTTGGGGATGCCCAAGGCACCCCAAGGTAATATTCAAGGACAACCAAGAGCCTAAGCTTGGGGCATCCGCTCTTTCGTCTTCGTTCATCGGTAACTTTACTTGGAGCTATATTTTTATTCGCCACATGATATGTATTTTGCTTGGAGCGTCATTTTATTTTCTTTTGTTTTGCTTGCTGTTTGAATAAAATACCAAGATCTGAAATTGTTAAATGTTAGAGAGTCTTCACATAGTACATAATTATTCGACTACTCATTGATCTTTACTTATATCTTTGGGAGTAGTTTGTCATTTGCTCTAGTCCTTCACTTATATGTTTTTAGAGCACGGCGGTGGCTTTATTTTGAAGAAATAGATGAACTCTCAAGCTTCACTTATATTATTTTGAGAGTCTTTTAGAACAGCATGGTAATTTTCTTTGGTTATAAAATTAGTCCAAATATGATGGGCATTCAAGATGGGTATAATAAAAACTTTAATATAGAGTGCATTGAATACTATGAGAAGTTTGATACTTGATGATTGTTTTGAGATATAAAGATGGTAATATTAGATTCGTGCTAGTTGAGTAATTATGGAATTGATAAATACTTATGTTGAGGTTTGCAAGTCCCGTAGCATGCACGTACGGTAAACGTTGTGTGACAAATTTGAAGCATGAGGTGTTCTTTGATTGCTTTCCTTATGAGTGGCGGTCGGGGACGAGCGATGGTCTTTTCCTACCAATCTATCCCCCTAGGAGCATGCGTGTAGTGTTTGGTTTCAATGACTTGTAGATTTTTGCAATAAGTATGTGAGTTCTTTATGACTAATGTTGAGTCCATGGATTATACGCACCCTCACCCTTCCATCATTGCTAGCCTCTTCGGTACCGTGCATTGCCCTTTCTCACCTTGAGAGTTGGTGCAAACTTCTCCGGTGCATCCAAACCCCGTGATACGATACGCTCTATCACACATAAGCCTCCTTATATCTTCCTCAAAACAGCCACCATACCTACCTATTCTGGCATTTCCATTGCCATTCCGAGATATATTGTCATGCAACTTTCCACTGTTCCATTCATTATGAAACACTTCATCATTGTCATATTGCCTTGCATGATCATGTAGTTGACATCGTATTTGTGGCAAGGCCACCATTCATAATTTCTCATACATGTCACTCTTGTTTCATTGCACATCCCGGTACACCGCTGGAGGCATTCATATAGAGTCATACTTTGTTCTAGTATCGAGTTGTAATCTTTGAGTTGTAAATAAATAGAAGTGTGATGATCATCATTAATAGAGTATTGTCCCAAAAAAAAAAAAGGCCAAATAAAAATAAAAAAATAAAAAATAAGAAGGGACATTGCTACTATCCCTTTTTCACACTTGTGCTTCAAAGTAGCACCATGATCTTCATGATAGAGAGTCTCTTGTTTTGTCACTCTCATATACTAGTGGGAATATTTCATTATAGAACTTGGCTTCTATATTCCAACAATGGGCTTCCTCAAATTCCCTAGGTCTTCGTGAGCAAGAAAGTTGGATGCACACCCACTTAGTTTCTTTTGTTGAGCTTTCATACATTTATAGCTCTAGTGCATCCGTTGCATGGCAATCCCTACTCCTCGCATTGACATAAATTGATGGGCATCTCCATAGCCCGTTGATTAGCCACGTCGATGTGAGACTTTCTCCTTTTTTGTCTTCTCCACACAACCCCCATCATCATATTTTGTTCCACCCATAGTGCTATGTCCATGGCTCATGCTCATGTATTGTGTGAAAGTTGAAAAAGTTTGAGAATACTAAAGTATGAAACAATTCCTTGGCTTGTCATCGGGGTTGTGCATGATGAGAGCATTTTTGTGTGACAAAAATGAAGCATGACCAAACTATATGATTTTGTAGGGATGAGCTTTCTTTGACTATGTTATTTTGATAAGACATAATTATTTGGTTAGTATGCTTGAAGTATTATTATTGTTATGTCAATATTAAACTTTTGTCTTGAATCTTATGGATCTGAATATTCTTGCCACAATAAAGAAGATTACATTGATAATTATGTTAGGTAGCATTCCACATCAAAAATTCTGTTTTTATCATTTACCTACTCAAGGACGAGCAGGAATTAAGCTTGGGGATGCTTGATACGTCTCCAACGTATCTATAATTTTTTATTGTTCCATGCTATTATATTATACATCTAGGATGTTTTATATGCATTTATATGCTATTTTATATGATTTTTGGGACAAACCTATTAACCTAGAGGCCAGTGCCAGTTTCTGTTTTTCCCTTGTTTTTGACGATCGCAGAAAAGGAATACCAAACGGAGTCCAATTGACCTGAAATTTCACAAAGATTATTTTTGGACCAGAAGAAGCCCACGAAGCATCAGAGATGGGTCAGAAGAGTCCCGAGGCCACCATGAGGGTGGGGGCGCCCCCTACCTCGTGGCCGCCTCGAGGACCCCCTGACTTGTTCCCGGCGCCAACACATCTTATATGTACCCAAACTTCCAGAACATAACCTAGATCGGGAGTTCCGCCACCGCAAGCCTCTGTAGCCACCAAAAACCAATCGGGACCCTGTTAGGGCACCCTTCCAGAGGGGGGATCCCTCACCGGTGGACATCTTCATCATCCCGACGCTCTCCATGACGAGGAGGGAGTAGTTCACCCTCGGGGCTGAGGGTATGTACCAGTAGCTATGGTTTGATCTCTCTCTCTCTCTCTCTCTCTCTCTCTCTCTCTCTCTCTCTCTCTCTGTGTGTGTGTGTGTTCTTGATATGGCACGATCTTGATGTATCGCGAGCTTTGCTATTATAGTTGGATATTATGATGTTTATCCCCCTCTATCTATTGTAATGGATTGAGTTTTCCCTTTGAAGTTATCTTATCGCATTGAGTCTTTAAGGATTTGAGAACACTTGATGTATGTCTTGCATGTGCTTATCTGTGGTGACAATGGGATATTCACGTCATCCACTTGATGTATGTTTTGGTGATCAACTTGCGAGTTTAGTGACCTTGTGAACTTATGCATAGGGGTTGGCACACGTTTTCGTCTTGACTCTCTGGTGGAAACTTTGGGCACTCTTTGAAGTACTTTGTGTTGGTTGGATAGATGAAGCTGAGATTGTGTGATGCATATTGTATAAATCATACCCACGGATACTTGAGGTGATATTGGAGTATCTAGGTAACATTAGGGTTTTGGTTGATGTGTGCCTTAAGGTGTTATTCTAGTACGAACTCTAGGATAGATCGAACAGAAAGAATAGCTTCGTGCTATTTTACTACGGACTCTTGAATAGATCGATCGGAAAGGATAACTTTGAGGTGGTTTCGTACCCTACAATAGTCTCTTCGTTTGTTCTCCGCTATTAGTGACTTTGGAGTGACTCTTTGTTGCATGTTGAGGGATAGTTATATGATCCAATTATGTTATTATTGTTGAGAGAACTTGCATTAGGTAAAGTATGAACCCTAGGCCTTGTTTCCTAGCATTGCAATACCGTTTACGCTCACTTTTACCATTAGTTACCTTGCTGTTTTTATATTTTCAGATTACAACAACCTATATCTACCATCCATATTGCACTTGTATCACCATCTCTTCGCCGAACTAGTGCACCTATACAGTTTACCATTGTATTGGGTGTGTTGGGGACACAAGAGACTCTTTGTTATTTGGTTACAGGGTTGCTTGAGAGAGACCATCTTCATCCTACGCCTCCCACGCATTGATAAACCTTAGGTCATCCACTTGAGAGAAATTTGCTACTGTCTTACAAACCTCTGCTCCTGGAGGCCCAACAACGTCTACAAGAAGAAGGTTGTGTAGTAGACATCACCCCCTCCTCTATATAAAGGAGTGGAGGAGGGGAGGGCCAGTCCTCTCTATGGCGCACCCCAAGGGGGATTCCTACTCCTAGTAGGAGTAGGTTTCCTCCCTTCCCTAGTTGGAGTAGGAGAAGAAGGGAAGGAGGAGGAGGGGAGAAGGAAGGAGGGGGCGCTGTCCCCTCCTAGTCCAATTCGGGCCATCCCTTGGGAGGCGTGCGGCCACCCCTTGAGGCCCTTCTCTCCTTTCTTGTATGGCCCATTAAGGCCCACTACTTCCCCCGACGAATTCCTGTAACTCTCCGGTACTTCGAAAAATACCCAAACCACTCAGAACCTTTCCGATGTTCGAATATAGCCTTCCAATATAACGATCTTTACATCTGAAAAATTTCGTGACTCCTCGTCATGTCCGTGATCTCATCCGGGACTCCGAACAAACTTCGGTCAACAAATCACATAACTCATAATACAAATCGTCATCGAACGTTAAGCGTGCGGACCCTACGGGTTTGAGAACTATGTAGACATGACCGAGACACATCTCTGGTCAATAACCAATAGCGGAACCTGGATGTTCATATTGGCTCCTACATATTCTACGAAGATCTTTATCGGTCAAACCGCATAACAACATACATTGTTCCCTTTGTCATCGGTATGTTACTTTCCCGAGATTAGATCGTCGGTATCATCATACCTAGTTTAATCTTGTTACCGGCAAGTCTCTTTACTCATTCCGTAATGCATCATCCCATAACTAACTCATTTGTCACATTGCTTGCAAGGCTTATAGTGATGATCATTACCGAGAGGGCCCAGAGATACCTCTCCGATACACGGAGTGACAAATCCTAATCTCGATTTATGCCAACCCAACAAACACCTTTGGAGACACCTGTAGAGCATCTTTATAATCACCCAATTATGTTGTGACATTTGATAGCACACAAGGTGTTCCTCCGGTATTCGGGAGTTGCATAATCTCATAGTCAGAGGAACATGTATAAGTCATGAAGAAAGCAATAGCAATAAAACTTAACAATAATAATGCTAAGCTAACGGATGGGTCTTGTCCATCACATCATTCTCTAATGATGTGATCCCGTTCATCAAATGACAACACATGTCTATGGTTAGGGAACATAACTATCTTTGATTAACAAGCTAGTCAAGTAGAGGCATACTAGGGACACTCTTTTTTGTTTATGTATTCACATATGTACTAAGTTTCCGGTTAATACAATTCTAGCATGAATAATAAATATTTATCATGATATAAGGAAATATAAATAACAACTTTATTATTGCCTCTAGGGCATATTTCCTTCACTCACCAGTCCGGCATGCTCCTCAACCAGGACACCTGTCGGGTATGAGGCCGCCGCAGCTACTTGCCACCAATCCATCTTCAGAGTTGTACTGCCGCATCGACCTTGCCCGGTCTAGTTGCCGTCGACGCCACCACGACACCAGACAGCGTCTACCTCCTGCGCGAGTCCACCATCGCACATCAGACTCCTAATCTCCAGGGCGCCATGCCATCGAGATCTGTGACCATCCATGTGTACGATGAAGCACCGCTCCACCAAAGACGCCGTCCACTGGTCCCTCGAGCCCGCGAACACCTCCAAGAAAGACGCCCCCAAGGGGAAAATGACACAATCGCGCTGCCATCTTGTGATCTATCGATTTAGGGTTTCCCCCAAAGGTAGCAGATAGTAGTCTAGAACTTTTCCACTGCGATGCCTTCAAGAAGAGAACGACGTCGTAGAACGCCGCCATCGCCGGCTTTGGCATCTAGCCAAGAGCAGGTATTCACCCAGATCTGTTCAAAGAACTCCATCCAGCTTCTTGTGCACGGACCGCCGCCTTCTCTGTCGGAGACTAGATCAAAAGGATCTAGCCGTCGTCGCCATATCCATGCAACTAGCACCGGGAGATGACGACAGTCTCCCTGTACCAGAGCTAGCACGAACCGGAGTAGATCGAGTCGGAGACATGATACTCCTCTCCGGCAGACCAGCGAGCCGCCGGCACCACCGTGTCCAGATCGCCGGCCACGCCGGGCCGCCGCCACCCCTCACGCCGTTTGGTAGTCACCAGATCCGGGACGAGTCGGAACCGGTCGGACCAACGGGCGCGCCGCCACCCAGCCGTGGGGTCGCCGCCCTGGCCACCGTCGTCCCCTGTGCATCCGGCCGATCCCCACCGACACCACCACAGCCGCCGCCGCTGGGACGCCGTGCCTCCGTGGGCCAAAGTGGGGGCCGCACCTCCACGGATCTAGGTGCCCGTGCCACCCATGGGGAGAGGGGAGAGGCCCTCCGCCACCATGTCGCACTCACGGGCTTTGCCCGGCGTCGACTACCTGTTGCGGCAGAGGGGAGGACGGGGCGTGGGGTGGGTCGCTGGCGGCGGAGATTCCCCCCCCCCCCCCCCCCGGTGTCGCCCGCGAGGGGGCGATGCGAGAGGGAGATGGGGGCAAGACCGATCCCATCACAACTCCAAAATGGGAGGGAATTTCACTTTCCGGCCTCTGCACCAACTAGGGATGCATACGGCCTTTTGGTATGAGTACCAAGATAAACATGGTCCTCGGAATTTTAAAATGAGTATCAAGTTATTTGGGTTTAGTCCAAACTAATTTCCCACTCTAGATCAACTTACATGGCATCTTTGAAACCTTACGCTGATACCACTTGTTTAATTCAAGGCACACGTTGATCCGTCGAGGACAGCAATCACCGCTCACAAGCACGACTCCAAGATTTTTTCTAACAAGGTTTAGCGACATGGCTACATCCCTGCAAAAAAACGACATGGCTACATCCTCGGTGGCATGACTACATCCGCCCCTTACCATGTACTAAATCGACATAATACAACTGATAATAAATCCAGAGTGGCCATCAAACAAGACTGCGACCACCATAGCATTGTCCGCCCTGCCACGGGCATCCGGACCGTCCCTCTCGTGATCTATGCCTAGCCTACCATACTATGTGTAATCTATTTGCCTACCCTTTGATGCCTTTATATAATAGGCTCGGGTTACACAGTTCAACTCAAACACGTAACGCTCTGCTAATTACAAGTCAAAATATAGTCAGACTTGTACAGATAATATTTGACGCATATTTTAACACATTTGTTGGGTTAGTCCCACACCGATTGGGGTAGGAGACAGAGCACAACTTATAAGGGCAGGGGTGCCCCTCCTATCCTTTTTTTTAAGAAAGGGAACCCCCTCCTATCAGGCTAGTCTTCCGGGGAAATAGGGCCCAAACCCTAGTATAGTACGTATTGCTCTTCGGATGGGCCTGATTAATGGGATGAGATGCGCATGTAGTAGTCCCATGAAACATGTGGGTCAGAATCACTGGTTAGCGAACCCGGAATTGCGTAACCCAATTGCCTGGAATAGAAATATTGATGGACTCATGGGCCGGTTGTGACTAGTTAGTGGGCCGCGACGCTTGTGTAGCGGGCCCATGACGCATGTGAGTTGAAAATACTGGTTAGCGAAACCGGGATTGCATAACATGAATTACACTATTTGTCACAGCAATTTCTTTCCTGTGGGTTTTGAATTCTTGATCGGTTTTGTCACCTTGATGTAACAAGAAGTTTCAGTAAAAGCTTCCACGCTGAAGTTTGAGTGATATGCTCGCAAACTGTTTGGCATACTGGACGGTTTACAGCCCTGAAAGTCTGGCAGTTGGAAGCTGAAAATTGGGAGGGAAGACTAAGAAACAAGTACACCTAATAGCTACTAATAACTAAGAAGATGGCTCGACTTCTTTAAAAAAACAGGCAGAATGGAAAAGGCTAGGACCTCTAGAATAGGGTTATGTGTGGAAGAGAATCTACAACCAAAACCAGCTGTGGAGACAAAGTTCAGACTACAAGAAACAGTAAGATTATGATGAATGTGTGTTCCAACTGAATTTTCAAGGCGCAAACATGTGTCACTAATCGTTCATCGTGAGGTTGCTGCTAATCGGCTATCTTGCTGAGTTATGCACACATTATTTTTCTCTGAGAAAAGAAGAAGCATATTGTACACAAGAATGCTTGAGGGCTGCACCTGTTCTTTTTTCTAGGAAAAAAATCTATTAACTACTTTGATTGAAAATTGACGATCTCATTTTATCTGAGCCAAATGGTTTCACAGTTGACTTTCTGTGTATATTTCATTAAAAAAAGAAGGAAAGATCAACCGATCCATCAGTGACCCATTCATACTGATCTCCTTCGACCTCTTTCAATCTACAGCATCTCTACTCAGGCCTCTTTTGGTTCATAGGATAGGATTATCGTAGGAATATAAATTTTTTGTAGAAAATAAGATGACATATATCTCAAATACTATCACTAGTAAAAAAAAGGGTCAAACGTGAAGCACATTAGTGCCGGTTTGAATTAGAGCCGGCACTAATGTGTACATTAGTGACGGTTCCAACGGCTAGCCGGGCCGCTCTCATTAGTACCGGTTGGTGGCGAACCTTTAGCACCGGTTCGTGCCACGAACCAGTACTAATGAGAGTGGTGGCAGGATGTTGTCAGTCTGGGGCCCCTCCAGCACCTTTAGTACCGGTTCGTATCATGAACCGGTATTAAAGGTCATCCTACAAAACCCTTCGTCCACCCGAGCTCGCTCTGTTCTTCCCCTTTCCCCTCCATCTCTGTTCTTCCCATCTTCCTCTCGAGCTCATCACACATTTTGCCCAAAATTTGTCAAGATTTGAAAGTCCCCATCGATTCAAATGATCACAAAGGTTAGCAACTTTGTCCTTTCATCTCTCATTGCTAGATTAGCTCTTGCAATGCTTTATATAGTGTTTAATTTGTGAGTTTAGTAATTTGGGAGGAATTATATGTGCTAGTATTTGATTTATATGCAATTTGAGGTCAAAAATAACACTTAGTTTGCATATGTAGGTGTGGTTTACTTAGTGCCTTCTAAATCTCCGCCGTAACCACCGTCGATCGCCCGCACCGTCCCGTCACCGGCACCACCTTGTGGTGAGCCTCTTGTTCATGAAATTTTATATAAAAATTGATGTTTGTGTGATTTGGATATATAGTTACTCGTATGATTATCTTACCCGTACGTTGTTTGTTGTACATAGTGCCATGGTTTTGATATCCGTCCCCGTCGGCCCTTGTCCTTGTTATGATTCGGATGTGGTATATATATTCTCTTTTAAAACTAGTTGCATTTCGTGTTTATGACAAATTATGCCCATCAAGTTGACATAGATATTTTTTCTAGGAGGTATGTGAACCGGAAATTCCAACCGACCCTATTGTCGATAGGTTAAATTTAGTTGAAAGAGAAAACGAGTACTTGAAAGAAAAATTGAAAAGAATTGAGGGGGAGAAGATGGAATTGGAGTTGCATGTTGCCGATGTCGTCGATGATCACAAGATCAAGATGGAGAAAATGCGCTTGAAGATTAGAAAGATCAGAAAATATGTCATCGATAGTGAGGCTTGGTATCATTATGTTGTTCGATCAATTGTTACCTTAGCTGTGATCTTGATCGCATTTGTTGTTGCATTTAAATGCTTTAGCTAGAGAGTTATTTGTTTGTTGCATTTAAGTGTTGTATGAACTTTATGTATGAACTTGTATTAAGTTGGTGTTTTTGGTGCTGTGTATTGAAGATGAGCCGACAATGGATGTACGATGACCGATGCTCTCTCGAGTTCACTAATGGCGTGCAAACTTTTCTGCTTGCGGCTGAGGCAAACAAGCGGGCGGATGGTTTTATGCCTTGTCCATGTGCTGTCTGTAAGAATGGTCAAAATTACTCTAAGTCAAGAATCATTCACGTCCACCTGTTTAAGTCTGGTTTCGTGCCCCACTATAATGTTTGGACCAAGCACGGAGAAGGAGGGGTTATGATGGAAGACAATGAAGAAGAAGAGGACGACGGCGGCTATCCTGGCCATGGGTTCCCTTAATACGATGATACAACAATGGGGGAAGAAGCTGAGCCGGTGATGCGGGAAGAAGCTGAGCCGGCAATGCGGGAAGAAGCTGAAGAAGAGGCATCAGATGATCCCATTGATGATCTTGGTCGGGCCATTGCCGATGCAGAGAGAAACTGCGCAAGTGATTTGGAGAAGAAGAAGTTGCAGCGCATGTTAGAGGATCACAAAAAAATGTTGTACCCGAATTGCGTAGGTGACAAGAAAAAGTCGGGCACCACACTGGAATTGCAGCAATGGAACGCAGAGAACGGTGTATCTGACAAGGGATTTGGAAAGTTGCTGGTAATGATAAAGGGTATGCTTCCAAAGGACAACGAATTGTCCGAGAGTACGTACGAAGCAAAGAAGGTTGTCTGCCCTCTAGGGTTAGAGGTGCAGAAGATACATGCATGCCCTAATGATTGCATCATCTACCGCGGTGAGTACGAGGATTTGAACGCTTGCCCGGTATGCGGTGCATTGCGCTATAAGATCAGCCGCAATGACCCTGGTGATGTCGAGGGCGAGCGCCCCGGGAAGAAGATTCCTGCCAAGGTGATATGGTATGCTCCTATAATACCACAGTTGAAACATTTGTTCCAAAACAAAGAGCATGCCAAGGCGATGCGATGGCACAGAGAAGACCGTAAGAAAGACGGAAAGTTGAGAGTACCCGTTGACGGGTCGCAGTGGAGAAAAATCAAAAGAAAGTACGGGAAGGAGTTTGCAGATGACGCAAGGAGTGTATGGTTTGGTCTAAGCGCAGATGGCATTAATCCTTTTGGGGAGCAAAGCAGCAACCATAGCACCTGGCCTGTGACTCTATGTTTGTATAACCTTCCTCCTTGCTTGTGCATGAAGCGGAAGTTCATTATGATGCCAGTGCTCATCCAAGGCCCTAAGCAACCCGGCAACGACATTGATGTGTACCTAAGGCCATTAGTTGAAGAACTCTTACAACTGTGGAATGGAACAGGTGTACGTGCGTGGGATGAGCACATGGGGGAAGAATTTGAAATAAAGGCGTTGTTGTTCGTGACCATCAATGATTGGCCTGCTCTCAGTAACCTTTTAGGACAGACAAACAAGGGATACCGCGCATGCACGCACTGTTTGGACGATACCGACAGTATATATTTGGCTAATTGTAAGAAGAATGTGTACCTGGGACATCGTCGATTTCTTCCAAGCAGGCATCCCGTAAGAAAGAAAGGCAAGCATTTCAAAGGTGAGGCGGATCACCGGACGAAGCCTCGCCACCGTACTGGTGCTGATGTACATGATATGGTCAAGGATTTGAAGGTGGTTTTTGGAAAGGGTCCTGGTGAACAACATGTTCCGAATGACGCTGACGGACGCGCAACCATGTGGAAGAAGAAATCTATATTTTGGGACCTGCCCTATTGGAAAGACCTAGAGGTCCGCTCCACAATCGACGTGATGCACATGACGAAGAATCTTTGTGTGATCCTGCTTGGCTTCTTGGGCGTGTATGGGAAGACAAAATATACACCTGAGGCACGGGAGGACCAGCAACGTATGCACGGAAAAGACGGCATACATCAGGGTCATGCAAGCTACGCTCTTACCAAAGAAGAGAAGGAAATCTTCTTTGAATGCCTGCTCAGTATTAAGGTACCGTATGGCTTCTCGTCGAATATAAAGGGAATAATAAACATGGCAGAGAAAAATTTCCAGAACCTAAAGTCTCATGACTGCCACGTGATTATGACGCAACTGCTTCCGGTTGCATTGAGGGGGCTTCTACCGGAAAATGTTCGATTAGCCATTGTGAAGCTATGTGCATTTCTCAATGCAATCTCTCAGAAGGTAATCGATCCAGAAATCATACCAAGGTTAGAGAATGATTTGGTGCAATGTCTTGTCAGTTTCGAGTTGGTGTTCCCACCATCCTTCTTCAACATCATGACGCACGTCCTAGTTCACCTATGCGAAGAGATTAACGTTTTGGGTCCCGTATTTCTACACAATATGTTCCCCTTTGAGAGGTTCATGGGAGTCTTAAAGAAACATGTTCATAACCGTGCTAGGCCAGAAGGAAGCATCTCCAAGGGCCATGAAAATGAGGAGGTCATTGAGTTTTGTATTGACTTTATTCCTGACCTTAAGCCGATTGGTGTTCCTGAATCGCGGCATAAGGGCAGACTGGATGGAAAAGGCACGCTAGGAGGGGAACAAATAATATGTATGGACGGACATTCTCTCACTGAAGCACACTACATAGTTCTACAAAATTCCGCCTTGGTGGCTCAGTATATGGATGAACACAAGAATTTGCTACGCTCCAAACACCCGGAGCGGTCTGATGGCTAGATTACACGTGAACAAACCAGGAGTTTCGTCAGCTGGTTGCAGACACGTACCATGCATGACGCCTCTATTGAAGATGACTTGTACTTGCTGTCCCAGTTACCATCTTCGAATATAATGACTTTCAAAGGGTACGAGATAAATGGTAATACATTTTACACGATCGCCCAAGATAAGAAGAGCACCAACCAAAACAGTGGTGTCCGCTTTGATGCAGAAACCAAGACGGGAAAGAAAACATATTATGGTTATATACAGGACATATGGGAACTTGACTATCGACGTGGTTTGAAGATCCCTTTGTTTCGGTGCAAATGGGTCAATATGACACGAGGCGGGGTAACGGAAGACCCGCGGTATGGAATGACAACAGAGGATCTCAACAATCTTGCGTATGCAGACGAACCATTCGTCCTAGCCAATGATGTGGCACAGGTTTTCTATGTGAAGGACATGTATGCCAAGCCGAGAAAAAGAAAAGATAAGGAAGCGAATGCATCGTACGATGAGCCAAAGTGGCACATAGTTCTTTCTGGGAAGAGAAACATCGTGGGAGTGGATGACAAGACAGACATGTTAGAAGATTATGAAAATTTTGATGAAATTGCTCCATTCACAGTGAATATTGACCCGAGCATCCCGTTAAATGATGAAGATTTTCCATGGTTACGGCGCAAAGGGACACACGCGAAGAAAAATTTTCACACCCAAAGATCTGGGATGTGATCGGCTTCACTATCATGACTTTCTTGTGTGTTTCACACCCAGGAGGGAATCTCTGTAATAGTTAGGGTAAATATGTGTTTTGGCATTTGAAACACGAAGAAATTTTATGTGCAAACAAATTCTTTCATGCCTTTACTGATTTTTAAAGTTAAGTTATTCACAAACTAGTGATTCACACTAATTTCAAATAAATCAAAATTTAAACTATTCAAATTTGAAAACTACGGGCACTAACAGAAAGTTTATAATTTTTTGTACCTAAAGCAAAAATATCCACGAAGAAACTCTAAATACACAAAAAAAACAAATCAAAAAAATAAGCAAAAAATAAAGAAAACAAATAAATAAAAAACCCGCCTACTGGGCTAGAGCGGCCTGCATACGACTAGAAATCCAACCTGTTGTTGGGCCAGGATGCAGGCCCGCAAAGGCCCAGTAGGCCCACGAGGCAGCACAACACAGGTAGGCCTAGAAGGCCTGCATTTGAGAGGAGCTCAAAGGAGCAGCCGCGGCTGGGTTTTTAAACCAGTGCGGCTGCCCTTCGCTAGGCGAGGTGGGACTAAACTTTGCGCCCCTCGCCTGGCAGCGCACCCCCCTTTAGTACCGATTCGTGGCACCAACCGGTACTAAATCCACGAACCGGTACTAAAGGGGGGTGCTTCCCGCCGCTTGGCCTGGCCAAAACAGGCCTTTAGTACCGGTTGGTGGCACCAACCGGTACTAAAGGTCCATCCTATATAACTAAACACTTCAAAAATTTCAGTTTCTCATCTGCTTGTTCTCCTCTGCCCCGTCGCCCGCCGCGCGCCCCCGTCTCCATATCCCTCTCGTCGCCGCCCCCGTCTCCATATCCCTCTCGTCGCCGCCCCCGTCGCCGTCGTCGCCGCCCCGTCGTCCCCGTCAACGTCCTCGCTGCCCCGTCGTCCTCGTCCCCATCATCATCGCCGCCCCGTCCCGGCCCGTCCCGCGTCGTCCCCGTCCCCATCGTCGCCGCCCCGTCTCCGTCGTCGCCGCCCTGTCCCCATCCCCGTCGTCGCCGCCCCGTCCCTGTCCCCGTTGTCGCCATCCCCGTCGCCGCCACCCGTCGCCGTCCCCGCGCGCGCCGCCCCCCGTCGCCTCTCGCCTCGCCGGTGAGCACACACACACATACATTTTTTTAGTTTTTTAGTTATAGAAATAGTTATAAAAAAGTTAGAAATTTTTCTTTTTTTAGTTATAGAAATAGTTACTTATATAGCATATTGTTAGAAATGTTATAGAAATGTTAGAATTGTTAGAAATTTTTCTGTTTTTTAGTTATAGAAGTAGTTATAAAAAAGTTAGAATTGTTAGAAATTTTTCTGTTTTTTAGTTGTAGAAATAGTTATAAAAAAGTTAGAAATTTTTGTTTTTTTTTAATTATAGAAATATTAGAAATGTTATAAAAATGTTAGTTATATATATAGAAATGTTATAATTTTTTTCTGTTTTTTAGTTATAGAAATGTTATAGAGATGTTAGTTATATAGCATTGTTAGAAATGTTATAGAAATGTTAGTTATATAGAAATGTTAAAAATTTTAGTTATCAAAATCTAATCATTAAAAAAATGTTACTTTTTGCGGGCATATAGCTAGTATTTGTTCTCGACGATGCCCGGCCCGCATCCTCGTCGTCGACCCGTCCACGACGACGTCCGGCTGACCCATGTCCGGGACTGGGCTCCGCCGGGCTGGCACTGGGAGGTGCTGCCTGGAGGGGTGCGCCGCTTGATGAGGAACCCGGCCCCGGGTCCCGTCGTCGACCATGATCTCGTTTGGTGGTGTTCGCGTGGGCCAATTTCGATGCGGAGGGAGCCGGCCCCGCCGGAGGTGGTACGTCGCCGTGTCAGGGAGGAGGACGAGCACGTCCATCGCTACATGGTTGCGCTAGAGGGCGGCAGGTTCTCCAATACCTGGCAGTTTCTTCAGGGATCTCACTTCAGCTATGATCCTGTGAGGGTTCCTTCGCTTCGGGTGTCCACCGTCCGCGCCGCAGGAACCACGAGTGTCCTAGATTCTTCTGTAGTATTCGATCTTTATTAATTAGCTACCTAGCTAGCCAGTGATGTATTAGATATATAATATTCGAGACGATGTATTCGAGATTATATATTATTCGAGACGATGTATTCGAGATTATATCTATTATTCGAGACGATGTATTCGAGATTATATCTATTATTCGAGACGATGTAATTTGAATACTAAATTGTTTTATATTTCTTTTGGATTAGTTAAATGAAAGCTATGGAGGACAATACCGGCAGAGAGGGAGAACAGGCCATTAAGGACAGTATAACCGCACCTAAAGCGAGCCCTCACAGCGATTTGGATTTTCGACCGTCCGTTTCACGATCTGATCTTTCCTGGCCGTTAGAATTCATGTGCAAAATCATCTATCCCATAATCTGGGTAATCTGGCCCGGCTGTCCTGTGGGCTGCTGCTCCAGGGACCGAATCGAAGGCCCCTGGTGCATTGGGCCTTCGAGCCGCCATGCCATTTGAAGGAGGCCCGCTACTAGGATTGGGAGGCCTACGAGCGACCGGTCCATCCACTCGCGAACCCTAATTCAATCCGATCGAGGCTATGGGGAGCGAGATCGCATCGACTCCACTACGGTCCATCCACTCTCGAACCCTGATCCAATCCCTATGGAGGCTGAGGGGAGCGATACTGCGTCGACTCCACTCCGGAATCGAGCCGCGGAGAGGAGCGGCCGGTTCCATCGAGTGAAGACGGTCGGTGTGCGTCCGTCCACCTGAGTGGAGGGATGGGATCGAGTCCATCCGGTCGATCCTAGCGACCGGAGGAGCGGGATCCGGGTAGAGCCGATCCACGAACGGCGGCGCTGCTGCTCGAGGACCCCGCTGTCGAGCCCCCTCCACCCCCTCCCTCCACAGCTGCCACAGCGTGCGCCTTGCAATATTGGCGTGCAGGCCATGGCGCCCGACGCCCAACTCCCGGGCCACCACCGCAAGCCGTCGCTCCCACCACCGCCTTCCCCGCATCTTCGTCGCCATCCTCTGGCTTCTGCTCCACCAACTAGGGTAATCTTTCGCACCATACTTTAAATTCATGGCTGGTATTATTACAGGATATGTGTTGGTGACTAATCTGGGGTTTTTCAGTTCATGGGAAAGCTGAATGAATCAACTCATGTTGATTGAAGCTGAAATTTGTTAACAAAAATTGTAGCCGTAATGCACGCACCTGTAGTTGGGGTTTCGCTCTGGTGGTAGGGAGATGCTAATGGAGCAGACGGTGCAGGGCGGGGATGGCTTGAGGAGGCAAGCCCGGACAGCGCCGCATTGCCTGTATCGTGGTGGATAAAACAATCATCTGTTTTCTTTTATTGAAAGATATGTTGTATTGCCCAGTAATTATATTTGTAGTTCCCTTTCTGATGCAGGCAAATTACGAGCATTGCACTATTGTCTACAAGTATAGGACAGAAGAGGGAGCTAAAAGATGCTCGAAAGTAACTGATACAGGTATTATTTATTTCCCCATCTTGACAGTAAGAATTGTCTAAAACAAGTTTAAGTCGGTTCCGAGTATTCACTCTGTCCTACCACATCATGAGTAGTAGATCAAACTGCTAGATAGATGGATTTATCCTACATGGATGGGAGGATGGATACACTGCCTCACCAGTATGCTGCTTTGAGCCAATCAATCTACCTTCTTCTTCTGAACCTTAGTTCCTTTTTGTTACAGCAAACAATCTGAATTAAGGCAAGCACTAACATCATGTTTTTCTTGAGGCTATTACTTATTCTCTTATAACCTTCAAAATATTCTCTTGGATTTTTGTTTATGCAATCATATACTTAATATCTATTTCAGAGAATATGAGTCCGATGCTACATTATAGAGTAGTAATGGACATCTCAAATTTTGTGCACGGGATTTTTAGTTCGAGTGATGTGAGGTAGTACCATTCATGTATCCGCTTTCACATACCATCTAACATGGCTTCTTATTTTGTTTTTACAGGCTGCTAAGGAAACAAACAATATATTGCATTTTGCCTACAGGTAAGGAAACATGTGCCTTATTTCTGCAAAGGCGTGCTCTGTTTTTCTATTCCACGAGCATTTTGCATTCCCTATAGATGCTGAGATGTTGGATTTGATTACGTTGCCAAAGGTGCTTTCAAGACTAGTTCACTAATTTACCATCTTTTCTATTCGGAGCGTAAGTATTACTACAGTTATAATAACTTTCTGTTTGGTTAGACCTTTTAAGTCAGTATAGTACAGTTCAGCTGAACACTACAGGTATGTGTGACAACATGTTAATAATACTGTAATTTTAATAATATCAGGTCTTCACAACTGTCAGAGATTTTCTTAGACTGACAACATGCCAATGAGACTGTAATTTTTCTTTCTGATCAGCTGGGGATGTAGTGTATATCAATTTATTTATACGCTACATCCCCAGCTGATCAGAAAGAAAAATCTTAAACGTAACAAGGTCATGGCAGCTCTTCCTGAACTTTGGAATATTGCTGCACGCGTTCCCTTTAACTCATTTTGTGTGTGCCCCAAAGAACACAAAATTCTCATGATTCTAAATGGATTTTTTTCTTCTATAGTAGATTACTGATTTATTTATTTGTTGTGTTTCTTCTTGCATGTGGCGTTGTAGCACGAGCGATAGCCGAAAAAGCAGAAAACAATGCATCATACTATTGTCGTTGAAAGTTTTGATGGATTTGCCCAAGCTAATTTGTAGTATGAATTTGTGCTTCGCTTGATTAGATGGACCTAAAGGAAAATGTACAGCCATTGACTTCCATTGTTATAAATCTGTTTGTAGTTTATATGAATTAATTTTCAATGAAATTGTAGGTTTCATATTTTTCTAACCAACAGAGAGTTATTCATTGTTTTAGACGTGTGAAGTGATCATGCCTCCGAATATTTGTGGAAATTCCTACCATTTGATCGAAAAAATTGATGGGCGCAGCAACGCGCGCCATCGATGATCTAGTGTTCGATATGATACGCCATCCTCGGGGGCCAGATGATGATCAGAATGAAGAACATTATGACGGCTCTGAATTTCTAAACAACATCGGGGAGGGTGATATGATATTCGATCGCGACGACCGAATTGATGAAGTCATGAACTATGATTATGATGATGACGAAGAAAATGTTGATCTTGAAACAACAAAGACCGGCGAGGTATATATATTTATATAAGCAGGCATCTGGTGATCATCACATGTTTTAAATGACTTGAAGATATATTAACGAATCGATCTTTCTTCTTTCAGTCATCCGGATCGAGCAAATCTTCAGGCAACAGGACGAAACGAGGCCCGAACAAAAAGTTGAAGGAGGGCGTAAAGTACAATATCGAGGCAATCAGACATAATGGCGAACCATTAGCGCCTAAGAAGATTGCGGACAAGTTCGTTCGTCAGTGCGGAGTTCTTGTGAAGGACCAACTCCAGATCTCCCTTCAAGAATGGAGAGAGCCAGCAAAGCCACGTCCAGATGTTACTTTTGTCGACAACAGACAAAAAGGTCTGCTTTGGGATACTCTCATGAAACATTTCACCCTATCAGATCATTTCACAGAAGCAGATGTGCAGAAAGTCAAGAACGCTGCTCTTAGGAAGATGGCGGTTGCATTCAAGAACCACAAGAATCGTGTATGGGACAAGTACGTCAAGGGAGGAAGGAAGACTCCAGTATTCGAGGGAACACTAGAGAACCAAAGTGCTCATTGGGACGATTTCGTGAAATTCAAGGATTCGGAATTAGCTAAGGAACGGTCGAGAATAAACAAGAAGAATGCCGAAAAAAAGGATAAGTTCCATAAGCTTGGGCCAGGTGGCTATGCGGTGGCAATGCCTAAGTGGAATAAGTCTGAGAAAGAGATGGAGGATGCAGGTGTCACTCCGGTTACTAAGAGCTGGCCCCCCAGGTGCAGGACTTGGTTCTATGCGCATGGGGGGGGAGTTGGACCCGAAGACAGGCAAAGTTTCGACGAAGGCATGTCTGAACGGAGCCGACAATGCGCTACTTGTTGCAATAGAAGAGGCTCGATCGAGGGTGTTCCAGCCCAACAGAGAGAACGACGAGCTTACGCATGCCCTGGGAAATCCTGAACACCCGGGAAAAACACGAGGCAAGGGCGCTATTTCGTGGTATGAGGGGTTTTCGGACTGGAACACCGACTACAGAACCCGTGCGAGAAAGAAGATTGCGGAGGAGAAGAAGAGGAAGATGGAGGAGGAGCAGAGGAAGCGAGACTATGAACGCCTTCAAGGCCTAGAAGCAAGTCACGCGGACTTGGCAGTCAAATTCCAACGGCAGCAGGAGCTGATCGACTCACTTAGCCAGCAAAGGGGGTCTACAGCTTGGCATTCTGGAGGTGACGACGAGCACACATTGGGAGAGGCCATACATCATGTCATCCTATGGAGAAAGGATTGCATCGTCTTTCGAAGGCCACCGACACCGTGTCACCCGACTCCTCGTCGAAGTTCGCCACTGAGTCAGCAGACTCCCGCTCCTCCAAGTCCACCAACGCGTGAGGCCACTCCTCCTCCTCCAAGTCCGACAAAGTGTTAGGCCACTCCTCCTCCTCCAAGTCCGGCAAAGTGTCAGGCCGCTCCTCCTCCTCCTCCAAGTCCGGCAAAGTGTCAGGACACTCCTCCTCCAAGTCCGACACAGCGTCAGACGTCCACTCCTCCTCCAAGTCCGGCACAACTTCAGGCCACTCCTCCTCCAAGTCCGGCATAGCTTCAGGCCACTCCTCGTCCAACTCAGCCACATCAGCCGTCTCCGCCGCCTAAGCAATCGCAGAAGAGACACCCCGCAGCTATGCTGCGTAGCGGTACGAGTCGAGGTAGTACAGGAAGTACAGACGGAGGCAAGCGATATAAATATGGTCCAAGCCTCGCGCCTCTTCAGTAGAGGCCTTATGACAAGTCCGAGGAGAAAAACGCAGCCATATTGAAGGCCGAGGTGGAAGCCCATTTTGCACTGAAACCGCCACCGCCACCAAGGGAGAAAGTGCCTGAGGAAACGATTGACCACTTCATTCGTATGGCTCAACCACCAGCTCCGAAGCCTGTTGACACAGACTATGAGCGCCACATCAGGAAGTTAAATCGAGCACGTCTACAGAGGGAGGCGAGCTCGAACTCGAGCAAACAACAAGCAGCTGTCCAAAAATGTGGGAAAACCGTTCCCCAGCTGGGAGAACAGGCGGCGCAATCGATCCCCTCGCTTGTTGTGCCAACAACACGTGAGAGTACGCGCGCCCAATATTCTTGTGGGCAAAAAGTTTATGTTTCCGAGGTGGGCAATGTGGTAATAACCGAGGAGCATATAATGCAGGCTGAAATTCTCAATATCACTGTTGGACAACTCCTCGAGATCGAGCCCATGCCTGTGCTTAGAGAGGAGGAAATAAAACGGAAATATGTCTGGGGCCAACCTTTGGTCGAGCCAGACGAGGTCAAGAAGCTCCCAACGAGAATGTATGAATTGCATCAATGGTACATGAACATTACCAAGATTTCCGATCGAGAGTCCCTCATGGTGGAAGTCGAGAAGGATCATTACTACCATCAGAAAGCTGTAGCCGTTGAGTATAATGAACTGTTTCAGTATACAATCAAGACGCACTCGACAAATCTATCGTCAGTTGCTATTGTCTGTAAGTGATTTATTTCTGTAATTTAAGTCTCAATCTAGCTGTAGTGATCCTTTTGATCAATCATTACCTGTAATTATCCTCACTATACTCTTTTCTGTGGTATTATGCAGGATGAAGATGTATGAAATGAAAAAAGGTGGACGCTATGGCATTGGGTTCATTGACCCAAACACCGTTAATGAATACACATGGAAAATAGATGCATATCATGCAAAGCATGTAGAGGACAGCATGCTAGAGTTCTTGAAGCGCCTCAAATACCATGAAGATATACTACTTCCTTACAATTTCCAGTGAGTCACACTGTCTTGTACTACAAATTATCTGTTTTTGCCTACTAGCTAGCTACATGTTTTTGCTTACATATGCCCGCTTAATTAAGACATGCAAATGTGTGTGCATGCAGATTTTACTGGATCTTGTGTATCATTAAAGTTGACGCCGGAACAGTTGAAATACTGGACTCACTACACAAAATAAAAACTGACTATAACAATTTGTTTGGGATAGTCAACAGGTAATTTCAATCATTATTAAACTATATATCTCGGCCTATTTAGTTTGTCATTTCATGATATGAACTATTTAATAACCCCTTTATTCATTTTCTTTGTCGGCGGGCAGGGCTTGGGCAAGGTTCATCAGCGTCACTCCAGGCGAATGGAAAGAAAAGCTGAAATGGTTTCGACCCAAGGTAAGTAATTAAGTAGTACTAGCTAGCTAGCTATGTGCCATCTCTTTAATTATCATGCTTGATTAATTATTATCTGATCAAATTCCATTCTCGTAAAGGCCCTTCAGCAGGCGCCGGGGACTGATCTGTGTGCATACTGAGTTTGCGAGAACATTCGCATGATGGCGTCCGAAAGGAGCAGATCTCAAAGACAGGAATTGGTACGTTTGTCACAGCACTATTCACAATTTTTACACCATTATCGATATCTAGTCACACAACTAATACACATGCATATTGATCTCCTTCTTAACAGTTCACAGAGGTGCGGGACAAGCTCCTAGAAACGAAGCGCGTACAAGCACTTCAAGAGGAAATATGCGGATTTTTGCTCGACCAGGTCACAGATCCGAAGGGAGAATACTATTACCCGCTACCGCCCCCATGAACCACACTTCCAATTGTCATATCGTTCTCCGAAGGCACCAATTAGGCTAATGCCACTGGCTCCGAAGGCAACATTGTAGGAGAAATTGTATATAGCTATCTAATTGTGTGTGTGTATATATATATACATGTGTGTATGTCTGAATTAATTAATATGGTGGTTTAAGACATTTGATGATATATATATGATCTGTTCTACTAGAAATTCTATATATATATATATATATATGCATTGCATAACGTGTACAATGTGTAGTATCGTAAAATACCAGCAAACGAAAAAGAATTAAATGGAAAACACAAAATTAAATGAAAAAGAAATCATAAACCCAAACCCCCAACATTTTAATACGGGTTGGTGTTACCAACCGGCACTAAAGGGCTCCCTGCCCCCGGAGCTGCCTCGTGCCACGTGGTTGGCCTTTAGCACCGGTTCGTGCTGAACCGGTACTAAAGGGGGGGCCTTTAGTAACCACACTTTAGTGCCGGTTGTGGAACCGGCACTAAAGGGCCTTACGAACCGGTGCTATTGTCCGGTTCCGCACTAGTGTATGAGTAGGAATAGGAAACGAGATGTCATTCGGTTCATACCAAAGGAATCTTTCTATTGAGTCTAAGCTCATTTTTATTTTCCTATGAAATATGAAGGATATGAACCAATCCTATGTAGGAATAGAAATCCAATCCTACGAATCAAAGGGCTCTAAAGGGAAAAAAATCCTATAAAAATCCTATCATCTACTCCCTCCATTCCAAATTACTCGTCGCAGAAATGTACTCCCTCCGTCTAGGTGTGTAAGTCATCTTACGTTGCGCACCGTGACCAAGGTGGAGGGGAAAACGAGAGAACTTAATGTGTTTTTGCTAATTAATAACAATGCATGTTGTGTTTGGTAGTCTCAAATCATTTAAAGTATGCATGACCCACATCTCTTATTGGTTAATATATCACGAAACAAGAAACGAGATGATAGTTAATGTACCGCGCCTAAGTGTTTTGGGATTATTTGGTTTTCGTAAGATGACTTACACACCTAGACGGAGGGAGTACGTATCTAGAACTAAAATACATCTAGATACATCCATACGTGCGACAAGTAATTTGGAACGGAGGGAGTAGAATTCCTATGAACCAAAGTAGTTCTCACAGACGTTGGGATAAACTGCGAGAGTGTTAGTTGGTCTATACTGCAGCGCTTAGGGACAGAGATCCAGTGACTTGCCCACAGCAAGTCACGCCGTAACTGGCGGGCGGGCAACCGTTGGATGCAAGGGAGGGGGAGCAGTTCAGATTGAATACTGTAGCGCGAACATTGTGGATGGCACTGTATACCGAGGTACTGTAGATGGCATACTGTAGACGAGTCACTGTAGCTCGGAGGTGTTGTTCACATAGATCTGACCGTTGATCCTTGATCGGACGGTGTGGAGAGGGAAGCCAGTCACCGTACTGTTCATGGATGACTTGCTCACAGCAAGTCACTGGATCTCAATGAAATCCATTCCTACGAATCAAAGGGCTCTAAAGGAAAAAAAATCCTATAAAAATCTTATCATCTGCTCCCTCCGTTTCAAATTACTCGTCACAGAAATGGACGTATCTAGAACTAAAATACATCTATATACATCCATACCTGTGATAAGTAATTCGAAACGGAGGGAGTAGAATTCCTATGAACCAAAGTAGTTCTCAGAGACGTTGGGATAAACTGCGAGAGCGTTAGTTGGTCTATACGGCACAGCGTAGATATTCTCATGGATTGGCTGACAAGGAACTCTACTGGTGCTGAAACCTGCTGTCCGATGCAAGTCTTGATGTGCACCCCAAATGCACAAAGCCCAAGTGTCCGATCTCCATCACCATGCACTGTCATCTACTACCACATGATCTACCGGTCCCTTTTGAGTTAAATAAATAAAATACTCCACCGGTCACCGGAGTTCGGTGCCGACTCCGTTCTGACGTCCCATTCTCCTCACCACACCACACGCAGAACAGAAATGCTTCACAAATCACAGCGCACCCAGAGAAATAGACAAGGCAAAAGTCAGAAGCAAGCCCATCATCATCATGCGGGCAGAATGATTGGCTTCAGCGCGTTGTACGCGCATCGCATACCCGCAAGCTCCGTTTATATCTATCTAATATCTATTTTCGGACGGTCAACTGCCTCTGCATGGCAACGCAAAGCGAGCCGAACCCTACCTGACGGTGGCGCGGAGTTGAATACTCTGGGCTGCGACCGCGAAGAAGACGGCCACGAAACGCGGTGGGAGCGAGCGGCGGAAGTGGCGTACCTCCTGACGGGCGCACTATTCCACCAAGCGCGGGAAACAGGCGGTGGTGCGCATTGACCGCCCGACGGAGGTGGCGCCGACGACGGCGACGGCCATGGCCTCCCGCAGAAAGCTACGTACAGCTTTGGAAGAAAGAAAACTCAAAGCGCTTGCACACATCCGTTTGTCCGGCTCACGGGAGGTTAGGACTTAGCAGTAGTAAGTGGCCATTAGGATTAATTAGAATTTAGAACTCACGAGAGATCGTGCATGTTCTTGGCTGACCTCACAGCGTAGCGCCAGGAAGGCTCCCTTGCTTCCTTTGACTGGCAACGTTTCTTTTTTGATCTGAAGGTGTGGCTTGGGCACTAAACTAGCGTTAGATTGGTTCAGAGCCATGTGAATCGCACCACTTAATCGCTGAGTAGGTTCTTTAAAGATAGCACTAGAAAAATGATTAGGCTTTGCTTCTCTGATCGATCGTTGAGCTAACCAATTTGTTTATGGCCTCTCTCTTAGCTACCGAACTCTGCATCAACGGCGACTAAGATAAGCGCCGTGTGGATTCACACTGTCTGGTGTCATGCATGCCTGTTAATGGATTGGGCCACTTGGTCAAAGGGATCCTGGTTTCTCAATCTCACGTTTTTAAGATTCCAACTGAATGAATCTCAGTTCGATGGAGAATGCTTGGTGATCCTGACCGCAGTGTTTTGACTTTTCTTATCCATATAAATTTAGTTTAGTTGGAGGTAAGTTGCCTGGTTGTAGAATATGCGTCAGTCGATTTGGGGGAGAAGGAAGCAGTCGACAAGGCGAATCGCCAGGGCCGACGGTCGTGGCAAGGCATCGGCCAGAAATGAGCCGGCGGATGCGAGTTCAAAAAGGTTAACAACAAGCTGGGGGCGGGGGGGGGGGGGGGGGGGGGGAGGAGGAGGCTTGGCTTGGTGGTGCGCTGGCTTGGAGGGTTGGTCAAGGGTAGGGCCGACACAACGATGGCGATGATGAGGGGAGGGTGCGGCGCTGAGGCTGAAGCGGAAGCACCATAGGCCGTGGGCAACCGAGGCAGACGGTTCAGCTACGGTCGAAGGAAGAAGTGAAATAGTGTGTTGGTTCCAGCTAGAAGATGATTGCGGATCTGTTGAATCTTGATCCAACGGTTCAGATAACACCAACTTGGTACAAAAACGTCTTAACCCGCTATTTTTCAGGTGCCTGTGAAAACGTTTCGCATCTGTCACATTTAATCATGTTTGTTAGATCTGTATCCAACGGCTGGAAGGTTATCTTCCTCCTCCCATCATCTTCCTCAACGCACGATCTGGCCTCACGCAACTGCCCCATCTTACCCCGCCCCAACTGCCGGCCTCCACCACCCATTGCTCGCGGGCGCTATCGCACTACAACACGCTGCCCACCCTTCGCTCAACCTCCCACTACCGTTGTTGCCGGCCACAACCCCGGCTGTCCCTCTAAAAGTAGGGCCGCCACAACGATGGCGGTGGTGAGGAGAGGGTGGGGCGGTGAGGCCGGAGCGGAAGCACCGTCGGTCGTGGGCGACCGAGGCAGACGGTTCAGCTAAGGTCAAAGGAAGAAGTGGAATAGTGTGTTGGTTCTAGCTGGAAGACGATTGCGGATCAGTTGAATCTTGATCAAACGGTTCAGATAAAACTGACTTGGTACAAAAACGTCTTCACCCACTATTCTTCATGTGCCTGAGAAAACATTTCGCATCTATCACTTTAATCATGTCTGTTAGATCTGCATCCAACGGTTCGAAGGTCATCTTCCTTCTCCCATCATCTTCCTCAATGCACGATCCGGCCTCACGCAACTGCCCCAGCCTACCCCGCCCCAACTGCCGCCCTCCATCACCTATGGCTCGCAGGCGCTATCACGCTACAGTGCACCGCCCCGCCTCCGCTCCGCTCAACACCCCCTACAGCCGTTGCTGGACACAACCCCGGTCATCCAGCACCACCCGCGACCCCCCCCCCTCCTCGCGCTCAAGTTTCTCCTCATCTCCTGGGACGTCGCAGCTCACTGCCGCTCACAGCTTCGTCCTAGCTCCCCCTCGGTGTGGCCGACGCTCGTCGTTGCCGCTCCTCACGTCGTCCCCACCTCTTAGGCCTCGTGCTGCCTGGAATACATTGACGTGACACAAATTTTCAGGCACACGATGTTTGGCAAAACCGCAGAAATTTTACTTGTGGCACACTCGTGAATCATTCACCGCGTGGAGTCATGCGTGGGTACAAGTCAGACGGGTATCAATGTGTTCAACGGCGGTAGCTGGGCGCCTACGACTTCGCCACCATCCGGTAAAGGACAGGAGAACCGTGCCGGCAAGGATTTCCCGCGTGCGTGCTTGAACAACTCCCCACAAAATTTCAAAGAATCAATCGTGTATTCATTGTACGTACAAATCATCAGACAAACTTATACACCGGACGCTCGCTGTCACCGGCGTGAGACCGGCCTGTCAAAGACGGCCTCACGCCATTGACAGTGAAGTAACCAACCACTGGCTTTTTTCTCCCTCCAAATTTTCAAACTAGAGAACGATTACTGCTGCTACAGTCCACTATAGCTGCTACTAACGCGTGGCCACTAACCCCTGACGATCTAACACCAACCCCTCCAAAAAATTCAACTCTTCAAATCAATTGCTTTGACAAACGAACCAAAGAAGGAAGACAAGAAAAGAATGGGCTTTGGACAAGGTGTGTGTGCCATGCCATGGCGCCGTCGTTGAACGGCTTCCGACGGCGATCAGCTGACGCGCACGGAGCCGCGCCGCCGCTCCTCGTACCAGCAGACGCAGCTCAGCGCGACGAGCACCTCCACGATCGCCGCCTCCGCCTTGTCCTTGTCCGCCCACCGCAGCGTCTGCAGCGCGTACACGCGCGTGCCGCCGTCGAACCGCCGCGTCCGGTCCATGTTCCGCTCCGACTGCCACTGCACGGTGTCGCGCGCCATCGGGCCCAGCCACGCCATGATGCGCTCCACCGCCTCCTTCCACCCCTCCGCCAGCCCGGCGTCCAGCGGCCCCGGGTCCCGCCACCAGTCGCGCAGCTTCGACCGCACCGCCGCGCGGAGCTTCCCCGGCAGCATCTCGTACATCTCCGCCCGCTCCGCGTTCGCCTCCTCCTGCCGCCCCTCCGCCTCCATCTGCAGCAGCTCCTCCGCCGACACGATCACGTTCGCGTACTGCTGGTCCAGCCCCGCGCCGCCCACCGTGCTGGCCGGCGGGTCCAGGAGCTTGCGCCAGTCCACGCCGCCCTTCTGCCCCGACAGCGGCCTCTGGCCGATGATCGGGCACGAGCTGCTCAGCTGCTGCATCGGCGGGTGCACCCGGGACGGCGCCCCCGCCCCCTCCCGCTCCCGCCGCGTGATCGGCCCCGACGACGCCTTCGCCTTTCCCGTCCGCGGGCTCATCAGCAGCTTGGACAGCCTGGTCTGGACGCTGTCGGCGGAGGTGGACGGCATCGGCGGCGGAAGCCCCGGCACGAACTGGCCGAAGACGGCGCAGATGCGGACGAACACGGCGCAGGCGGCGCGCGCCATGAGGCCCACGGCCTTCTCGTAGCTCTGGCTCCATAGGGACTCCTCCTTGAGCCGCCGCACCTTGAGCAGCTGCGTCTTGATCTCCTGCTTGAGCGAGTCGGCGCCCATCGAGTCGCCGGCCTGCGGCGGGTCCGCGAGCTTCTGCGGTATCGGCCCGCTGAGGCGGCTCCAGCCGCGGACGGTGAGCTTCCGCTCGGCGGACTCGAGCTCGTCGAGCGCCTCCATCTCGGAGCACAGCTTGGACGTGGCGGCCACGAGGCGCTCCATCTTCTTGGCCTTGACCTTGAGCCCCTTGGCGGCGAGCAGGTCGAGGCGCGCGTCGTGCGCGCCGGCCTTGATGCTGGCGTACACCCCGGCGAAGTCGATGCCGCAGCGCAGGCCGAGGCGCGCGACGGCGGCCGCCGCGGCGTCGAGCGACAGCACCAGCTCGGCGCAGGCGAGGCGGAGGAGGAACGCCTGGTCGGTGGAGTTGAGGTAGGCCACCCCCGGCGAGCGCATGGCGTCGGAGCGCAGCCGGGAGACCTCCTGCCCCGAGAGCGAGCGGTGCAGCGAGAGCAGCTTGGACATGGCCGCCCCCGCCTCGAACGCCAGTATGCCCAGCGCCGCCTGCGGCACCGCCGGCAGCCGGAAGTCCACGGGCAGCCACGAGGCCGCCTTGTGCGCAACCATCGGCCGATCGATGGTATTCCCTTCGCTTTGCTCCCTCCCACCTAGTAATGAATCAACAGCACGACCTGTCGGTACCTTTCTCGCGACCGTGGAGCTGGATCGCTTTGCTGTTGTACGGGCAGACAATCAAGCCATGGACGGAATGATTCGCCGAGCTGGGCGTCCTCGGCGATGGCGCCGGCCTTCCCGTAGCCCGTCGACGCGGTTGCTGGTACGGGCTAGGCTGGGTTGGTTGGTGTGGTCGTCACAACTCACGAACTTTCTTATATACCGCGGGCCGCCGGTGGTCTCTGCTCGATTAGCTATTCGCGCGGGCAATTAGATGTGGGGATGGCGATGGTGCGAGGGTTAAGTAGCTGCCGCTGCGTGCGTGGCCAGCGGAGAGGAGGGAGACACGGTCGCCGGGCGCGTGGGAATGCCTTGGCGAAATGGTAGGCGCGACCTACACGACGGAGCGAACGTCTGTTGCGGCGCCTGCCAGATTTCGGACTCGGGCTATGCTAGATTATCATTATTCCGGGGTAGGGGCACGTCGCCCCCGGTTATTCTATGCCGAAACTGGCTTTGGCTCTGGCCCGGTCCGAGGTTACGGCCGGGTAAACCATTAACGGACTGGATCGGGATCCACTGGTTGTGCCGGTCTTGTTCCTCGACGAGGAAATTATTAAGGGTAATATATATCTGGGGCGCCCGGGAATGGATCCTTTCCTGCGAAATTACCGAGACATTTTCCAAGTAGGATCGTTTCTACTTTCTAGTATGTCATTTTGGGTTCGCTTCTGATATAAGAAATCTGATTTAGCCGTCCCGCCGGCCGGCCGGCCGGACGGACGCGTGTTGATCATTCTCTCGTCGTCGATGAAGCAAGGTTCATGGACATGGCTTGTGATATTTGACAAATATATCGCCCATATCCAGCATGCAAAGAGATGTCCATGACTAACATGGCTCGCGGCTCGCGCACATGGCTGAGTGAGCATTCGGTTGCGTATGTGCAAGGCGCCTGCGCGTGCATGCATCCTGCATGTGTGCTGTTACTTACGGACTAAGATACTGTTGTAAAATGGAGTAGTACAACCCAATCAAATCGAAAGAAATGGGCAACTGAATCCCCATATTCGACCAGTACTGTTGTACTATATATTTACCCTCTTTTTTCAGATCATTGTATATGTTTACTCGAGCAGTGTACTAGCTTAAGTAATGTACTGCATATAGATATACTGTAGGATACTGCAAGTGATTACTTTTTAGTTTGTGAGGTAAAGGAATTTTTTTTGCGCATAAAGTAAAGGAATTAGTACAAGCGCAACACGTGTCCGCTTTTCTTTCATCCAAAGAAAGAAAAGGCCACTATCGCCCCTGCTAGGAGTCTCCCCGCCGCTGCCGTCCGGCGGCTCCGCTCGGCTGGCCACCTCGGTCGTCGATGGTGAGGGGACCGCCAGATACACTAGTGTGGACATCGTTTAGACTCTCGTAGTTTAGTTTTTTAGGTTGTTCATCGACATGGCTTAGGCGGCGGCAATGGCAGCGTTGAATAAAGATTCTTTAGATCCTACTCCGACAAGGCGACCGGTCGGTCCTATAGTTGGGGATGGATTTGAAAACCAGTATGTTCAAGTAAGGACGGCGTGGCGGCGGCGACATTCTCGTGGTAGACCTGTATCCTCGGGTTCCGCCGTTGCGGGAACGTTTTTTCCAGCACCGACGTGGAGCTTGGAAGGTAGTTCAGGAGCGGATGCAGATTGTGGTTTGTATCGGCGGCATCTGAGAAATGATGGATTGTGTGTTGGGTTCGTGGCTCATGGATGGCGGGTATGGTTTTCTCCTCCGACGTCTTAGTCGTGTGGGGGCGCCACATCTAGAGTTCGATGGCGTGTCCGGGGTGTTGCCCTGGTCTGATTCGTTCAACGGTAATGATTTCATCTTTGGCGAGCCACCTTGGAGGTCTGCAATGCTGCCTATCAGCGATGGAGCCGCGCCGAGCTAGAGTGTGGAGCTGATTCGTCATTTTTGTGGTGCCAAAGAGGCAGGTGACGGACATCGGTGTCAATCTCAGAGAATTTTTCGGTCTTGTTTGTAATTTTATTTCTTGGTTGGTGTTTCTTTGTGCAAAGGCTAACTTTTTCTATTTTTCAGTTTTGCCAGGTCGATATGTATATGATATCCTTCTAATATAAATGAGACACGTACTACGATCATGTAAAAAAAGGTAAAGGAATTAGTATTGTGGTGTACACAGCCAAGCACATTTAACTAGTCGGCCCGCTTCATATTCAAAACCAGTCAAATAAGTTGTGGCTTGACGTAGTTAGTTGAATTTATACTAGCTGATTGATTTAGCGGGCTGCACCCTTAACAACCAAGTCGAGTAGTACTATTTTCCATTCCAAAATAATTGAACTTCGAGGTTTCTTTTTAAGTCAAACTTGTTTAAATTTGATCAAATGTATAGAAAAAATATTAATATCTAGAACATTGAATTGGTCTCATGAGATTCTTTACAAAATATATTTTCGTACTATGTGTATTTGGTCATGTATAGATCTTAGCATATATTTCTACAGAGGTTTTCAAATTTAAGCAAGTTTCACTTTGGACAAAACTAAAACTTCAATTATTTTGAAATGGAGGGAGAAATAATTTTCATTTCAAGAGGCGGTTTCTTTTTCTTTGAAAAATCAGCCTACTTAGAGAATCTAAGAAGATCCCCAAAAGTTATATTTGGTGAAAAAAATTCGGGTTTAGGTGGTTAACCCACATTTAGCAGATCCCTGAAATGGTTAATCTCTCAAAATTATAGCTTTTGATCCCAGAAAGGCCACCCTCTAGCCTATTTTTCTCCAAGAAGGGTGACTTTTAGCAAATATAGGCAGACCGTGCCGCCCTTCTCGGCACCAAGCCATGCCGCGCCACGCCCTTCATTGCCGGAGAGTGTCCAACCCATGAATCAGTCTGCACTGCCCTTCCGGAAATGAAGCCATGTGAGCTTGGGGAAGCAATAGGAGCACCGAGCAAGCCCATGCAGGTCGATGATGCCGGAATGGCCCTTCTTCACGAGCAATGCTACACGCACGAACGGATAAATACAGGATTTACGGGAAGGCTTAGTTGGGCTGGTTTGATGGGATAGAAATCAGGGTTAGGGGCCCACACCCCCTGAAAAACAGGGGGGTGAAGATTAGTTGTGGAAGAAACCCTGTAAAGCTTCATGAGTTTAGAATTTTCGCTTCTTCATGGTTGCCATGGCCCAGCTCCCTGCTGCTCTCATTTGCTTAACCATGCGACATTATGTATCCTAGATCACGTTTCGAATTAAATATGCGAAGGAAATGTATTTTGTTAGGGTGAAATTAAGTTTTAGATGATCTGATTAAGAAAACCTTAAAAATCACCAATTTAAGATGACAGCTATGATTTGAGATTACAGGGCAAAGGATCAGCTAGAGACGCCCTTATTACATTGAAAGGGTATCTTCAACGGCAACCCGTAAATTTCCTCCCGCATCTGTCCGTGGACAGGGAGAGACTAGTCCACGGACACGGATGCGAGAGGCCGCCATCCAAGTCCAACGCTAACTGCATACATTTTGACAACAACTCAAACTAATCGGACGAAATTCGATCAAACATGACCGGTTTCATATAAACACGTTCGGATTTCATATAAACATGACGGATACCATTACATTTACATCAACTAAGCGAAGCTTGTCCGATTAGGTCTAATTGGTCGCGGGGGCCTGTTCCCCGTGTCCGGCCATTAACCAAGAGAACTAAAGCTTCACCGTCTCTAGTTCTGCTTCGGCACTCTCCAGTTCCGCCTCCATAACCTCCGCCTCCAGAGGCCTGGGAAGTGAAATTGTCCACCTCCACATCGCCGCCAAGCGACTAATTGGCCGATGATGTTGAGCCCACCAAGCTTGATGTCGACGGGAGGGGGGAGCGGTGGCCTTCCCGGGATCAGAGCAACGGCGACCTACCGTGCACTACACTTCCTCGCTGCTGGCGGTGCCCGCAGACGTTAAGGCTTCGTGGTCGTCGCAGCGGGGCGCGGACTCGGTGATGTCCTCCTCCTCGTCCTTGGTCTCGCTGAACACCGCCTCTTTGTCGCACTCCTTGCCGGCGGCCGCCACCTCTGCTACCCGCTGCCGGCACCGCCAGCGGGCGAGGCGGATCTCGCGAGCGGAGCTGCAGGACTCCAACAAAGCCTCCTGCTCCGCCATGTCCGTGTTCGGCGCGACCGCTCTGCCGGCGATGATGTGCTCCTCCGCATGCAGATGCTCCATGAGGAGGTGGTGGTTGTACGCGGCGTCGGCCTGTGCCTCCCGGAATTTCTTTTCACGCTCCTCCCGCACCATGTCCATGTAATAGGCACGGGCCTCGCCGATGGTCATGGTGCAATGCACCGGCGAGGGTGGTGCGGAGGAGGAGCAGGGTGGTGCCAGTTCGTCGGCAGCGGCGGCGTCCATTGGGACGTCGTCATATTCCGATTGGCTGTCGGCCAGCCAGCCGGCGGCAATGGCGGCCATCTCCTTCTTCTAGTCTGACGTCAGCCCGTCCGAGAGTGCTTTGGCGGGGGAGTGATCCCTGGTGGGAGTGATGCGGAGAGAGATCGTAGGTGGATGACTGTGGCTATGGTCGGGGCACCGAGTTTTATAGCAATGGTGGGCGGCAGAGGGACGGACGAATGGGCTGGAGGAGGTGCCTCGGCAACCGCGTGCCATCAATGTGGGCGGCAGACGGGCGGCCGTCGTGTTGTTCGAATGCGCAGCAGTCGCCTGCACCGGGAAGCGGCACGGGGCGCGCTCTCTCGGCAGGCGCGCCGCTTCAATTGCGGCGTCTGTGAGTGGTTGCGTCCGCTCTGGCCAAGCATGAATGTGGGCGCTGATGCTCTGGAGCGGCGCTGTTGAAAACGCGCGGGGGGAAGGAGGGATTTTGATGGGCTAGGCGGTGAGAAGCGGGCTTGAGATCGGTCCGAAGTTCCACAAACCCCCTCACGTTTGTCCTGGTTTACGAAAGAAATCGTGTCCAGACTGTTCCGCGGACCGACACAAACCCGCGCTGGATGACTTCCGCCGTCCGGGCGGATGTAGGCGGTTTGCGGGCCCACCTTGAAGATGGCCTAAACACTCAATGGGTGTACCCCTTACTAAGTGTTGAGTATATTGTGTATGTGTATATTTGTGTGTAGGGCCCACCTCCTGTTTCCTTTGTATAGTTGAGGTTGTGGCCCACCTCTGTACTTATATATACGTGCCTGGTGCACCGATCAATACATTGAGATTGCACAGCCCATATGTTGTCCTTCTACATGGTATCTATCGCAGCACGATCCTAACCCTAGCCGCCGCCGCCATCTCTTCCCGCCGCCGTCACCAGCCGCCGCCGCCGCCGCCGCCCCTGGTCACCGCCGCCCCGCCCTCCCCGCTTCACTCGCCGCCGCCGCCGCCGCCTCTCCCGAGGCCGCTGCCGCCGCGCCTCGTCGCTTCCGCCTCTCCCCGCCCGCGCCGCGCCCCTCCCTCTCTCCCCGCGCCGCGCCGCCATCCTTCCTCCCCTCCAAACTCCCTGCCACCCGCGCCGCCCCCTCTCCCAACCCGCGCCGCGTTTCAAACCCTAACCCTAGCCATGAGCTCCTCCTCCTCCACCGTCTCCAACCCGTTCGCCGGTCCCGATGTCACCCTCGTCCGCGACCTCAACATCCATGAGCGTGTCCCGGTCAAGCTTGATCACACCACCGCGTCCTACTCCGCTTGGAAACGGTATTTTTCGCTTGTGTTCCGTGAGTACCTCTTGCACGTCCACGTGGACGGCACCGTGGACTCGGCGCTCATGATCAACGACGAGGAGTGGATGATCCTCGACGCCACCATCATCCGCTGGTTCTACCTCACCATCTCCAGCGACCTCTTCCACACCGTGGTGAACGACGAGGACGACGCCTATGCGGTCTGACCAAGCTCAACGGCCTCTTCACCGACAATCGGCTGCAGCGCAAGGTCCTCCTCTATGGTGAGTTTTACGGGTGCCAGCAACTTGACTCGTCCATCGATGATTTTTGCATGCGCCTCAAGAAGCTCGCCGACGAGCTCCGCGATCTGGGCGAGAAGATCGGCGACGAGCTCCTCATCAGCACCCTCTCCGGCGGCCTCAACAAGGATTTCGGGAGCGCCGCCTCCAACCTCACCCTCATCCCGGAGCCCACCTTCTCCAAGGTGGTCGCGTACCTCAAGCTGGAGGAGCGCCGGATGCGGGTGGCCCGGACACGCGCGACCCACACCGCCCTCGTCGCCGGCACTCGCGGGGGTCCGGCCCCGCCACCGCCCCGCCCGACGCCGCCCCAGCCGGCGGCGCCCGCCTTCCCGCTGGGCTTCCCGCCCGCCCCAGCCGACGGCCCATGGGGGAGGTCGTCGCGGCGGCCGCCGTGGAGGCCGCAAGCAGGGCGGCGGCGGTGCTCAGGGAGGAGCGCCCCGCCCGCCGCAGCAGGCTCCTCAGTCGGCCCCGTGGTACGCCGGCCAGAACCCATGGACCGGCGTTGTACACACCTACTCCATGCCGGTTCCTCGGGCCCCTGCCCCGGGCATTTTCGGCACCCGGCCACAGCCGCATCAGGCGTACTACGTCGCGCCGCAGCCTTACGCGGCGCCCTATGGTCAGCAGCCGCCGCCAAGTGGGCCGCCGCTGCTGCCCCTAACGGCCGCGCCACCTCTCCCGCCGGCATCATGGGACCCGGCCTTGTTGGCGGCTCTCCACAACGCTCCCTCTCCGTCCAGCTACACCGGCGGCGGCGATTGGTACATGGATAGCGGTGCCACTGCTCACATGGCGGCGTACCCCGGTAACCTCCATACCGCTCATCCTGTCCACACTTCCAACCGCATCACCGTCGGTGACGGCTCTTCCCTTCCTATCACTCATATTGGTCATACATATTTTCCGTCTAACTCCACTCCTTTATCCATGTCCAATATTCTCGTTTCTCCTGAACTTATTAAAAATCTTGTTTCCGTTCGTTCTCTTACACGGGAAAATCCGGTTACCGTTGAATTTGACGCATGTGGTTTTTCTGTTAAGGACGCTCGCACGCGGATGGTGCTCCACCGATGTGACAGCCCCGACGAGCTCTACCCGGTTCACTCCGCCACCTCCATCACTTCCGCCGCCCCCGTCGCCCTCGCCACCGGAGTGGATCTTTGGCATGCTCGCTTGGGTCATCCTAATCCTGCCACCCTTCGCCACATACTTCGGAGTTTTTCTTTCACGTGTAATAAGAACGAGGATCACTCGTGTCATGCATGTCGCCTCGGCAAACATGCTCGTCTTCCGTTTAGGGCTTCTTCTTTTGTTGCATCATACCCGTTTGAGTTAATTCATAGTGATGTTTGGACCTCTCCTGTTGCTAGTAATACGGGCTTTCTTTATTATCTTGTCATACTTGATGATTTTTCGCATTATGTGTGGACCTTCCCATTGCGCCGCAAGTCGGATGTTATATCCACTCTCGTCGCGTTCTACTCTTATGTTCTCACGCAGTTTGGCCGTCCCATTCTCGCGTTGCAGACAGACAACGGGAAGGAGTTTGACAACCTCGCCGTTCGTAATCTTCTTACCACACATGGCACGATCTTTCGTCTCACTTGCCCGTACACCTCGCAACAGAACGGTCGTGCTCAGCGCACCCTTCGCACTCTCAATGACTGCGTTAGGACTCTTCTCTTTCATGCCAATGTGCCTCCGCGCTTTTGGCCTGACGCTCTCGCCACCGCTTCTCTCCTCATCAACATCCGCCCATGTCGTACTCGTGGAAACTTTACACCTCATCATCTTCTCCTCGGTGCACCCCCCTCTTATGATGGGCTTCGCATCTTCGGATGTCTTTGCTACCGTAGCACCGCCACTACTGCGCCTCATAAGCTTGCACCTCGCTCCGTCGCATGCATCTTTCTCGGCTACCCACCCAACACTAAGGGCTATCGTTGTTATGATCCCGTCTCCCATCGTGTTTTCACCTCCCGACACGTTTACTTTGATGAGATGGTGTTTCCGTTTCAGCAGCAGGTACCCCTGTCCGTCTCGTCGCCGCCGGCCACCGGCGGCCCCTCGCCGACTCCGTCAGGCGGACAGTCCCGTTCGGCCCGCGGACCGCCTCCGGGCTTTGGCGGTCCTCGCGCCCTCATGCCGGTGCCCGCCCCCTCGGCCGGCGCCCCTGGCGCCCCTCCCTCACCCGCCGCGGGATCAGGCGCGGCTGGCTCGGCCGCTTCTTCAGCCGCCTCGACGCCCGCCGCCCCGCCGTCCCCGCCGCCGGTCGCCTCGCCGGCCCACTCGCCGGCCCCGACGCCGGCTGCCTCGCCGGCCCCGACGCCGGCCGCCTCGCCGGCTCACTCGCCAGCCCCGACGCCGGCCGCCTCGCCGGCCGCCTCGCCGGTGGCTCCGCCGGTGCCCTCTGGCCCCGTCACCCGCGCTCGTACCGGCATTCATCGTCCGAGCCTCCGGTACACGAGTGACGAGTACGTCCTCGCCGCCTCCACTGCAGAGTCGTCGCCTCTTCCCGTGTCCGCCCGCGCCGCCCTACGTGATCCTCACTGGCTTGCGGCGATGCAAGAAGAGTTTGATGCGCTCCAACGGAACCGTACTTGGACACTGGTTCCCCGGCCTCCTCGCGCCAACGTCATCACCGGCAAGTGGGTCTTTCGCCATAAGACCCGCTCAGATGGCACTCTCGAGCGCTACAAGGCTCGTTGGGTGGTCCGTGGTTTTCGCCAGCGTGCTGGAGTGGACTTCACCGAGACGTTCGCCCCGGTTGTAAAACCAGGCACGATCCGCACCGTCCTCCAGCTCGCCGTGTCTCGCGGATGGCCCGTTCATCAGATGGATGTCTCCAACGCCTTTCTCCATGGCCATCTCGAGGAGCAGGTGTATTTTGAGCAACCCACCGGTTTTGTCGACGCCACACTTCCCGGCCATGTGTGTCTGCTGTCCCGCTCTCTTTACGGGCTCAAGCAGGCACCCCGCGCCTGGTACCAGCGGATCGCCGGGTTTCTTCAGACACTGGGCTTCAGCGTTACTCGCTCGGACGCCTCACTGTTTGTCTATCGCCACGGTGACACGACTGCATATTTGCTGCTTTACGTCGACGACATCATCTTGACGGCCTCCTCCGCAGTTGTTCTTCAGCAGATTACTCTCCGGCTGCGTGATGAGTTTGCTATTAAGGACCTGGGTGCTCTACATTACTTCCTTGGCATTGAGGTCATTCGGCGTCCGGACGGTTTCTTTCTTCATCAGCAGAAGTATGCACATGAGCTTCTTGAGCGTGCCGGTATGCTCCACTGTCATCCTGTTGCTACTCCTGTTGACACGAAGGCCAAGGTCTCTGCTCTTCAGGGCTCGCCTGCGTCGGATGCTCCCTTCTACCAGTCTATTGTCGGCGCTCTTCAGTACTTGACTCTCACTCGACCGGATCTTCAGTATGCTGTTCAGCAGGTGTGTCTCCACATGCACGCCCCTCGTGACACTCATTGGACTCTCGTGAAGCGGATCCTTCGCTACATCCGCGGCACGATGACCCTCGGGTTGACACTCACGGCGTCTACTTCTCTGGAGATGGTGGCCTACTCCGATGCTGACTGGGCTGGCTGCCCTGACACCCGTCGGTCCACCTCTGGCTACTGTGTCTACCTCGGTCCTTCACTCGTCTCGTGGTCGTCTAAGCGACAACCCACTGTTTCGCGCTCCAGCGCGGAGGCTGAGTACCGGGCTGTGGCCAACGCCGTCGCCAAGTGCACCTGGCTACGACAGTTACTGCAGGAGCTGCATCACGACGTGTCCCAGGCTACGGTTGTCTACTGTGACAACGTCTCTGCGGTGTACCTCTCCGCCAACCCCGTTCATCATCGCCGGACTAAACACATCGAGCTGGACATCCACTTTGTCCGCGAGCAGGTGGCTCTTGGACGCATGAGGGTTCTCCATGTGCCGACCGCTCAGCAGTTCGCCGATGTGATGACGAAGGGACTGCCGACTTCTACTTTCGAGGAGTTTCGTTCCAGTCTTTGCGTCACTGGCGCCGCTTCGACTGCGGGAGGTGTTGAGTATATTGTGTACGTGTATATTTGTGTGTAGGGCCCACCTCCTGTTTCCTTTGTATAGTTGAGGTTGTGGCCCACCTCTGTACTTATATATACGTGCCTGGTGCACCGATCAATACATTGAGATTGCACAGCCCATATCTTGTCCTTCTACACTAAGCATCAAAATAGGCAAATAGCTAACATGGTTATGGTCAATATTCGCAATCACGGGCCAGTTAGTCTCAACAGGATGTGTTAGCGTTAGTTCAGCTGGGAGACAGCTAGCCCATGGTTGCTACTACTAGTATTTCTTGCTGACACTAAAGTCAAAACACGAGTTATTAACATGACAAGCGGCTAGCCCATAGTTTACCTTCCAAGTCGTCGACAGTGTCGCTAGCTCGACCCCGCCTCAATTTCTCCCTGATGCTGACGCTATGGCGCCAGTATCCTCTCGTGACATGTACTGATCAACGATAATGAGTGCCCGTTGGAAGTTTCAAGTCCAAGTGTCCCGTTTCCTAGCAAGGTTGGACGATTAATCCCTTAAAGAAAAATTGGACGATTGATACAATCTGCGTTAAGTTTCCCACTCAGGAGCCATGGATGTTCTGGTCTTGCGGGCATACACATGTCGTTACACATGGGGGGCCGGACTGCAGAATTGTTCAACAAATCGAGATGATCTGGTGACAGACCCATAAGCGATAACGATGGAGTTGACTGACATCTGGTGGGTTCTTGAGAGACACATAGGTTAGAATTTCTACACTAGTATTTTATTATTGAAAACAATGGCAAGCAAAACTAACCATTATTGCAGAAGAAGTTTAACTTTTAAAAGGGAAAACTTGAGGCGCGGAAGCAAGCCCAAAATCGCACCACAAATTATATGACCATAGTCGAATGGCATGTGAAATGAGAAATGACACAACGCTCCAAGACCACACCGTCATGAAGAAATTGCCACTCACAGGTTGGTGTTTGCTGGTCCAGGATATCAACAAAATGCCATCACCCCCAAAGCGAATCTTAGAACTAACACCTTCAACAAGGTAACGTCACTATTGCGTGATCAAGCCATAAGGCTAGCAAACAAATTTTCATGCTACCTGCCATATTCACCATCCACGAAAGGAGAAATCGCTTCACTAACGTTGTCGGATATCTTCTGACTACTCCGCACCACCGTCTCATCGATGGTTACCACGCGTGCCATGACATCACCTAATATCTGGTATCGCTCATATGCCACCCTACAAGGACCTCGGTCCGGCCCGCTATCGAGCTAGATCCGGCATGTTGGCGTTCGCCAACGGCGGTGAGGGAGATGAGCACCACACTTCACGCATGCTCTCCACGATATCGAGTCATCTCGCCACATCTGGTGGGCCTCACCTCTCCTTCTAATCAACTCATGATGCCGTATCCGTTCCGTACGCTGGAGTACATGTGTCGTGCGTTCAGCCGCCAAGACAATCGTCGCTGCTCCCAACGGTCGAGGAGTTCCCACCATACAAATGACAAAGGGAGCAACCCAACACCTTCTGTACGGCGAGAGAGGGAAGGGGACTAGAGTTGCCCTCTATCTACACATATTTGGAAGTTCTGAGTACAAGCAACTAGAGAGTGGTCAATCATGTAAAATTGAACACATCATATGATCTGCACTAATTTCCATGTCGATGATCTAGTGATAGTTGATACGATGTGTGTAATCGGCTATCGACTGGCGTCTTAATGCATCCTTCAAGAAAAACTACATATTAATCCTTTTTTGAACAAAGGGGTTTCCTCCCACTTCCATTAATATGAAACCAAGCATAGTTCACATGATCCATGCTAAGCTTAAGCACCATGCGAGGTAAATTTAGGAAGAATAGTTAACCAAACAGTTGTCAACAGAAAACACACACTCTAGTTTATTATGGTGCTAGGAATTAGACTAAAGAAGCAAGCGCATCAGGATATCAGGCACCATACATGCCCATCAGGCACGCCGAAGCCAGTTGGTGTTGGAGATCAGGATTTGGTGTCGCTCTTCATCGATGCATCTCGAGGGAGGATTAGTCCTAGTTGACCCTCAGGAGCTCTCCACGCCAACGGACCAGCAGAAGCATGGACCTTAGAAGAAGCACAGACTGACCATTGTCGTGGAGCATCTTCCATTGATGAAGAAATCCACTAGTTTGGACAAAATGCATCTGGTGGTTCTCCATGCCCGACCCTGAAAGCAAAAATCATTGCGCAAGATTCATAAGCTCCACAAGAAGGCAATACAACCCATATTGAGCACAACTCTAATCTTATGCTAGTGCCATGAGGCAATATGATCAAACACACAAACATGTATATCAATCATAATGGAATCAGAGACAAAAGTCCAAACTATTTTAGCAACCACATAATCGAAGAACAGATGATGAACAAATTCTGCCTCAATAAAAATAAACACGTAGGATCCTCCACGTGCCTATGTTTTGCAAGATTGTCCCTGGTCAATATTTTATTTTTGATTATAAGCCAAAAGAACACATGTATTTTTGGGGGGCAGAGAACTTCACAAAACGTGTCATCGATTTTACACCACCGAAATTAATATCATTGTAAAAAAATTTGACTGAGTATTTGCAGAAAGATTCAAGCATCCAAATAGATTTGTCCCGGACTGGTCCATATTCATCCACGGACACAGATACAGTAGTCAGCCATCCAACCTTGTCCACTAAACGTTTACCACTGGGTTTTTTCTAAGTCCGGAACACTCAAAGTAATTATAGAAAATAGCTCAATTCATCCATAAATAACATGCATATATCCCTAGTACAAAAATAGTTCAAATATAAATATTACATCTGAGATAACTGGATATTCAACAAGTTTTTAGAATTCATCAATTCCAAATTCAACGATACTCCGGTTGGAACATTGAGTCTCATTCAATAATCTATGAGCATAAATAGTCTGCCATCGCTTATGCGGTACAGCACGGCGCGCGTCTACCTATACAACGTGATGATTATTAAGTTGGAATATTTAGTGAATCAATGAATTGACTAACATGTAGAGCAAGAAGAAGCAAAACTTACAATCTTCCTGATTGACACGCCAGGTGGCCACCTTCTCTCCACTTTTGTGCAATTGCACTGTAATACTTCATGATGTAGTTGGAGATGGTGTACCCGATGGGCTAGCAACTTCATATTGAGTTCATGGATCACGCGCAATGCAAGTCCTAGGGCGTGATGTGCTTTTGCTCATGAAATGAAGAATGCATGTTTTACCAAAAGGTCGAGCCCCCTTGCCCCATGCCTACAAAGTCCGCAGATATGACCAACCACACATCGCACAACAACTCATCCTCCATCACCAAGTACCCCGTCATCGTGCTTACTCTAGGAAACAATGACACTTGACCAAACACCTATCAGGTGTGATGTCCGCCATGGACGGCGTCGGCGGGGAGGGGGGAGTGTACCTGGCTGCGGACGGATCCGGGGTGGGACGGCGGTAGTTCAAGGCGGGCATGCGTGTGGGTGGAGGTTGCGAACGTCCAACAATGCCTAGGTGGTAGCCGAAGAGGTACATCGGTGATGTCGAGGAGGGTGCGGATGCAGAGTAGGGGAGGGGGGAGGGCGCTGGGGCAGAGTAGAAGAAAAAAGTCTGAAGTGAGGATTTGAGTAGGCCAGAGGTATCAAAATCCTACGTGGCGGAGGTCCGAATGACCGCAAACCTCCCCTAGTTTGGGTCCTGTTTGAGGGGAGACAAGCGGATACGGCCACGGCCAAATACGGGTCCGCGTTGACTAGAAAACTATGTCCGGACAGCTTGATACGAATGTATGTGGACGTTTTGAGGAACCGCGTTGATGCCTCAACTTCATCATAAACGGAAAGAGCCCTAACATTACCAAGCAACTGATACCATAGGCACAAGCCCAACCAGATCCACGCACCTTCGGAAAGTAAAGGTTGACCCCGTCCAGACATGGAGAAGGGAACATCATGCATGCGCTCTGTTTACACATGTTTAGCATCGCTGCATGCATCTGCATTGGAACAACAACAAAGTGAGTAAACACGACAAATGTCACATCGGTTAAAGCGGCTGAAATTTTCCTCGTATCCACACTCGGGGGGTCCTCGGCTCCTCGATTTGACCCGACCTTCTGTAGCAAGCTAGGCAAGGTGGCGTGGAGGCACAGGGAAGGAAGAAGAAGACCACTGATGAGAACTGCGAACTGGGGAAGCTGCTGGTGCCATGGCCCCATGCGTGCTGCTGACTGCTGAGCCTGACGTGCATTGCATGGCTGATTGCGACGGCCGACGGCGACCCCCGGCGACCGGTCGTACGGCCCGGTCTATCGCCCGAACCCAGACTCCGTGTGGGGCCCTCCCGCCGGTCTTTGACGCCATTAAGGCCGCTGTCTCTTGTGGCTTGGGCGTTCGTGCTACTTTAGCGGGACAAAATTATCAACTGGTAGCTTTGCCTTATCTTTTCGACAAATACTCCTACAAGTGTACAAGAGAGATAGAGAGAGATTTATACATACTTGTATATTCGTTGTACGAAATTGCACGCGTTCGTGTACGTACTAGTACGTGTGAACACTGTCACACTTCAGGCCATCGTATTTTTAATCGCTCTGCGTGTACCATGTGCACGCTTTGCAATCCCTGGCACATTTAAATAGTGTAGCCGACGTGTGAGAACACTCTGATTTGCACATTTTGTAATGTGTTCGTGTTACGTATTCCCAACTCATCCCAGTGCTAATCGTCCAGACATGAAAGGGCACGTTGCCCGTTTAATAATCGTGGGTGACTTTGCCGCGAAGTTTTTGTAGGTCAAACGGTGGGGGAAAATCCTCCCCACTGCAATTTTTATAAATCGAAAAGATACATAGAAAAGGCTTGAGGTAAGCTAGAAGCAGAAGAGAGAGTGGGCATACTTCCTCTTAATCCTATAAGGCTATAACATAATCAGATTACAGCGTATATAAATACATCTTATATCCCAAAATATACACCATTGTAACATTATGTCATTTTATGAGAATTTTTGTAAACGCTCCAAACTAATATGAACTTTTTGTGTGATGTGGTTAGTCATGGACTGACTCATAGTGAGAAGTAACTTAGACTAATACATGCATATATTATTAATCTATAGAGTAAAATACACCGGAGGTCCTAAAAGTAATCCAAGTGTGTCAAGTAGGTCCTAAAAGTTTAAAATCGTTCACCACATGTTCTAAATGTGTATAGGTCGTTCACCACGGGTCTTAAAAGTATTCCAAGTATGTAAAGTAGGTCCTAAAAGTGTCGCTGGTAAAATACACATACAAGACCAACGATGAACGATTTCAAATTTTTATAACCTACTTGACACACTTGGAATACTTTTTGGACCTCCAGTGTATTTTACTCTAATCTGTATTATTATCTTCACGGTGGGTAGTATCATAGTATGTGTGATATCATGTGAGTCTTCATTTATTTTGATGCAGACTCATTTTTTCTTAGAGGGTGCTATGTTACGCCAACATATTATGTTACGTGTCTTCGGTGTGCTATGTTAGAGCATCTCCAGCCGTTGCCCCCCTCCCCCCCAGGAGGCTTTAAAATCGCCGCCTGGGGGCGAGCCAGCGCTAAAATCGGCTCTGGGGGTGAATGGGTTCCCAGCCGTCGCCTGCCGATATCGGCCCATTTTTGGCGCAAATGTGCCCCCTTTTCGGCTCACTTTCGGCGAAAAATTGGCGCGATATCGGCACAAATCGGTCCATATTCGTCGTGGTTCGGCGCGAATTCAACAAAAGTAATTTTTTTTATCACATAGTTCACCATAGAAAATCAATAAAAATCAAATAGTTCAACAACAAATAGTTCAATACAAATTATATAGTTCAATAAATAAAAACTCATATTTCATCACACGTCGAGCTAGGCGTTGCCCTTGAGCCTCCATAGGTGCTCCACCAGATCCTGCTGCAGTTGTTGATGCACCTGTGGGTCTCGGATCTCCTGATGCATATTGAGGAAGGCAGTCCGGGTTACCGGTAGCTGGTGATCAACTTGCGCAAGAGGACCTTGCCTGTAATATGGTTCAGTGTCAAACACTGGCTCTTCCCGCTCGCTCTCAATGATCATGTTGTGCAAGATGACAGAGCAAGTCATGATCGCCCACATTTGATCTTTCGACCAGGTCTGAGCAGGGTACGGGACAACATCAAATCGAGATTGGAGCACACCAAATGCCCGCTCGACATCCTTCCTGCAAGCCTCGTGAACCTTCGCAAAGTGGGACTTCTTGCCTCCTGGCACAGCGTTTGAGATAGTCTTCACAAATGTAGACCATCTCGGATAGATGCCATCAGCTAGGTAGTATCCCTTGTTGTAGTGCTGCCCATTGACCTCGAAATTCACCGGAGGAGAATGACCTTCAACAAGCTTGGGAAAGACAGGGGAGCACTGCAGCACGTTGATGTCATTGTGAGTTCCTGGCATACCAAAGGAGTGCCAAATTCAGAGGTCATGTGTGGCCACTGCCTCAAGTACCATACTACAACCGCATTTAGCGCCTTTGTACATCCCTTGCCAAGCAAATGGACAGTTCTTCCATTTCCAATGCATGCAGTCGATCTTCCAATAATCCCAGGAAATCCTCTTGCTCCATTCTATGCTAGGATCCAAGCAGTGTCTTCAGCATTGGGTGATCGCAAATATTGCGGTCCAAACACAGCCACCACTGTCCCGCAGAACTTGTAGAAACACTCAATGGTTGTGGACTCGGCTATGCGCCCATAGTCGTCAATTGAATCACCGGGAGCTCCGTATGCAATCATCCTCATAATTGTTGTGCACTTCTGGATTGAGGTGAATCCAAGTTTGCCAGTGCAATCCTTCTCGCACTTGAAGTAGCTGTCGAACTCCCGAATGGAATTGACAATCCTGAGGAAAAGCTTTCGGCTCATCCGATAACGGCGCCGAAACACTTTGTCGCCGTGCAGTGGAGCGTCGGCGAAGTAGTGGGAGTAGAGCATGCAATAGCCTTCCAGACAATGTCGGTTCTTTGCTTTCAGCCGCCCCAGCGCCGAGCCACCTCGCCACGGCTTTTCATTGCTCGCGAGCAGGCCGGCGATGGCGACGAGAACCATGAGATGTTTCTCGTCCTGGACGTCGGCATCGGCTTCCTCCTCCAGCAGCGCCGCGAGCGCCTCCTCCTCGTCCGAGTCCATCGCAGAGTAGACAAATCGACGAACACCTGGCGGGCGTGGTGGGCGCACAACCGCCGGTGTACCGCCCTGTGTGGCCGGACCGCCGGAAACCTCACCGAAATGGTGGTGGAGAGGTTGCTGCGGCGAAACCTTCTCTCTTTTCCGGCGGGGAATGGCCTATATAGCGGTGTTGGGCCGTGGGCGGCGCCGGGTTCGGCACGGTGGTGGCTGAGCGCGCGGGAGTGGGGGTGAATCTGGACGATTGCCTTGACTTTTCGCCTGACAGTGTGGCCCAGGCGTGTTTTCCCCTTCCACCGGAGCCCCCGAGCGCCCCCCAGTGCGCTGGGTTGGGCCTACGATCGCCGGGCCCAAAAATGGGCCGAGCTGGCGGATTTCGGCGTCTTGGGGGCGTGACTGGGGGCTTTTTTCGGCACCGGCGCGAAAAAAGTCGCCCTGGAGGGCCTGTTGGTGGCGCGGCTGGAGATGCTCTTACTAGCTAAGTTACTCTCACTGTGACCAGCCTGAGATGGTTGTTATTACTATTGTCTCTTGGAAGGAAAAATGTTGTCAACAATTTTGTAGTACTGGGTTTTGCTTTTTTTCGTACTAATAGATGGAAGTTTCTTTTTTAATGAACCAATAGACGGAAGTAAAAAATTGTGACATAGAGGAACAATGCAAAACTATTTCTTGTACATGTCATGTCTGTTGAATCTTTGAGGACAAACAGTAGACATGTCATTTTTACCCTACAAAACTTTATGTTTTCTATTCATGTATACTGAGTGAAATCTTTTTTCTTAAATAGCTACAACCCATAACCTATTTTTTCTAGCGATGCAACCATGCCACATAAGGCTGGCCATAGTGGGGGTAACATAAGTAATATCATGTACTTGGGACTCGCGAACATGCTTATGTGGCAGGAAATTAAAGAAGAGAGATGGTTATAGTAACATAGGTAAATACTGTAACATAATAAATGTGATGCTACTATGTGTCATGCATGGCAATAAATAAGACCATCTATGATACTAATGTATGATACTATGCACTATAGAGGTAGTAACATAGACTAGTAACATATGCATGTTACTAGTCTAAGTTACTCCGGAAAATACGAAGGAGAACCTAGGTACCAGTGCACCCTATATGCAAAAAAAAATTAGTAATTCAAAAAAGTTAAAAAAATTCCAAATCTTTTTTGGTATTAAACATGATCAAGTATTGTAGCCGTATAAAAAAGATTCGTCAGAGAATGACTTTCGTTGCATCCTAGATCGAAGATTCGGCAAAAAACGCTATATACAAGTACTATACACGCTATATTGTCGTCATAAACTTGTCTTTTTTGCCGTGAAGTCAATATGAATCATTTCTTGTCCAAATCTTTTATACGAGTACAATACATGATCATGTTTGATTCCAAAAAAGATTTGGAATTTTTTGAACTTTTTTTGAATTACTAATTTTTTTTCCACATATAGGGTGCGCATGCACCCGAGAGCCAAAAGTGCGCTTCCAAGTTACTCCCCACTATGACCAGCCTAAGCTGATAAGCAAATCGTGCATGCAAGCTATAAATTACATTTTTTTTTGCTTATGCATGCAATGCTGCCAAGTCATCAATTCATGCATGTTACTCATAAGTTTTTTTCAAGCATTTACTTTCCATTAGTTTTAGTACCTCCGTCTAGGTAAATAAGTCATTCGCGTAGTTCTACTTCTAGGTCATCGATTTGAGGAATTAAATATGTGTTATATGTCATAAAAAGTATATCAATAGATTTCTACATGGATGTAGATTCTGAATATATATTTTTTGTCACATATAATACATATTTAAATAGTTAAATCGTCAACCTAGAACTACGCGAATGACTTATTCACCGAGACGGAGGTAGTAGATGTTTCTGTAGCAACTATTTATGCATTTTCTTTATCAAGGTTCCCGCACATCAACGTGCGGTGGTTCATCTAGTTTTTGATTACTTTTCAACTATTGAATCATGATCCAAGTACCTGTGTAATGTCATGTGTATTTATAAACATTAATTTCACTCAGAGAATAGATATAATTTATGTTAACTTGAATAATACTCCCTCCGTCCGAAAATAGTTGTCATTAAAATGAATAAAAAAATGATGTATCTAGAATTAAAATATGTCTAAATACATCCCCTTTTATTCATTTTGATGACGAGTATTTCCGGACGGAGGGAGTACATACATACATACATACATGCAGTTTTTTTGGAAAGGTGGAATACCTCTTGTCTTTGCATCATTTCGATGCACACAACCAACATACGTACATGCATGCATGCATACATACATTCAAATTGTAACATGGTTTTACTTTTGTTTCAAAGGAGAGCAATCCTATTATATGCATCCAGTGACGCACACAACCATAGTTTGTAATTTTATTTATTTAAGTTATGTTTTAGATAGCAATTTGGGCTTCCAAGACATCATTTTGTGTGTGGGTAATAGAGAGTGATTATTTAATAAGGGTGATACGAACATAGTGAGTTGTTTGCGCTGTATGAACAAAATATGACAACACAGTGAGCATTTTTTTTGGATCTATGTGAACAAACTTGTAAAGTCCACTAAGAAACAACCTGCTCTCATCACTACTGTATTTCCTGTCGTAAACGACACTTTGGGAGTTCGATAAACTCGATCGTCTCGTGTGAAAGTTCAGTGGCAAAACCCACTAAATTTCCAAAGCTTGAGACACAACAGCTCCGGCAAGGCCACACGTTCCCACAAGTGAGACAGGCACTAGCTCGATTAAAAAGTGATCATCCATTGTCAAATCCGTTAATTCGGTCTTCACACCTGAGCATAAAATAGGAGCATGATGACAGGCAGTAAGAACGTAGTATGTACATGCATGGAACCAACATTTGGTTTGCGCGTACCGAGCAACAAAACCTGCCTTTCGACTCCTCGCCTCCCCGTTGAAGCAACGAGGACACGCAATGACTCGGCGGTGATTAGTCCAGCAGTAGTAAACGGCGTCGCCATCGGTGCAGCGTTAGTCGGATCCGGAGCGGAGTTTCTCGGCACGTAGCTGCGGCGGGTCCTCGGTGAAAGGTCTCCTGGTTTTGGCGCCTGTGATGATCCGTCGTAGTGGCACTGCCAGTCAAAAAAGGGTCCTCGTTCAGACCGCGAAAGGGACGCGAGCAGGCTCAGGAAATGTTATGTAGGATTGTAGGCGCACATCACGGGGGTCCGAACGCAGGCCAACAAGTGATGATGGGACTAACCAAGGAAGCCGCGTGAGTGAGCAGGAGGCTCGTGACGGGCAGAGGCGGCGCGAGCTCCGGCTGCGTCGCTCGCGGCGTTAAACATTTACGATACGACGACGATGGATGCCTGTCATGGGGCCTGTTTTTGCGCTGGATCGACGCGCAATGGTGAGAAACTAGGCCCGAGATGGGCATTGTAAACGATTGTTTTCAATGCCTTTACACTGAGACCGTTCCCCCGTACCCAGCGTGGTGGGCGATGGCAACGTTCTGAGTACGTGCCCACATGCCGGCAAGAAGACGGTTCTTTGATAAATGATGAATTGCATCCTCAACGCGGACCCCACACTGCCTGCATCCGATTGTAATTTGCCACCCAACATGGTATCATATCGGTTCACGGACCGATCCGGCCGTCTGTTTCCCGTAAATCGCAGGCAAACCGAGGAGGGGGAGGAACTTTGCAGAAGTTTGGATAGCTGCCACGTAGGACTCCAACATCCCCGACATACTCAAATCCCTTCCCGGTTCATTTTTCTTTCACTCCTCCCTTACTTTGCTTGCACACCCTTCTCGTCCGACAGCGAAGTTGTACCTCTCCAGCCGATGCCCAGGCATCGTAGGACGTTCGCACCCCCCACCAACCTGCTTGTCCTCCTTGGACTACGTTGTCGTCCACCCAGGATCCCTTCGCAGCCACGTACCCTCCGCCACCCTGCCAACGATGCTCATGGCGGACACCACGCCTAGTAGGTGTTCTGTCAAATGTCATTGAGTTTTTCTGTTGAACTTCTTGTTGTTTCTAGAGTAAGCACAATAGCGAGGTACTCGTTGATCGAAAATGAGTTGTTGTGTGATGCGTGGTTAGTCGCATCTGCGCAATTTGTAGGCAAGAACTCAAGGGGCTCGGTCTTTTGGCAGCGTGTGCATGCTTTATTTCATGGTGAAAGAAATTCGTGCCCTACGACATGCACGTCATCCATCAACGCCTATCACATCGATGGTACACCATCTGCAACTCCGTGATGAAGTTTTGCGGTGCAGTTGCACGAGTGAAGGCAATATAGCCATCGTCAACCAAGGATCGTAAGTTTTGCTTTCTGTTACCCTGCATGTTGGTTAATTCATTCATTCACTCAATATTGCTCTACACATTTTATATATTGCGCGTGCTGCAAAGATGTACTATAGGACCAAGGGCAGACCATTCACGCACGTACGTTGCCAGATGAAGCTCAAGGGGTAGTATGTGTGGGACGGCATATGCCGGTTCTGACTCTAGTATCCTTGAATTTGGAATGGATGAATTCAAACAACCTGTTGAACATCCAGTTATCTCTATTTACATTTGAATTATTGTTGTACCAGGGATCTTTGCATGTCATTTATGAATGAATTGTGCCATTTTCTATATTTATTTTGAGTGATGCGGTCTTATATAAAAAGGTGGACAGTTAGAGAATAGGGTTGGATGACCGGCTCCTGCATCAATGTCCACAGACTGGTTCAGACTAGTACGTGGACGGATACCGTGACCCATTTCCCCCCTATTTGTTCGCTAGGACATTTTGGATTAGTTTTCCATTCAACTAGGCTTTTTCTTTTTTATTTGGACTTTCTTTTTCGATCCGGATTGTCCGGGATCCTCTAGTCTGGCTCCAAATCGAGGGAAGGAGTGTGAGAGTCTGGATTGTCCACCACGTCAGATCGGATAGCATGGGGACACCAGAAAACCAATCAAGGTCCTGTATTCTTCTTCCCACTCATGGACCCCAATACCGCCGCCAGACCCAACTCGAGCGCCACCATCACCGCAATGGATCTCTCAGGCTGCCTTGACCCATCCGTGTGCAAAATCTTTGACTTTCTGTCGCAGTCGACACCCACGACCACCACCGAGATGAACCCAAAGAGCTACAAAAATCGCCGCATCAACAAGAAGGCACGAGATGCTTGCGCGGCAGCGCGAGCGAAAGTTCCTCCTGCCCATACCGCCGCCATGATCTTTAGGGGGGTGGAAGGTCAATACGCGTTCGCGCTCGATGCGAAAAGAAAGAAAGCAAAGAGAGGAGCCACATGCACGGTGGAGGAGGACGAGTTGTTGTGCTTGGCATGGTTGAATAAAAGCTTTAATCCATTTGAAGGTTCCGAGAAGGCACGTGAGTGATCGGAGTGAGAGATCATTCCATCATTGGTGATATGCCATATAAGAAACAGTGAACAAATATTGTGCCCCAAATAAAAAACCATGCACCAAGTGGCGTCGGTGTCATCGTTTACATAAGGTTTGCTTCCTAAGTTTATCATGTGATTTATTTGCTCCATGTTGCAGTTTGTTCATCATGTGATTCTTCTGCTAGCCCAACTTGGTGGCAACATTGTAGAAGAAAACTGAGAATAAGACATTTACCATGCATCATTGTTGGATCAAGTTGAATGGCCAAAGAAAATGGAGTGAGTTTGCCAATTCACTCAAGACTGCCAATGCTAAAAGTTGCTCGAGCTCCAAAATGGATGAAGATGGTGAAACGAGTGGAGTTTGTGTTGGAGGAGGGTCTGCACTAGCAAACCACGTGCCAAGGTCGAGGGGGAAGAAGTGGGAGACCTAGAGGACAGAGCGCAATGGAGCGGCCAATCAAATGTTGGAGAAGTGGGCGGACACCATGAACAAAAAAGAGGTGGTAAATGCCAAAAGAAATGAACTCAAGGAAGATTAGAAGGATGAGAGGTTCAAAGAGTTCATGGAGATGCAGGCAAAGAAGATTGAAATTAAACAGAAGAGTCTTGCGATCGAGACAACGTGTGAGAAGTCCAAGGTCAAGTACGTCAAGGCCGACGACTTGGATGACGGTGGAGTGGTGTGGATTCGGCATATTGTAGTGGCATCATTGTGCCAGTATGCAAACGGTGATGAGCATCAATTCATTCAGTTTGATGGATTTGGATTGCGAACTTTATTCGAATTGTTGACATGTTGAATTGTTTGTCATGCACTTTATCTTCCAATTGTTTCGAGGTGATATATCATCAGATTGTTTTGGGTTGTTGCAAAATGTTGAAATTCAACTTAGAAAAAAGGAGGCGGGTACATAGAGGATTCTTGGGGGTAACATTAGGTGTTCGGGTGTCCACAAACATGTCTAGATGTGTCTGGCGACATATGGAGGTGTCCATTCGTGGTTTTGCCTTATAGATGCCCTACCGCGTATCCTTAAGATTATTCTTTACATCATTTAATTTTGGGGTTCGTAGGTTTTTAAACCATGGAATTTTTTTTATTACCATTTTACTTACATACGAAAATTTCCAACCATGCAACATCATCATAAAATCGATGAACAACATTGACTTTGATGACAAGTTTTGATGACAAAGAGAGTAGGATCTTGATACGTCTTAAATGTATCTACTTCTCTGAACACTTATGCTATGTTTTCTCCTCTAAGTTGCATATTTTGATTAAGAAACTAATATGACTAATGTTGTTTTTAGCAATACTTGCAATGGTGTTGTCTTCTATGCAAGAAAACTCCCCGAAATTTCTGAACATTTTTAGGAAAAGCACTAACATTTTTAGACAATTCATGAATATTGATTTAAAATTAAGAATGTTATTTGAATTTGTTAACCAATTTTGAATTTTTAGATTTTTGAATAAAATTTGGAAACGGGATTTTTTTCAGATTCCATACAATTTTCTAAAATGAGAATGTTTTTTGAATATATGAACGAATTTGGAAAATGTATTTTGAATTCCTAGAACAATTCTTTGATTTTGTAAAAAAATAATGAAAACAGGAACATCTTTAAAAAAACTGAAAATTCCGAAACATTTTTAAAGGAAAGTTTTTGAAAAAAGAAAATAAACAAAAATAGCAATATGAAAAATAAAAAAAATAAACCAAAGAAAACAATCAATCAAAAGAAATAAAGAGAATAAATAATGGACCTTAACTGGTTAGGAAACTTCTAGAAGGTTCGCATAACCAGATGCGTTGTACTCTAAATGACTAACCCATTTTCATCGCCACCTCGGCATGGTGTGTTCGTTTGATTCACGGTTTGACACAACAAGGCACAACGACGTCTCTTCTCAAGGACACTCTAAATGGCTCGCCATATTAGCAATATAAGTAGTTCCGCATAGGTTTTAAAAACAATGCTTCGTGTCTGTCAAAAAAATTATACAATGTAAAAAATGTTCGCATAGGTTTTGAAAACAATGCTTCATATCTGCCAAAAAATTAAAATTTATTTGAACGATGCTTAACATGTATTCAAAAATGTTCTGAAACATGTATTTGAAAAATGTTAATATTGTATTTCTAAAAGTATAAATGTGTGAAAAAAATGTTTTTGATGTACATGTAAATAATACAGCATGTATAAAAAGTAGATTTCAAAACATATGTTTGTAAAAAAATCAATCATGTATTGGAAAAATATTAAAGGTGTATAAAAATGTTTATTATGTACAATAAAAGTGCACAATGTGCATGAAAAATGTGGAAATGTGTTGAAAATTGGATAAAAAACCCAAAAAAACGATGAGAATAGGAGAAAGAAACAAAATAGCAAGAAAAACTAGGAAGAATTGAAGAAAACTGTTACAAACAGAGCCATAGCTCCAAACTGGACACGCTAGAAACACGAGAATCGCGCAACCCTCGTGCGGCTTTCGCCAGCTTGCATGGAAGAGGATGTTCGTCAGAGGAAAAGATGGTGGGAGCTCCTAACCGGCGCCTTCAGCGCCGGTCTCGCGTCCTGGCGCTGAAGTGTCGCGCTACTGGGCCGGCCCAGGTGAGCTTCGACTGAACAGTAACCACGAAGCGAAAAAAGAGAACGTGAAGAAAAAGCTCGATAGCTAGGTTTCGAACTCAGGATCGCAGTCTTTTTTCTCCAAAACCTACCGCGAGAACCACTAGACCAAACAGGTTCTGTTGTTCTGTTACTAGGAAAACGTTCTACTTAACCGTTATTTAGTGAAACATTAACGTAAATCTGAAAATTAGTTGAAAAGTTCATTGATTTTGAAAAAACAAGTTCATCAATTTAGAAAACTAGTTCACCATTTTTTTAAGTTCACAAAATTTTAAAACCTTTCATCAATTTTGAAAAAAAGTTCAGCAGTTTTGAAAAAAGATCATAGAATTTTAAAAAAAAGTTCATAGAATTTTACAAAAAGTTCATCGATTTTAAAAAAGTTCATGGGATTTTAAAACACATCAAAATCAGAAAAATTTCATTGAATTTCAAAATAGTTCATCGGATTTGAAAAACATTCATCGATTTGAAAAAATAGTTAATTGATTTAGAAACAAAGTTCATGGAATTTGAAAAAAAATGTTCATCGAATTAGAAAAATGTTCATCAAATGGAAAAAGTTCATTGAATTTGGAAAAAGTTCATCGGATTTGAAAAATAGTTCATGGGATTTGAGAAAATAGTTCACCAAATTTGAAAAAAGTTCATCGATTTTGATAAAAGTTCATTGAACTTGAAAAAAGTTTATCGGATTTGAAAAAAAGTTTACGAATTTGATAAAAAGTGTGCGCGTTTAAGGAAAGAAAAAGAGAAAAGGAAATAAAAAAGTACAAGAAAAAAAAACACCCAGAAACTGACCAGCGAACAACCTAGATAAAGATTAAAAGAGTGGAAAGAATGTAATATGCACAAGATCGTCGTTATTCTTGTGGTTAGTGCACGGCACTCTCAGTCGATCAATCCGAGGTTCGATACCTCGCTTGCACACCTTAGTTTTTTGCCTCGAATAATATTACTCAGAAACGGGCCGGCCTAGGCGGCGCGGGGGTGTGCGCCCGTTTGCGCCGTTGCCTGTAACGGGCGCCGTTTAGGAAATGCCGTTTCCTGGGACATACTCTATGCCGCTCTTTGCAGCAAAGTGCCGGCCTTTCGCAAAGGGCTGCTAACCTGGGCTGGCCCATTTGCGGTATCATGATCGCGATTGAGATGTAACCCAAAACTGCGACTTGGTAGAGGGCCTCAAATAATATTACTCAGAAACGGGCCGGCCGAGGCGGCGCGGGGGTGTGCGCCCGTTTGCGCCGTTGCCTGTAACGGGCGCAACGGGCGCCGTTTAGGAAATGTCGTTTCCTGGGACATACTCTATGCCGCTCTTTGCAGCAAAGTGCCGGCCTTTCGCAAAGGGCTGCTAACCTGGGCTGGCCCATTTGCGGTATCATGATCGCGATTGAGATGTGACCCAAAACTGTGACTTGGTAGAGGTTCGCGCGCTGTGCTAGCCGCTGCAACTAACAACTTCTCGTATTAGAATTGCAGCGCCGCGCTTAAAGAAACATACAGCAGCAAAACTTAAAACAACATTTCACAAAAAACGTGTGAGGGGTCGAACTGGGGACCTCCTGCAAGTGAGCAACACTAATAGCCACCAGAATCCTGGGATTTAGTACAAAACATGGCAGTCTGCATTATATGAATATAAGCCGAAACAGATTTAAACTAATTTTGAAATTTTGACCATGTTTTTCTTTTAGAAAAAGTTACTATTTTTTGAAACGCAATTTTTTTTAATTTAATATCAGAAAAAAATAAAAAATAAACAAGTTTTGGGAATCTCTAACATTTTTTCATAAAGGGAATAAAATAAAAACGAGGATACTTTTTGAAATCACGAAGAATTTCTAGAAAATGTAAAACATTTCCTAAAATTTTTTCTAGAATATCACCTTAGTTTTTTGCCTCGAATAATATTACTCAGAAACGGGCCGGCCCAGGCGGCGCGGGGGTGTGCGCCCGCTTGCACCGTTGCCTGTAACGGGCGCAACAGGCGCCGTTTAGGAAATGATGTTTCCTGGGACATACTCTATGCCGCTCTTTGCAGCAAAGTGCCGGCCTTTCGCAAAGGGCTGCTAACCTGGGCTGGCCCATTTGCGGTATCATGATCGCGATTGAGATGTGACTCAAAACTGCGACTTTGTAGAGGTTCGCGCGCTGTGCTAGCCGTTGCAACTAACAACTTCTCGTATTAGAATTGCAGCGCCACGCTTAAAGAAACATACAGCAGCGGCAAAACTTAAACAACATTTCACAAAAAACGTGTGAGGGGTCGAACTGGGGACCTCCTGCAAGTGAGCAACACTAATAGCCACCAGAATCCTGGGATTTAGTACAAAACATGGCAGTCTGCATTATATGAATATAAGCCGAAACAGATTTAAACTAATTTTGAAATTTTGACCATGTTTTTCTTTTAGAAAAAGTTACTATTTTTTGAAACGCAAAATTTTTTAAATTTAATATCAGAAAGAAGTAAAAATTAAACAAGTTTTGGGAATCTCTAACATTTTTTCATAAAGGGAATAAAATAAAAACGAGGATATTTTTTGAAATCACGAACAATTTCTAGAAAATGTAAAACATTTCCTAAAAAGCAAGAACACAAAATTAAAAGTGCCAAAAAAATTCAAATTACAGAAAAATTTTCAACACGCGAACATTTTGGAATTGCCCCCCAAAATATTGAATTCGGTGTCAAAATTTTAAAAACATGAACAGTTTGATGATGTGGACAAATTTGGAAAATGGGGACATTTTTTGAAATTCCAGAATTCCTTTCGAATTTGAGAAAAAAATTAATAAATTTGAGCATCTTTCGAAATTCCCCCCAAGAAATAGGAATTTTCGAACAAATTTGGAAAGTTGGAACATTTATTTGAAATTCCCTAATAAATGAATTTGCGAGTATGTCTGAAAAGCGGAAATATTTTCTGAATTTGTGAAAATATCTAAAATGCGCACATTTTTCGAAATTGCGAACAAAATTTCAAAACATAAATATTTTTTAATTTGTGACCAAAATTTAAAAGTAGTTACATTTTTTGAAACAGCTAACATTTTCTAAATTTATGAACAAAAAATTAAAATGGAAACAAAATTGAAAGTCCGAACATTTTTAGAAATCTAAAACTATAAGTTATTTTGATATTATTTTGTAGAGGAAGCAAATAACACTTGAAATTCTAAACGTTTTTTAATTTCTGAAAAAAAAATAATCAGGAACATTTACCAAAAATGAATAAAATTTAAAACATGCGAACATTTTTTAGAAGTCAGAATTTGTTGAAAATGAAAAATAAAAACAATAAATAGAAAAGAAAAGAAAAGGAGAAAGTGTAAGCATCAAAAAGGAAAAAACTAAAGATAAAAGGACAAAACACAGTTAAAAAGATAAAAGAAAAATGAGGAAATTAGAAAAAGTCAGAAAGAGAAGAAAAAAACCGGTTTACAAAACCGGCTAGGACCTACTAGAAGGTTCCCAATACCAGGATGTGCAGATTGGTTTCATTGCATGTGCGGTGCCCTGACAAGTTGACGCAAAATGCGTTGAATAGGGTTTTCCCTATTTCCTAATGCTTAAGGCAGCGGTTATAAGCCATTTGGCAAACCAGGGCACAACCCTCCACCCGCGCTGGGCTGGTCCATCCTATTTTTTTTTCTGGTTTTTAGTACGGCAAAAATGTGTGTGGCTGAGATTAGAACCGGCAATCTCCACATTACCCAGGCAAACCACATGTCCTTTTCTTCTTTTATATACTATCTCCAGCCGGGTTTTTCCTTTTTTCGTCGTGGGTTTTTTCTTAACCAGTTTCTTGTTTTGGCATTTTTTTCTGTTTATTTACTCTCTTTTTTTTTCTTTTTTCTTTACTCCTTTTTCAAAATGCACAACTTTTCCAAATTCAATGAACATTGTTTTTCAAATAGATGATCTTTTTAAAACTTTGATGCACTTTTTCCGAAATTAATGATGTTTTCTCAAATCAATGAACCTTTTTTCGAAATTGGTGAACTTTCTTGAATCAACTTTTTTTCCTCTATTGCCTTTTACCTCCATTTCCAGTGTGATCGAGCGGACAAGGGGAAACAAAATGCGAAATTTACATGGGCCGAGCCACCAGCGTTGGCATGTGGGCGTCAGGGATTCCTGGCGCCTGAAGCTTAGAATAGGAGCTCCCGCATCGTCTCAAGTGGGCGCCAGTTTTTTCTTCCTTTTAATTTTAATTTTTTGTAATATTCAAAAATGTTCACGAATTCAAAAAATAGTCTCAAACCCTATAACATTGGGATTCAAGACATGCTTTCATGAACTTATAAAAGAAATTGAATTCAAAAAATTATTGTGAATTTCAAATATGTTCATGAATTCAAATAATGATTCTGCATTCACAAATTATTTGAAAATTTCAAATCTATACGCAAATCTCAAATAAGCGAATTCAAGAAATGTTCATAGATTCAAAAAAATTTGTGAAATTGACATGAATGTTTGTGAATTTGAAAAAATCAGGAATTCAAAATATTATTCACAAAATTTAAAAATCCCCGTGATTTCAAAAAAAATCCATGAAATCAAAAAATATTTCTGAATCAATAAGCTTCGTAAAAAAATCCGTGAACTTATTTTTTCATGAATTCTAAAATGATCATGAATTTCGGAAATGTTCGCAAAATGATTTTTGTTAGGACTTGAAAAATATGTGAAATCAAAAATTATTTTCGATTTAAAAAAATGTTTAGAATTGTGAAATTATTCATGAATTCAAAAATGATTTTGATTTCAAAAAATCTTCGCAAATAAATAAAGGGATAATTGATTTTATGCCCCTAGTTGGGTCACACTCGGAAGGTTTACCCCTACTTTTCGAAAACACCCGTTCCCGCCCAGACCACTTTACTCGTCTTATTCTTTTTCCCTTTGAATGTTTGACCGTTATTTTGAAAAAATCATACTAACTCAAAAAAATGCGAATAAGATATCGAAATTATAAGAAAAACATCACATATATGTGCATGTGATTTTCATTCATGAAAAAGTGTTGGAAAGTCCCCATTGCAGTTTGAACTCGTATGATCTCGACACGAACAATAAAATCTGAAAATATTGAAAAAAACTCTTAAATGTTTTTGTGGCAAAAATTAGCCATTGAAGGGTTCTTGCCAAGTTTCATCAGAGAATTGCATTCGTGGAAGTAGTGGCTAAAAACAAAATTAGCGCACCAAAGTGCTTTTGTTTTGGAGCATCAATTTTGTTTTTTGCCATGACTTCAATGAATGTCATTCCCTCATGAAACTTGGTAAGAACTCAAAACATTGGTCAATATTTGCCAACAAAAATTTATAATTTTAGAAGTTGTTTTCAGTTTTTTCAGATTTTACTTTTCATGCTGAGATCATATGACCTCAAACTAAGATGGGACCTTCTATGTGGCAACCCAGCTCGGAGCAACCAGTTTACCTTACATTGCCAGCCCAGAGATCAAGTCTTCTGGCAACACACAACAACTTGGTATAGAAAGCAGCCGCTCTATTGATCTCTTGCGGATACATAGGTTCAGATAGTACATGGCAGTCGAGGCCAAGCGGCACACACGGTGCGGCTGCACTGATGTACATTATTTAGTAGACATCTCGGGGCCTTCATGATAAAGGAAACACCTACTTGGCAGCGGAATGATGAAGTAGTGGGACTCCACTCCACAAGGACACTGCTGGGACACGGCCTAGAATGCGATGAACTGATCGACATAAACTCCTGGCACGGCTTCTCCTGCATCTGGCGTGACACGCCGGGTGAGTACTATGAATGTGCCCGCAAGCTCAAAGCAGGCAAAGCAATAACGACAAACAATAACAAGTTGATGCATGAGTATGAACATGATACTTGCTATTTGTGAGCTGCATTGGGATTTCCCCGAAGAGGAGGGGATGATGCAGTACAGTAGAGATAAGTATTTTCCTCGGTTATGAAACCAAGATTATCAATCCAGTAGAAGAACCAATCAATACTATGCAAATAGTACCTGCACACAAGATAACAAATCCTTGCACCCAACGCAAACAAGGGGTTGTCAATTCCTTGGCGGTTAATTGCAAGATTAAATTGTATGGTGATAGATAAATAGATCGCACAAAATATAAAATAAATAAAATAAAGTAAAAATTCCAACAATTATTTTTAGGATTTTTATATGATAAAAGATAGACCCAGGAGCCATAGTTTTCACGCCAAACTTGCGTAAGATGAGCAAATCGGTTGTCGCAAAAAATGCAGTGAAGTCGATACGGCTTACCGGTGGCAATTTGCTTCACTTGCTGAAGCATATCGCGATCAGCCCAGGCTTGGGTCTTGGCCTCCTTGCACGCCGAGTTGGTCGTGGCCAGCTCGGACATGAGCGTGTCCTCCTTCTAAAGGGCATCACGATGTGCGCAAAATCCCTTCAGGTCTTATTTGACCTCGGGTCACTCGGTGACCCATGCCACGTTCTTCTCGCTGACCTCTTTTTCCTTCACCATCTCCGCGCTGGCCTTCTCCGCTGCGGCCCTCTCTTGTTCGGCCTCTTGCCTAGTTGTTTTCAGCTCAGACCGGAGATTTTCCAGCTCCGCGGAGGCAGCTGAGAATACATTAGTATTAGAATCATAATTTAAGCAGGCATTGCAAATTCGCAAAAGCTACAGGACTTTTCATATTTACCTTCAACAACCTTCGTCTGCTTCTCGAGAATATCCACGTCCTTCTCGGACCCGTCCAGCTCTTCCAACTCTTTCGCGTTGGATGTCGAAACCGAGGCCAATACGTGCGATAATATTTATTAGCTTCCTTGGGCGACATCGATCCCCTGGCCAGCTTTGCCTTTTCCGACCAGGGTCTTGGGGGCTACAATGCGTTTGCATTTACTAAACATACATTCCTTTTTAAAGACCCCCAAGAAAGATCTTAATATCTCACTCGTGGCTCGGGGGCTACTATGGTTACGCGGCTACTATATGTACGTGTCCGCAATATCAAAAGTCTTCAAACAAAACTGCTTTTTTTTTGCCTAATAGCTCTAAGGGCCATCATATGCATATAGCTAAGATTGTTTTTACTAATAAAATGATGTAAAATCTAAGGAAAGGGCTAGAAAGGTGTACCTCAAAGCCATGAAAGAGACGCCTCAATGCCTCCTTGATACCGGCCTCTCCAGACCGGTAACTCTGCAGCGCCATGCCTAGCAGGACGCGGTGCTCGGCGACGATGGAAGAGTCCGTCATGGATGCCTCCATCTCTTGGGTCCACCTCACCTACTCCTGCCCGGTGGTAGGAGGGGATGGACGGGCCACCTCGGCCCTCCCCGACATGCGAGGGATGGCTGCTATAAGGCTACCGAGGTGGCTCCGGGTCAGCAGGCGCCAAATTGCTTGACTGACCCAATCCCCCCCCTCCATAGAGGAAGAGTTCTTCTCCATAGGGTCCTTGGAGGCTGAGGCCCCCGCCTCGACCACAAGGGCATCGGCCCCACCCCCCGTAGGGGCCTCGGGTGGAGCATGTTGGGAGGTTGCCTCCCCCAGTCCTTCTTGGGCGATGGGGGAGGGATGGCGCTCCTCCAGGTGCTCAGAGGGGGGAGCCCGCTCGACGACTTCACATCGCTTATGTTGGAGTGTTGCGCGCTGTGTATAAAAGACAAATGATTAATCAAAGGAGCAAAAATAAATGTACTTGGGTACTTACTGCTCACAAGGGAAGGAAGTGTACCTCCTTGGTGGTGGCCTTTGATACGTCCATTTTGCATCATGTTTACCTACTGTTATTTATAATATTTTTATGCATAATAATACTTTTTGGAGTAATTCTAATGCCTTTTATCTCATAATATGCAAGGTTCACACAAAGAGAGAGAGAATACCGACACCCGGAAATCTAGACCTGGAAAAGCTACGTCAGGCCACCTATTCTGCACAACTCCAAATTAGCTGAAACTTCACGGAGAATTTTTATGGAATAAATAAGAAATACTGGAGCAAATAACTACCGGAGGGGGGCCACCTGGTGAACACAAGACATCAGTGTGCGCCTGCCCCCCCCTCCCCCAGGCGCGCCCTGGTGGGTTGTGCTCAGCCCAGCCCATCTCTGGTGCCCATCTTCTGGTACATAAGTCATTTTGACCTAGAAAAAATAAGGGAGGACTTTAGGGACGGAGCACCACCGTCTCGAGGTAGAACTTGGGCAGGAGCACTTTTGCCCTCCGACGGAGCGATTTCGCCGGGGGAACTTCCCTTCTGGAGGGGGAAATCATTGTCATCATCATCACCAACAACTCTCCCATCCTTGGGAGGGCAATCACCATCAACATCTTCAACAACACCATCTCATCTCAAACCCTAGTTCATCTCTTGTGTTCAATCTTTGTACCGGAACTATAGATTGGTGCTTGTGGGTGACTAGTAGTGTTGATTATATCTTATAGTTGATTACTATATGGTTTATTTGGTGGAAGATTATATGTTCAGATCCAATATGCTATTTAATACCCCTCTAATCCTGAGCATGATTATTATTTGTGAGTAGTTACTTTTGTTCTTGAGGTCACGGTAGAAATCATGTTGCAAGTAATCATGTGAACTTGATATGTGTTCGGTATTTTGATAGTATGTATGTTGTGATTCCCTTAGTGGTGTCATGTGAACGTCGACTACATGACACTTCACCATATTTGGGCCTAAGGGAATGCATTGTGGATTAGTTATTAGATGATGGGTTGCGAGAGTGACAGAAGCTTAAAGCCTAGTTTATGCGCTATTCCGTAAAGGATCGATTGGATCCAAAAGTTTAATGCTGTGGTTAGAACTTATTCTTAATACTTTTCTCGTAGTTGCAGATGCTTGCGAGGGCGTTAATCATAAGTAGGAGGTTTGTTCAAGTAAGAACAACACCTAAGCACCGGTCCACCCACATATCAAATTATCAAAGTAGCAAACACGAATCAAACCAACATGATGAAAGTGCCTAGCTAGATGAAATTCTCGTGTACCCTTAAGAATGCTTTGCTTATTATAAGAGACCGTTTTGGCCCGTACTTTGCCTCAAAAGAATTGGGATACCTTGCTGCACTTTCGTTACTATTATCGTTACTTGCTCGTTACAAATTATCTTGCTATCAAGCTACTCTGTTACTTACAATTTCAGCAGTTGCAGACATTACCTTGCTGAAAACCACCTGTCATTTCCTTCTACTCCTCGTTGGGTTCGACCCTCTTACTTATCGAAAAGGCTACAATTGATCCCATATATGACACGTCTCCAACGTATCTATAATTTTTTATTGCTCTATGCTATATTATCTACTGTTTTGGACCATATTGGGCTTTATTTTCCACTTTTATATTACTTTTGGGACTAACCTATTAACCAGAGGCCTAGCCCAGAATTGCTGTTTTTTTGCCTATTTCAGTGTTTCGAAGAAACGGAATATCAAACGGAGTCCAAACGGAATGAAACCTTTGGGAACGTGATTTTCTCACCGAATATGATCCAGGAGACTTGGACCCCACGTCAAGAAAGAAAGGAGGCGGCCACGAGGGCGGAGGGCGCCCCCCTAGGGCGCGCCCCCTACCTCGTGGGCCCCCCTTTGCTCCACCGACGTACTCCTTCCTCCTATATATACCTACGTACCCCCAAACGATCAGAGGCGGAGCCAAAAACCTAATTCCACCGCCGCAACCTTCTATACCCATGAGATCCCATCTTGGGGCCTGTTCCGGAGCTCCGCCAGAGGGGGCATCCATCACGGAGGGCTTCTACATCATCATAGCCCCTCCGATGAAGTGTGAGTAGTTTACCTCAGACCTTCGGGTCCATAGTTAGTAGCTAGATGGCTTCTTCTCTCTTTTTGGATCTCAATACAATGTTCTCCCTCTCTCTCGTGGAGATCTATTCGATGTAATCTTCTTTTTGCGGTGTGTTTGTTGAGATCGATGAATTGTGGGTTTATGATCAAGTCTATCTATGAACAATATTTGAATCTTCTCTGAATTCTTTTATGTATGATTGGTTATCTTTGCAAGTCTCTTCGAATTATCAGTTTGGTTTGGCCTACTAGATTGGTTTTTCTTGCCATGGAAGAAGTGCTTGGCTTTGGGTTCAATCTTGCGGTGTCCTTTCCCAGTGACAGTAGGGGCAGCAAGGCATGTATTGTATTGTTGCCATCAAGGATAACAAGATGGGGGTTTTATCATATTGCATGAAACTATCCCTCTACATCATGTCATCTTGCTTAAGGCGTTACTCTGTTTTTAACTTAATACTCTAGATGCATGCTGGATAGCGGTCGATGAGTGGAGTAATAGTAGTAGATGTAAGCAGGAGTCGGTCTACTTGTCTCAGACGTGATGCCTGTATACATGATCATACCTAGATATTCTCATAACTATGCTCAATTCTGTTAATTGCTCAACAGTAATTTGTTCACCCACCGTAGAATACTTATGCTCTTGAGAGAAGCCACTAGTGAAATCTATGGCCCCCGGGTCTATTCTCATCATATCAATCTTCTATCACTTTATTATTGCTTTGCTTTTTTTACTTTGCCTTTTATTTTACTTTGCATCTTTATACCAAAAATACCAAAAATATTATCTATCATCTCTATCAGATCTCACTCTCGTAAGTGACCGTGAAGGGATTCACAACCCCTAATCGCGTTGGTTGAGTTGAGCTATTTGTTTTGTGTAGGTACGACGGACTCACGCGTAGCCTCCTACTGGATTGATACCTTGGTTCTCAAAAACTGAGGGAAATACTTACTCTACTCTGCTGCATCACCCTTTCCTCTTCAAGGAAATCCAACGCAGTGCTCAAGAGGTAGCAGGAAGATTTCTGGCGCCGTTGCCAGGGAGTCTACGCAAGAGTCAACATACCAAGTACCCGTCACAATCCCTTATCTCTCGCATTACATTATTTGCCATTTGCCTCTCGTTTTCCTCTCCCCCGCACTTCACCCTTGCCGTTTTATTCGCCCTTCCTCCATTCAATCTTGTGTTACCATGTGCCTTCTTTTTGCTTGCATCTGCGCTTGCTAAAAGTTTATGGATCCTCATCCACTTGCTAATCTCTTTAAGAGATCCAATTATGATGAACCTATTGCTAGTGAATTGAGTGCACTAGATTATCTTTATAAGGTTTTGCCTGAAATTCGTGAATCTAAAATTTGTGATGCAGTACTTTATGAAGCGATTCATGATAGATCTTTGAATAAAAAGCATGATTGCACTGATTTTACTATAAATTCTATTGATGCCAATTGTGCTAAAAATATGCAAAACCCTAAGCTTGGGGATGCTAGTTTTGCTATGTCCTCTACTTGTTGCAATGATCATGATTGGGGTGATAGTTCTTCTTACGATCTTGAAAATTTATTTAAGCCCCATGATGAATATGAGATTGATAATAGTGTTTGCAATATTATTGAAAGTGGCTTTGGAGGAATGTCAACTTTAGATCCCACATATTTGGAGAATGTTCAATCTTATGAATTTTTTGATAAAAGTGGGTTTGGAGAGGTCATGACTTTAATTAATGATAATACCACTATTTTGGAAGAGTGTCAAATTTGCATGCATGTGGATCGTATTGAAAATATTTTATGTGATAGCTATTTTGTTGAATTTGCTTATGATCTCACATGTAATTATTATGATAGAGGAAAATATGGTTGTAGAAATTTTCATGATAATAAATTATCTCTCGTTATGTTGAGATTGCTATTGTTTCTTTCTGCTTCCTTGCATATGCTAGTTTTTGCTTGCCTTGATAATTTGTTTACCTATAAGATGCCTATGCATAAGAAGTATGTTAGACTTAGATGTATGTTTTCACATGCTATATGATGCTCTCTTTGTGCTTCAATTCTTGTCTTTCGTGCGAGCATCATTGAAATCTCAATGCCTAGCTAGGGGCGTTAAACGATAGCGCTTGTTGGGAGGCAACCCAATTTTATTTTTTGCTTCTGTTTAGGAATAAATCTTTGATCTAGCCTCTGGTTGGATGTGTTTTTCTGTTTTAATTAGTGTTTGTGCCAAGTTAAACCTATAGGATCTTCTTGGATGATAGTTATTTGATCTTGCTGTAATTTCCAGAAACTTTCTGTTCACGAAACAAATTGTTAAAGTCACCAGAACGTGATAAAATAGTGATTCCAATTGCTGCTGATCAATAAACAAATTTTCTAGGTCGTCCTATTTTGGTAGATTGTTTGGAGTTCCAGAAGTTTGCGTTAGTTACAGATTACTACATACTGTTCTGTTCTTGACAGATTCTGTTTTTCGTGTGTTGTTTGCTTATTTTGATGAGTCTATGGCTAGTAAAATATTTTATAAATCATAGATAAGTTGGAATACAGTAGGTTTAACACCAATATAAATAAATAATGAGTTCATTACAGTACCTTGAAGTGGTCTTTTTTTTCTTTCGCTAACGGAGCTCACGAGATTTCTGTTGAGTTTTGTGTTGTGCAGTTTTCAAGTTTTGGGTGAAATCTTTTGATGGATTATGGAACAAGGAGTGGCAAGAGCCTAAGCTTGGGGATGTCCATGGTACCCCCAAGATAATCCAAGTACACAAAAAATTCAAAGCTTGGGGATGCCCCGGAAGGCATCCCCTCTTTCTCTACTTCCATCGGTAATTTTACTTGGAGCTATATTTTTATTCACCACATGAGATGTGTTTTGCTTGGAGCGTCTTGTATGATTTGAGTCTTTGTTTTCTAGTTTACCACAATCATCCTTGCTGTACACACCTTTTTAGAGAGCCATACATGAATTGGAATTTGATAGAATACTCTATGTGCTTCACTTATATCTTTTGAGCTATATAGTTTTGCTCTAGTGCTTCACTTATATCTTTTAGAGCACGGTGATGGATTTGTTTTATAGAAACTATTGATCTCTCATGCTTCACTTAGATTATTTTGAGAGTCTTAAATAGCATGGTAATTTGCTTAAATTTTTTAATATGCTTGGTATTCAAGATTTGTAAAACTTTATTTTGAGTGCGTTGAATACTAAGAAAAGTTTGATGCTTGATAATTGTTTCGAGATATGAAGATGGTGATATTAGAGTCATGCTAGTTGAGTAGTTGTGAATTTAAGAAATACTTGTGTTAAAGTTTGTGACTCCCGTAGCATGAACGTATGGTGAACCGTTATGTGATGAAGTCGGAGCATGATTTATTTATTGATTGTCTTCCTTATGAGTGGCGGTCGAGGACGAGCAATGGTCTTTTCCTACCAATCTATCCCCCTAGGAGCATGTGCGTAATACTTTGCTTTGATAACTTGTAGATTTTTGCAATAAGTATATGAGTTCTTTATGACTAATGTTGAGTCCATGGATTATACGCACTTTTCTTCCTTCCACTGTCGGTGTCAAAACCGGCAGATCTCGGGTAGGGGGTCCCGAACAGTGCGTCAAGGCCAGATGGTAACAGGAGACAAGGGACACGATGTTTACCCAGGTTCGGGCCCTCTCGATGGAGGTAAAACCCTACTCCTGCTTGATTAATATTGATGATATGGGTAGTACAAGAGTAGATCTACCACGAGATCAAGGAGGCTAAACCCTAGAAGCTAGCCTATGGTATGATTGTGTATGATGATGGTTCTGTCCTACGTACTACAACCCTCCGGTTTATATAGACACCGGATAGGGTTAGGGTTACACAGAGTCGGTTGCAATGGTAGGAGACCTTGAGTATCCGCACCGCTTAGCTTGCCTTCCACGCCAAGGAAAGTTCCTTCTGGACACGGGACGAAGTCTTCAATATTGTTTCTTCATGGTCCTGGAGTCCGGCGAAGGTATAGTCCGGCTATCCGAACACCCCCTAATCCAGGACTCGCTCAGTAGCCCCTGAACGAGGCTTCAATGACGACGAGTCCGGCGCGCAGATTGTCTTCGGCATTGCAAGACGGGTTCCTCCTCCAAGTCCTTCATAGAAGATTGTAAACACCGAAATTAGTGTCCGGCTCTGCAAAATAAGTTTCCACATAGTGCCATAGAGAGAATAATATTAACACAAATCAATTCTGCTGACGTATTCCGCAGTGTGTCATCATACTGCGGCCAAGCTCCTTATACAAATCGTTTTTACTTTTCCACCCCAGCGCGTAGCGAGGCGGTTTCCTTGGCACGTCTTGTCAAAGCAGAGATTGTGTGCCCCTTTTTAATGGGATTCTCATCAATACGGACGTGGGTAACCCAACCGCGCCATTTACCACGGCGCTTGGGAGGCAAGCGAGTTTTATTAGGTAGGTGGGGACGCATAACCGCATCCGCCCATATAAGGGGATAAGAACCCACCTTTTCACCTACGCCTTCTTCCTCCTTTGCCAATCCATCTCTTGCGCACTCAAGCTCCAGTGCCCAAGCCCGCTCTTCCCACCTCAACCTTCTCCAGCAATGTCCGGAGCGGGAGGCAAGTGGATGGTCTCCTCCGTTACGGAGGTTCAAGTAAAAAAGCTAAGGAAAGCCGGATACCTGTCCAAGGACATCCCGCACCGGCTTCCTGAGAAGGGGCAACTTCTCCCCACCCCAAGGCCCCATGAGAGGGTAGTTTTCCTTCCCCACTTCCTCCGCGGACTGGGTTTTCCACTTCACCCATTCGTCCGGGGACTCATGTTCTACTATGGCCTAGATTTCCACGATTTGGCCCCGAACTTCATCCTCAACATCTCGGCGTTTATCGCTGTGTGTGAGGCCTTCCTCCGCATCCGCCCCCATTTTGGCCTTTGGCTCAAGACCTTCAACGTCAAGCCCAAGGTGGTGCGCGACAGCCAAGCGGAGTGCGGAGGTGCTATGGCTGGCAAGATAGCCAACGTCCTCTGGTTTGAGGGCTCCTTTGTGGAGACCCTAAAGGGGTGGCAAGCCAGGTGGTTTTACATCACCGAGCCACGCGATCCGGAATGGGTCGCCGCCCCCGAGTTTAGATCCGGACCCCCCACACGGCTTATGTCCTGGAAAGAGACCGGCCTGTCGTGGGGCAACGAGGAAGAGGTGACTGGACTGAAGACCTGCATCCAGTCCCTGGTAGACAAGCCAATCCGGCTGGTCAATATAGTCCAGGTGATGCTCGTCCGTCTGGTCCTCCCGTGCCAACAACGGGATTTCAATTTGTGGGAGTTCGACCCGGCGCAGCACCGAACCCTCAACAGGCTCTTCGACACGTCGTATGAAGATGTCTGGAAGGTGCTAATCAAAGGCGCCGGGGCTCCCGCATCCGCTTCCGAGGACCAATTAAGCTCTTTTTCATAGATTAACTCTATGCGGGATCTAAACTCCCTTGCCTTTGACAGGCCTGGCAGGCGATATCCGGACCAATTAACTGTCCGGCTCCCCTACCCGAAGACCCAGCCCCAGCTCTCCTAGTGCAGCTGCTGACTCCGGCACCTTACGTGGTGCCGGAGAAGAAGGTCAAGAAGAAGAAGACCGCCGGGACTTGAAAGAGTACCCGTAACTTGGTGGTGTCGGACTCGTCGTCTGACGAGTCCGAGGCGCCCTCCTCTCATGAAAACGAGGAGGAGGAAGAAGAAAGTTCTCCCCCCCAGTGGGGGGAGAAAAGAAGAAGAAGGCCGCCCCATCGAGGGAGGCCGAGGGGTCTAGGAAAAGGAAGACCCCTCCGCCGGACTGCTCCCCTGACGCCGAAGAGAGCGGAGAGGAGTGACCAGACAGGGCCAAGCGTCCGGCGAAATCATAAGTATTCGTATACCAGAGTAACTCATGATATTCCTTTAATGCGCAGCTTCCCCTAATGTCGAATATGATTTATGCAGCCCGCCCCGGGCCGAACTCGACGATTCGTCGAGCGGCTTCCTGGATACGTCGGACGTGAACTCTGTTTCGCCCGCTGTCTCCCCCGCACCGCAGACGACGCCGAAGTGGCGTCGCAACAAGCTCCGGGGCAGGAGGAGGTGGTCCTGGAGGAGCCGAAAGGCGACCTCCCGGACCCCAGGAATAAAGGGGACAAGACCCCCCAGGGCTCCGAGTCCGGCGTTGTGCCGGACGCCGCGCCGGACTCTTCAACAGTTCCGGTCCGCGGTAGGCGAACTCCTTCCAAGAGGAGCAAGCCTTCTGAGCTGGCGGCCTCCGTCCAACCGAAGGCGCCGGACAATCTGCTGGAGGTGCTTGACGACGCCTCCATCGACGAGGAACACCGTACTATTATGAGTACGGTGATCCGAAGGGTTCAGTCCGCCAAGAGCGGACTGACTGAAGCTTGCGCTAGCCTTCTGACAGGCTTCGAGGTAAGTAGAAATATGTCAAAATATGACCGCATAGACAGTAGCCCCTGATGCTCTGTTCGGCGTTCGAAAAGAAAAGCCGAATAGAGGATCTAATAATTTTTGCAGGAGTCTAACAATAAAGAGTCAATATGCGTATGCAGGCTTCGCTGCTATCCACCGTCGCACTGACTGCACAGGTGGAAGTACTAAAAAAGGACCTCGGGCGGACCGGACAAGAGCTCGGCCTTGCCAAACGGCAGCTCAAGGAAAAAGAAGGTAAGAGATACCCTACAAAGAAAAAAGGTGCCTATAGAAAGGCGTGATTGCAAAGAATAACAGGATCGTACTGCTTATTGTAGGGGCCACAACTGAGGTGGCGACCCTCAAGCAGGCGCTATCTGAGGCCGGAAAGAAAACGGCCGAGGAGCGCACCGAGCGAGAGAGACTTGGGGCCCAGGTTGGCGAGGTGCAGCAAGAGCTGCAGGCTCTCATGAAAAAACATGAGAGCTTGGAGCTTGAGTCAAAGGCGCAAGCATCCGAGTTCGCGTCGGCCCTTGAGACCACCAAGGGTGCCAAGGCTGAAGCCCAAAAGGCCCTCCAAGAGTTGGAGGAGATGAAAAAGATAGCAGCGGGTAAGGCATTCTTAATGCAAAGTAGGAATATAAAAGTAAACTACTTGTCACTTACCCAAATCCGGAGTTCTCCAGGGGCGTTCGCAGATCTTCCCTGCAGCGTATCCGATGCCACTGCATTCTACCGAGCTGAAGAGGGCAGCTCGACGGAGAGTGTGTTCTGGTCTCAGTATTCAGAGGCCGGACACCCTGTGCCTTTGAGCGATCAGCTGAAACAGCTGGTCGAGCTCCACAAGGCGGCCGAACAAGCCATGAAGGGCTTCCTAGTTCGGCTGTGGCCCGGAGAGGCCCTTCCTGGGAGCTACTTCGGGCTGGTGCGGCGGCTGGTGGAGGCCTGTCCACGGCTTGAGGTCATCAAGCGTTCCGCCTGCATCGAAGGTGCTCGGAGGGCCCTTGCCCGTGCAAAGGTGCACTGGGGTAAGCTTGACGGAGAGAAGCTGGTGAAGGACGGGCCGCCGCAGGGGAAGGAGCATCGCAAGCCCGAGAACTACTACAAGGATGTTCTTGCTGGTGCCCGCCTTATTGCGGATGAATGTACTAGAGATGTAATATTTGAATGAACTCGCTCGTTTTTATCCTGTGCGCTGAAAACTTGTTCATATGCGCTAAGCAACGCTTATGGAATTTAAAATATTATTTTCTGTGTGGCCGTTTATCAAAAATTGAGAGATGGCCAGTCGTCGGCTTCTGCCCCCATGCCGTTAGTGCTGGGGTGTTCGGGATAAACCTGAGCGCTCTTTTTCCCATGGTTGGGTCCTTCGAGGGAGGCGCTCAGCACAATGAACCAGGCAATCGTACTATAATGCTTGAACACTCTCACTTAGCCATAGAACTTTATAATTTTAAATTTCGACGATGCCCCTAGTTCGGAAGACCGAATTCGGGGCGCTATCCACGCCTTTGGCCGGACAGAGCCAGCTCCTTGCTCGAAGCGGCATAAGTCTTTAGGGACTCGAAAAACCTCTCGAACAACGACCGGTCTCTCGCCTTATCATGACAGTCAGTTTTAGCTTTCTCCACTGAGGTGCTTAACCCAGCTGAACCGGGGCACAATCGCAGTGGTTCTCCTAGTGCTACCTTAGCCGATATAGCGGAACGTAAGGCACCAAAACATAGGAGCCGGGCAAACCCAACTATTGACCCAAATCATGATTCGGAGCCGATGCATATAGTGCTATAAGTTCGGGGTGCCGCACTTGTGAAAGTGTACGGACTTCTCACGCCAGATCGAAGGGTACTGAAGCCCCTGGCGTGTTTACCGTACCATGGTGTACGGGTGCGATCATGTTATTTAATAAACACATATATATTAAAAGAGAATAATGCAAAAAATAGGCAAAAAAGCTATGCATTGTTTATAAAGAGGCTATTTATCAAAGCCGAACGATACAAGTAGTGCGATAAGCAAAAAGATATTAGACTATTTAACATGTCCTGACCAGGGGCAGACAGCGGAATTGTGTTCGAAACAGATATACCGCTCGTAATAGAGACCACCTGAGAGTTCCATAATGCGGCGTAGCTTTGTCTGCTTCCCTGCATCTTGCATCGTTTGTGCGGCAGCCGAATTGCCGAACAAGTCGTCCAAAGTGTGGAGTCCTGAAAGTAATAAGAAGAATCTGACAGCCCCTAGTACGTTTTAAGCCGTATTGTGAGCATGCCGTTACTATGCCCCTTCCCCTGTGCCCATGGTATTTCAAGGGCGTAATTATGTACGCGAGGTACTAGCTCCGCTATGTCGCGATGGCTGGGGTGGGGGCCGCATTGCTACGCCTGCTCAGAACGTGCCAGGCGGTCTTGTTGTAGGTTACTCCGGGCGCGCTTGGCATTGTCTGGCTTTTTAACGGCCGGACTGGAGAGTTGCCTAAAAAGGCTGCTTTGTACTTCCGCTGCGAGAGCCACCGTGTGCTCCTCCGTACGGAGGGAGCGTTCGGTGTTTCCGTTGACCGTGATTACTCCTCGAGGGCCTGGCATCTTGAGCTTGAGGTATGCGTAGTGCGGCACCGCATTGAATTTGGCAAATGCGGTTCGTCCGAGCAGGGCGTGATAGCCACTGCGAAACGGGACTATGTCGAAGATTAACTCTTCGCTTCGGAAGTTATCCGGAGATCCGAAGAGCACATCAAGTGTTACGGAGCCTGTACAGTTGGCTTCTACACCTGGTATAACGCCTTTAAAGGTCGTTCTTGTGGGCTTAATCCTTGATGGATCTATGCCCATTTTCCGCACTGTGTCCTGATAAAGCAGGTTCAGTCTACTGCCGCCGTCCATGAGGACTCTTGTGAGATGAAATCCGTTGATGATTGGGTCGAGAACCAATGTGGCAAAGCCGCCATGACGGATGCTAGTGGGGTGGTCCCTTCAATCAAAAGTGATCGGGCAAGAGGACCATGGGTTGAACTTTGGGGCGACTGGCTCCATCGCGTATACGTCCCGTAGAGCACGCTTCCGCTCCTTCTTGGGAATGTGGGTTGCGTATATCATGTTCACCGTCCGCACTTGTGGGGGAAGCCCCTTCTGTCCATTGTTGTTCGGCGGCCTGGGCTCCTCTTCGTCATCGCTATGCAGCCCCTTGTCTTTGTTTTCGGCTCTTAACTTGCCTGCCTGCTTGAACACCCAACAATCCCTGTTGGTGTGATTGGCTGGCCTTTCGGGGGTGCCATGGATCTGGCACAAGCGGTCGAGTATTCGGTCCAAACTGGACGGGCCCTGAGTATTCTTTTGAAATGGCTTTTTCCGCTGACCGGATTTATAGCCTCTGAATCCAGCGTTGACTGCCGTATCTTCATTGTTGTCGCTGCTACCGCGGCGCTTTTGTTTGTTTCGACGTGTCCTGCCACTTTTGTCCTTGGTATCCGAATTACCAGGGTTCTTTGATAAGTTGTTGCTGCGAGCTAGCCAGCTATCTTCGCCCGCGCAAAAGCGGGTCATGAGTGTCATGAGGGCTGCCATAGATTTCGGCTTTTCCTGTCCCAGGTGCCGGGCAAGCCACTCGTCACGGATGTTATGCTTGAAGGCTGCTAGGGCCTCTGCGTCCGGACAGTCGACTATCTGGTTTTTCTTTGTTATGAACCGTGTCCAGAATTGCCTGGCCGATTCCTCTGGCTGCTGAATTATGTGGCTTAGGTCGTCGGCATCCGGTGGTCGCACATAAGTGCCCTGGAAGTTGTCGAGGAATGCGGCTTCCAGGTCCTCCCAAGAACCGATTGAGTCCGCTGGCAGGCTGTTGAGCCAGTGCCGGGCCGGTCCTTTGAATTTGAGAGGGAGGTATTTGATGGCGTGTAGATCATCGCCACGTGCCATGTGGATGTGAAGGAGATAATCCTCGATCCATACCGCCGGGTCTGTAGTGCCATCGTATGATTCGATGTTTACGGGTTTGAAACCCTCTAGGATTTTATGATCCATTACTTCATCTATGAAGCATAGTGGGTGTGCGGCGCCCCTGTACTGGGCTATGTCACGACGCAGCTCGGAAGAGCTATGCCTGTTGTGTTCGGCCCGACCGGATTTATTGTGTCCGGAGTGAAGATCATCGTCACATGTCGTCGGGCGCCTGCGCGATCCGTAGATCGATCTTGTTTGCCTTGCTTTATCCTCCAGTACATCTCGCAGGTCTGGCGCATTTTCCCGTGCCTTGGTTGAGCGGCGTCGGGGCATGGCTTGGGTGGAGGTTCGACATGCCTCTCTGTCGCGGCCGCGAGGTGGCCGGTCTACCATGTCGTGCGCTGGTGATGTAGGCGTTTCCTCCTCTGATCGGGGTAGCGGCCTGTGCTTAGGATAATTCTTGGAGGGGCACTCGAGTTCGTACTCTTCGGCCGCAAGGACTTCAGTCCATCTGTCAGCTAGCAAATCTTGATCAGCTCTAAGCTGTTGCTGCTTTTTCTTTAGGCTGTTCGCCGTGGCTAAAAGCCTGAGTTTAAAACGCTCTTGTTCGGCGGGGTCTGATGGTACGACGAATTCGTCGTCATCGAGGCTTGCCTCGTCTTCGGAGGGAGGCATATAGTTATCATCCTCAACCTCTCGTTCTGCCGCTCTCTCATGAGGGCTGGCTTCTCCATCTTCCTGCGCTGAATCTTGCTGGGTTGGGTGTTCTTCGGCGCTATCCGGGGTAGTATTATCTCCCGTGCCGGAATCACCGTTTTTGCTTTGGCGGGATTTAGAGCGGCGTCGCTGACATCGGCGCTTTGGCTGTTTCTTGGAGGTGTCATCCCCCGCTGTTCCATCGCCATCTCCATCCTTTGGAGTATCCACCATATATACGTCATATGACGAGGTGGCCGTCCAGTGCCCTACAGGTGCTGGTTCCTGTTCGTCTCCTACCTCGTCGTCCATACCGTCGAAGTCTTCGGAGCCGAAGTCAAGCATGTCGGTGAAATCGTGGACAGTGGCTACCAAGTGGGTGGTGGGAGGGCTTTGAATTTCTTCATCGTCCGTATCCCATCCTCGCTGACCGTAATCCGGCCAGGGCTCTCCTGATAAAGAGAGAGACTTGAGAGAATTCAGGATATCGCCAAAAGGCGAGTGCTGAAAGATGTCCGCGGCGGTGAACTCCATTATCGGCGCCCAATCGGCTTCGACTGGCAGGGGCGCGGGGGTTCGGAGTTCGGAGAGGAGTCCGGACCCTCGGAATCACGGGTCACGCAGAGTGCGGGGCTAGCGTTTGGCTCGATCGCCTTTGAGATTGCAGCCCCCGAGGTGACGTCAAATCGTTCATCCTCAATTAGCGCAGTAGGCTCCGAGTCGAGGGTTAGAACCGATGCGTGCGCGGCCTCCAGGACACTGTTCGAAGGCAGAGCTAGATCATGCCCCTCGAGACAGTGCGGCGTGCTTGGCTGTGGCTCGAACCCGTCGAAGATCAAGTCTTCGCGGATATCAGCCGTGTAGTTTAAGCTTCCAAACCTAACTTGATGGCCAGGGGCATAGCTTTCTATCTGCTCCAGATGACCAAGCGAATTGGCCCGCAGAGCGAAGCCGCCGAAGACGAAGATCTGTCTGGGGAGAAAAGTCTCACCCTGGACCTCATCGTTGTTCATGATCAGAGGAGCCATCGGGCCTAAAGGCGACGACACAGAGGAACTCTCAATGAAAGCACCAATGTCGGTGTCAAAACCGGCGGATCTCGGGTAGTGGGTCCCGAACAGTGCGTCAAGGCCGGATGGTAACAGGAGACAAGGGACACGATGTTTACCCAGGTTCGGGACCTCTCGATGGAGGTAAAACCCTACTCCTGCTTGATTAATATTGATGATGTGGGTAGTACAAGAGTAGATCTACCACGAGATCAAGGAGGCTAAACCCTAGAAGCTAGCCTATGGTATGATTGTGTATGATGATGGTTCTGTCATCCGGACTACAACCCTTTGGTTTATATAGACACCAGATAGGGTTAGGGTTACACAGAGTCGGTTACAATGGTAGGAGACCTTGAGTATCCGCACCGCCTAGCTTGCCTTCCACGCCAAGGAAAGTTCCTTCCGGACACGGGACGAAGTCTTCAATATCGTTTCTTCATGGTCCAGGAGTCCGGCGAAGGTATAGTCCGGCTATCCGAACACCCCCTAATCCAGGACTCATCCACCATTGCTAGCCTCTCTAATACCGCGCACTTTTCGCCGGTATCACACACCTACCATATACCTTCCTCAAAACAACCACCATACCTACCTATCATGGCACTTCCATAGCCATTCCGAGATATATTGCCATGCAACTTTCCACCATTCCGTTTATTATGACACGCTCCATCATTGTCATATTGCTAGCATGATCATGTAGTTGACATAGTATTTATGGCAAAGCCACCATTCATAATTCTTTCATACATGTCACTCTTGATTCATTGCGTATCCCGGTACACCGCCGGAGGCATTCACATAGAGTCATCTTTTGTTCTAAGTATCGAGTTGTAATTGTTGAGTTGTAAGAAAAAGATGATCATCATTTTTAGAGCATTGTCCCAAGTGAGGAAAGGATGATGGAGACTATGGTTCCCCCACAAGTCGGGATGAGACTCCGGACGAAAAAAATAAAATAGAAGAGAAAGGCAAAAAAAGAGAAGGCCCAAAAAAAGAAAAAAAGAAAAAAAAGAAAAAATGAGAGAAAAAGAGAGAAGGGACAACGTTACTATCCTTTTACCACACTTGTGCTTCAAAGTAGCACCATGATCTTCATGATAGAGAGTCTCTCATTTTGTCACTTTCATATACTAGTGGGAATTTTTCATTATAGAACTTGGCTTGTATATTCCAATGATGGGCTTCCTCAAAATGCCCTAGGTCTTCGTGAGCAAGCGGGTTGGATGCACACCCACTTAGTTTCTTTTGTTGAGCTTTCATATACTTATAGCTCTAGTGCATTCGTTGCATGGCAATCCCTACTCACTCACATTGATATCTATTGGTGGGCATCTCCATAGCCCTTTGATACGCCTAGTTGATGTGAGACTATCTTCCCCTCTTTTTGTCTTCTCCACAACCACCATTCTATTCCACATATAGTGCTATATCCATGGCTCACGCTCATGTATTGCGTGAAGATGGAAAAAGTTTTGAGAATGTCAAAAGTATGAAACAATTGCTTGGCTTGTCATCGGGGTTGTGCATGATTTAAATACTTTGTGTGGTGAATATAGAGCATAGCCAGACTATATGATTTTGTAGGGATAACTTTCTTTGGCCATGTTATTTTGAGAATACATAATTGCTTTGTTAGTATGCTTGAAGTATTATTATTTTTATGTCAATATAAACTTTTGTCTAGAATCTTTCGGATCTTAATATTCATGCCACAATTAAGAAGAATTACATTGAAATTATGCCAAGTAGCACTCCGCATCAAAAATTCTTTTTTATCATTTACCTACTCGAGGACGAGCAGGAATTAAGCTTGGGGATGCCTGATACGTCTCCAACGTATCTATAATTTTTTATTGATCCATGCTATATTATCTACTATTTTGGACCATAATGGGATTTATTTTCCACTTTTATATTACTTTTGGGACTAACCTATTAACCGGAGGCCCAGCCCAGAATTGTTGTTTTTTGCCTATTTCAGTGTTTCGAAGAAACGGAATATCAAACGAGTCCAAACAGAATGAAACCTTCGGGAACGTGATTTTCTCACCGAATATGATCCAGGAGACTTGGACCCCACGTCAAGAAAGAAAGGAGGCGGCCATGAGGGTGGAGGGCGCCCCCTAGGGCGCGCCCCTGCCTCGTGGGCCCCCCTTTCCTCCACCGACATACTCCTTCCTCCTATATATACCTACGTACCCCCAAACGATCAGAGACGGAGCCAAAAACCTAATTCCACTGCCGCAACCTTCTGTACCCACGAGATCCCATCTTGGGGCCTGTTCCGGAGCTCCCCCGGAGGGGGCATCCATCACAGAGGGCTTCTACATCATCATAGCCCCTCCAATGAAGTGTGAGTAGTTTACCTCAGACCTTCAGGTCCATAGTTAGTAGCTAGATGGCTTCTTCTCTCTTTTTGGATCTCAATACAATGTTCTCCCCCTCTCTCATGGAGATCTATTCGATGTAATCTTCTTTTTGCGGTGTGTTTGTTGAGACCGATGAATTATGGGTTTATGATCAAGTGTATCTATGAACTATATTTGAATCTTCTCTGAATTCTTTTATGTATGATTGGTTATCTTTGCAAGTCTCTTCGAATTATCAGTTTGGTTTGGCCTATTAGATTGGTTTTTCTTGCCATGGGAGAAGTGCTTGGCTTTGGGTTCAATCTTGCGGTGTCCTTTCCCAGTGACAGTAGGGGAAGCAAGGCACGTATTGTATTGTTGCCATCGAGGATAACAAGATGGGGTTTTTATCATATTGCATGAAACTATCCCTCTACATCATGTCATCTTGCTTAAGGCGTTACTCTGTTTTTAACTTAATACTCTAAATGCATGCTGGATAGCAGTCGATGAGTGGAGTAATAGTAGTAGATGCAGGCAGGAGTCGGTCTACTTGTCTCGGACGTGATGCCTATATACATGATCATACCTAGATATTCTCATAACTATGCTCAATTATGTCAATTGCTCAACAGTAATTTGTTCACCCACCGTAGAATACTTAAGCTCTTGAGAGAAGCCACTAGTGAAATCTATGGCCCCCGGGTCTATTCTCATCATATCAATCTTCTATCACTTTATTATTGCTTTGCTTTTTTACTTTGCCTTTTATTTTACTTTGCATCTTTATACCAAAAATAACAAAAATATTATCTATCATCTCTATCAGATCTCACTCTGTAAGTGACCATGAAGGGATTGACAACCCCTAATCGCGTTGGTTGCGTTGACTTATTTGTTTTGTGTAGGTACGAGGGACTCGCGCGTAGCCTCCTACTGGATTGATACTTTGGTTCTCAAAAACTGAGGGAAATACTTACTCTATTCTGTTGCATCACCCTTTCCTCTTCAAGGAAATCCAACGCAGTGCTCAAGAGGTAGCAATATACTTGTGGGTCATCAAGGCTCTTTTCTGGCGCCGTTGCCGGGGAGTGAAGCACTCTCGGTAAGTGGAAATCGGTAAGGAAAAATTATTACTACGTGCTGAAATTTATTTTCACTTGTTACTATGGAAAGGCGTTTTCTCGGGGTACCCCTCAACTTACTGCACCTACTAAAAATATTGAATATGAAATTCCTTTGGGTATGATTGAACAATTGCTAGCTAATCCTTATGCAGGAGATGGAACCGAACATCATGATATGCACTTGATATATGCGAAAGAAATTTGTGGATTGTTTAAGCTTGCAGGTTTACCCGGAGATGAAGTCAAGCAGAAGGTTGTCCCTTTATCTTTGAAGGGAAAAGCATTGGCATGGTATATGCTATGCGATGACATTGGATCTTGGAACTAGAATCGATTGAAATTGGAGTTTCACCAAAAATATCATATGTATCTAGTTCATCGTGATCGGAATTATATATAATTTTTGGCCTCGTGAAGGAGAAAGTATCGCTCTAGTTTGGGGGAGGCTTAAGTCAATGTTATATTCATGCCCCAATCATGAGATCTCAAGAGAAATTATTATTCAGAATTTTTATGCTCGGCTTTCTCATAATGGTCGATCCATACTTGATACTTCTTGTGCTAATTCTTTTATGAAGAAGACTGTTGAATTCCAGTTGGATCTCTTAAAAATAATTAAAGCAACTCTGAAGATTGGGAACTCGACGAAGGTAAAGAGTTAGGTATTAAGCTTAAGTATGATTGTGTTAAATATTTTATGAATACCGATGCTTTTCAAAAGTTTAGCACTAAATATGGACTTGACTCAGAGATAGTAGCCTCCTTTTGTGAATATTTTGCTACTCATGTTGATCTCCCTAAAGAGAAGTGGTTTAAATATCAACCACCAATTAAAGAAGAAATTAAAGAACTGTTAATAGCTAAAGATGAAACTATTATTTATAATGCTAATCCAATTGTTCCTACTGCTTATATTGAGAAACCACCTTTCCCTGTTAGGATGAAGGAACATGCTAAAGTTTCAACTGTGGTCAAAAAAAGTTATACTAGCTAGAATACCTGGTCCAGATGAACAAATCAAGGTAGAACCTAGTGTTGATATGGTTAAAGATCTCCTGGAAGAAAATATAGATGGGCATGTTATTTACTTCTGTGATGAAGCTGCTAGAATTGCCAAACCTGATAAAAAGGATAAACATAGACCCGTTGTTGGCATGCCTGTTGTCTCAGTTAAAATAGGAGATCACTATTATCATGCTTTATGTGACATAGCTGCTAGCGTGAGTGCTATTCCTTTTACCTTATATCAAGAAATTATGAATGACATAACACCTGCTAAAATAGAAGACATAGATGTTACTATTAAACTTGCTAATAGAGACACCATCACACCACTTGGGATTGTTAGAGACGTTGAAGTCTTGTGTGGGAAAATAAAATATCCTACTAATTTTCTTGTTCTTGGTTCCCCACAAGATGACTTTTGTCCCATTATCTTTGGTAGACCTTTCTTGAACATCGTTAATGCTAAAATAGATTGTGAGAAACAAACTATCAGTGTCAGCTTTGGTGATGAGTCTCATGAGTTTAATTTTTCCAAGTTCAGTAGAAAACCTCATAAAAAGAATTTCCTAGTAAGGATGAAATAATTGGTCTTGCTTCTATTGTTGTACCTCCTACTGATCCTTTAGAACAATATCTGCTAGACCATGAGAATGATTTACATATGCATGAAAGAAACGAAATAGATAAGATTTTCTTTGAACAATGTCCTCTTCTTAAACATGATTTGCCTATTGAAACTCTAGTAGGTCCTCCTCCACCTAAAGGTGATCCTATGTTTGAATTAAAACAATTGCCAGACACTTTGAAATATGCTCATTTTGATGAGAAGAAGATATATCCTGTTATTATTAGTGTTAACCTTTTAGAACATGAAGAAGAAAGATTATTGAAAGTTCTAAGGAAGCACCGAGCTGCTATTGGATATACTCTTGATGATTTAAAGGGCATTAGTCCCACTCTATGTCAGCACAAGATTAATATGGAACCTGATGCTAAACCCATTGTTGATCTTGGTTAAATCCGAAGATGAAAGAAGTCTTAAGAACGGAAATATTAAAACTTTTGGAAGCAGGTATAATCTATCCTATAGCTGATAGTAGATGGGTAAGTCCTGTTCATTGTGTCCCTAAGAAGGGAGGTATTACTGTTGTTCCTAATGATAAGAATGAACTCATTCCACAAAGAATTGTTACAGGCTATAGAATGGTAATTGATTTTAGAAAATTAAACAAAGCAACTAGAAAAGATCATTACCCTCTGTCTTGTATTGATCAAATGCTAGAAAGATTATCTAAGCACACACATTTTTTCTGGTTTTTCACAAATACATGTTTCTCAACCTCATCAAGAGAAGACCACTTTTACTTGTCCTTTTGGAACTTATGCTCATAGACGTATGCCTTTTGGTTTATGCAATGCACCTGCTACCTTTCAAAGATGTATGACTGATATATTCTCTGACTTTTGTGAAAAGATTGTTGAGGTTTTCATGGATGACTTTTCTGTTTATGGGAAGTCTTTTGATGATTGTTTAAGCAATCTTGATCAAGTTTTGCAGAGATGTGAGCAAACAAATCTTGTCTTGACTTGGGAGAAGTGCCATTTTATGGTTAATGTAGGAATTGTTTTGGGCCATAAAATTTCTGAAAGAGGTATCGAGGTGTGATAACCCACAAGTGTAGGGGATCGCAACAGATTTCGAGGGTAAAGTATTCAACCCAAATCTATTGATTCGACACAAGGGGAGCCAAAGAGTATTCTCAAGTATTAGCAGCTGAGTTGTCAATTCAAGCACACCTGGATAACTTATTATCTGCAGCAAGGTATTTAGTAGCAAGGTAATATGATAGTAGTGGTAACTGTAACAAAAGTAAGAAAGCAAAAGTAATATTTTTGGTGTTTTGTAGTGATTGTAACAGTAGCAACGGGAAAGTAAATAAGCGTAAACCAGTAGATGGAAAGCTCGTCGGCATTGGACCGGTGATGGATAATTATGCCGGATGCGGTTCATCATGTAATAGTCATAACATAGGGTGACACAGAACTAGCTCCAATTCATCAATGTGATGTAGGCATGTATTCCGAATATAGTCATACGTGCTTATGGAAAAAAACTTGCATGCCATCTTTTGTCCTACCCTCCCGTGGCAGCGGGGTCCTAATGGAAACTAAGGGATATTAAGGCCTCCTTTTAATAGAGAACCGAAACAAAGCATTAGCACATAGTGAATACATGAACTCCTCAAACTATGGTCATCACCGGGAGTGGTCCCGATTATTGTCACTTCGGGGTTGCCGGATCATAACACATAGTAGGTGACTATAGACTTGCAAGATAGGATCAAGAGCTCACATATATTCATGAAAACATAATAGGTTCAGATCTGAAATCATGGCACTCGGGCCCTAGTGACAAGCATTAAGCATAGCAAAGTCATAGCAACATCAATCTCAGAACATAATGGATACTAGGGATCAAACCCTAACAAAACTAACTCGATTACATGATAGATCTCATCCAACCCATCACCGTCCAGCAAGCCTACGATGGAATTACTCACGCATGGCGGTGAGCATCATGAAATTGGTGATGGAGGATGGTTGATGATGACGATGGCGACAAATCCCCCTCTCTGGAGCCCCGAACGGACTCCAGATCAGCCCTCCCGAGAGGTTTAAGGGCTTGGTGGTGGCTCGGTATCATAAAACGCGACGATTTCTTCTCCTTGATTTCTTTCTCCCCGAAAGAAAATATATGGAGTTGGAGTTGGTGCCGGAGGAGCTCCAGGGGGCCCACGAGGTACGGGGCGCGCCCTAGGGGGGGTGCCCCCCACCCTCGTGGACAGGGTGTGGGCCCCCTGGTCTTCATCTTTGGCAAGGATTTTTTATTATTTTTAACTAGATGTTCCGTGAAGTTTCAGGTCATTCCGAGAACTTTTGTTTTCTGCACATAAAACAACATCATGGCAATTCTGCTGAAAACAGCGTCAATCCGGGTTAGTTCCATTCGAATCATGCAAGTTAGAGTCCAAAACAAGGGCAAAAGTGTTTGGAAAAGTAGATACGATGGAGACGTATCAACTCCCGCAAGCTTAAACCTTTGCTTGTCCTCGAGCAATTCAGTTGACAAACTGAAAGTGATAAAGAAAAACGTTTACAAACTCTGTTTTCTCTTGTTGTTGTAAATATGTAAAGCCAGCATTCAAATTTTCAGCAAAGATTATGACTAACCATATTTGCAATAATTCTCAGGTCTCATATTTACTTATATCAATAGCATAATCAACTAGCGAGCCATAATAATAAATCTCGGATGACAACACTTTCTCAAAACAATCATAATATGATATAACAAGATGGTATCTCGCTAGCCCTTTTTGAGACCGCAAAACATAAATGCAGAGCACCTTTAAAGATCAAGGACTGACAAGATATTGTAATTCATGGTAAAAGAGATCCAATCATAGTCATACCCAATATAAATTAATAGTAATGAATGCAAATGACAGCTGTGCTCTCCAGCTAGTGCTTTTTAATAAGAGGGTGATGACTCAACATAAAAGTAAATAGATAGGCCCTTCGCAGAGGGAAGCAGGGATTTGTAGAGGTGCCAGAGCTCGGTTTTGAAATAGAGATAAATAATATTTTGAGCCGCATACTTTCATTGTCAACATAACAACTAAGAGATGGCGATATCTTCCATGCTACACACATTATAGGTGGTTCCCAAACAGAATGGTAAAGTTTATACCCCCCCTCCACCACCAAGCATCAATCCATGGCTTGCTCTAAACAACGAGTGCCTCCAACTAACAAGAGTCACATGGGGAGTTTTGTTTGCAATTAATTTGATTTAGTTTGCATAAAGCATGGGACTAGGCATCCCGGTGACCAGCCATTTTCTCGTGAGTGAGGAGCGGAGTCCACTCCTCTTGATAATAACCTGCCTAACATGGAAGATAAGGGCAACCCTAGTTGATACATGAGCTATTCGAGCATACAAAACAGAATGTTTATTTGAAGGTTTAGAGTTTGGCACATATAAATTTACTTGGAACGGCAGGTAAATACCGCATATAGGAAGGTATGGTGGACTCATATGGAATAACTTTGGGGTTTAAGGGATTGGATGCACAAGCAATATTCCCGCTTAGTACAAGTGAAGGCTAGCAAAATACTGGGAAGCGACCAACTAGAGAGTGACAACATCCATGAACATGCATTAAAATTAATAAACATTGGATGCAAGCATGAGTAGGATATAATCCACCATGAACATAAATATCGTGAAGGCTATGTTGATTTTGTTTCAACTACATGCGTGAACATGTGCCAAGTCGAGTCACTTAAATCATTCAAAGGAGGATACCACCCCATCATACCACATCACAACCATTTTAATAGAATGTTGGCACACAAGGTAAACCATTATAACTCATAGCTAATCAAGCATGGCACGAGTAACTATGATCTCTAATTGTCATTGCAAACATGTTTATTCATAACAAGCTGAATCAGGAACGATGAACTCATCGTATTTACAAAAACAAGAGAGGTCGAGTTCATACCAGCTTTTCTCATCTCAGTCAGTCCATCATATATCATCATAATTGCCTTTCACTTGGGCAACCGAACGAGGTGAATAATAATAAGAGTGCACGTGCATTGGACTAAGCAATATGGGCTCTTGGTTAAATCAAAAATAATGCATATAAGAGCCACTTCAACAATTTAATTATGGTCTTCTCCTATCGACCCCCAAAGAAAAGAAAAGAAAAGAAACTATTTACATGGGAAAGCTCCCAACAAGTAAAAGAAGAACGGGAAATATTTTTGGGTTTTCTTTTTAATTGTTACTACTACAGCAGAGAAGTAAACTACTACTATTTTTTGTTTTTCTCAAGGTTTATTAAACACACAAGAAGAAGGCAGGAAAAAGAAAATAAACTAGCATGGATATTACAGTGAAAGAGTATGAGCACCGACATCTAGCAATGAGTGTGTAAACATAAATGTAATGTCGGTGAGAAATACGTACTCCCCCAAGCTTAGGATTTTGGCCTAAGTTAGTTTATTGCCAGGGATAGCATGGTGGATACCCATAGGTGTAGCTGGGGTCGTACTTTGATGAGGAAGACTCTGACTGCCACTAGCTGGCAGCCATTGATACGTCCATTTTGCATCATGCTTTTATGTTAATATTTATTGCATTATGGGCTGTTATTTCACGTTATGTCACAATACTTATGGCTATTCTCTCTTATTTTACAAGGTTTACCATGAAGAGGGGAATGCCGGCAGCTGGAATCCTGGCTGGAAAAGGAGCAAATATTGAAGACCTATTCTGCGCAACTCCAAAAGTCCTGAAATTCCACGGAATATCTTAAAATAAATAAAGAAAAATCGTCGCCAAAGATGAAGGCCAGGGGGCCCACACCCTGCTCACGAGGGTGGGGGGCGCGCCCCTCCCCCCTGGGCGCGCCCCCCTACCTCGTGGGCCCCCTGGTGGCTCTCCGACACCCATGTTCTCCTATATGAAGTCTTTCGATGAGGAAAAAATAATAAGCAACCTTTCGGGACGAGACTCCGTCGCCACAAGGCGGAACCTTGGCGGAACCAATCTAGGGCTCCGGCGGAGCTGCTTTGCCGGGGACACTTCCCTCCGGGAGGGGGAAATCATCGCCATCATCATCACCAACGCTCCTCTCATCGGGAGAGGGCAATCTCCATCAACATCTTCACCAGCACCATCTCATCTCTAATTCTTGTATCCAATTCTTGTCTCTAAGTCCGGGATTGGTGCTAGTAGGTTGCTAGTAGTGTTGATTACTCCTTGTAGTTGATGCTAGTTGGTTTACTTGGTGGAAGATCATATGTTCAGATCCTTTATGCATATTATTACCCCTCTGATTTTGAACATGAATATGCTTTGTGAGTAGTTACGTTTGTTCATGAGGACAAGGGAGAAGTCTTGCTATTAGTAGTCATGTGAATTTGGTATTCGTTCGATATTTTGATGAGATGTATGTTGTCTAACCTCTAGTGGTGTTATGTGAACGTCAACTACATAACACTTCACCATTATTTGGGCCTAGAGGAAGGCATTGGGAAGTAATAAGTAGATGATGGGTTGCTAGAGTGACAGAAGCTTAAACCCTAGTTTATGCGTTGCTTCGTAAGGGGCTGATTTGGATCCATATGTTTCATGCTATGGTTAGGTTTACCTTAATACTTTTGTTGTTGTTGCGGATGCTTGCAATAGAGGTTAATCATAAGTGGGATGCTTGTTCAAGTAAGAACAGCACCCAAGCACCGGTCCACCCACATATCAAATTATAAAAGTACCGAACGCGAATCATATGAGCGTGATGAAAACTAGCTTGACGATATTCCCATGTGTCCTCGGGAGCGTTTTTCCTATTATAAGAGTTTGTTCCGGCTTGTCCTTTGCTACAAAAAGGATTGGGCCACCTTGCTGCACCTTATTTACTTTTGTTACTTGTTGCTCGTTACAATTTATCTTATCACAAAACTATCTGTTACCACTTATTTCAGTACTTGCAGAGAATACCTTCCTGAAAACTGCTTATCATTTCCTTCTGCTCCTCGTTGGGCTCGACACTCTTACTTATCGAAAGGACTACGAGCCATCTTTGGATCCCCAAAGTAATCAGACTGTCGTGGAGGATCATATTGTGGTTCCGGCTCCGGGGCTGCTGTAGGGTTCCGGTAGGCTTGGACGGCAGCCCACGTAACGAGATACGGTCCTTCAAAATTAAAAAAGGAAGGAGCAGGCAAGGTAATAGTCTCAGGGTGATGTTTATTAAAATACAGTTCATATTTAAGCTCTCCTTCCCTGCCCTTAACAATAAAATAATGTGCTAGCATGCTCTTATAATCTAAATAAGCACTAGGCAATAATTTTTCTTCTTTCTCATAAAGCCTAATGGGTATGTTAAAATGTGCAGCTAGACATGAAGCATAAATACCTCCAAAGATGGGGCCTTTTGTACGGTTCAAACTTAACCGTTTAGCAATAATTCTGCCCATACTAATAGTGTTATCGCGGAATAAACCATGGAACAAAATGATAATATCAGGAACACTAAGGTTTACACAGTTTCCGCGACCAATCAAGAAACGACTAGCAAAAATGGCAAAGTAGCGTAAAACAGGAAAATGTATGCTAGTGATTCTTGCATCAGAAACCTTCCTGGTTTCTCCCACAGTGACGGTGTTAATAAATTCTTCCACATATTTACGGTGTGGTTCATCTAAAGTACCCTCGAAGGGTATTTTGCGAACCTCGCAAAATTCAGCTAATGGCATCTTCTTAACAACATCATATAAATGAAACTCTACTGAAGGAGGTGATTCCTTAGGAAAATAGTAGAAGTTTTGCACAAAAGTATTAGTTAGTAAGAGATACTAATGACGTTGGTCGTGAAGGAAGGCGTTGAGGCCAACATTCTCAGCCAATGAATAGAAATCATCATAAATCCCGGCTGCTCTTAAGAAATCATCGGAAGGCCATTCACACGGCTGGACCTCCGCGGTGCGAGGCAGATTATATTGGGGCCTCTGTGCTACTTCATTTTGCTTTTCCTTCGAGCTTCGGCTCGATGAGCCCCTCAAAAGTCTCTTCATCATTTTCTGAAAAATTCTGAAATTTTTAGTAACTTCAAACAAAAGTGAACCAAGCTCAACAAATTGATAGTAACTACTCCTACGAGTGCCTAGAGTCTATATCATGCATTAGAACTACTTGGAACCATATAAATTTGACATGCAAGCTCAAGAACATGGTCACCTATGCAGCACAAATTTGCAAAGAATAAAGCACTAGAACAAAAACTAATTGGACCAATGGAGGAGTCACATACCAAGGAAAATCTCCCCAAGCAGTTTTGTGAGAGGTGCTTTGCGTAAGGAGATCGAAAATCACAGCAAAGTGAGCTAGAACTTGTGCTTGAGCTGGTTATTCATGTTTGTGGGAGGAAGAAGAAGAGTATGGGTGCAGGAATAGGTGGAGGAGGGCCACCATGGGCCCACGAGGCAGGGGGCGCGCCCTCCACCCTCGTGGCCAGGTGGCAGCTTCCCCCGCGGTGCTTTCAGTACCATAAATCCTCAAATATTCCCGAAAGAATCATATTAAATTGGCATGGCATTTGGAGGACTTTTATTTTCGGGGTATTTTTATAATGCATGGATAAATCAGGAAACAGACAGAAAAATACTATTTTTACTTTATTTCAACTAAATAACAGAAAGTATAAAGGGGGTATAGAAGGTTGTGCCTTCTAGTTTCATCCATCTCATGCTCATCAAAAGGAATCCACTAACAAGGTTGATCAGGTCTTGTTAACAAAATCATTCCGAATAACATGAAACTGGAGAAATTTCGAATAACACTATGTTACCTCAACGGGAATATGCACATCCCCAATAATAAGAATATCATATTTCTTCTTGACAATAGGAAGAGGAAATTCAAAACCTCCAATAATAATCGTTGGAATTTTTCCAATAGAGTTGATACTATAGACTTGAGGTTGTTTCCTCGAAAAGTGTACCGTATGCTCATTACCATTAACATGAAAAGTGACATTGTCTTTATTGCAATCAATAACAGCCCCTGCAGTATTAAGAAAAGGTCTTCCAAGAATAATAGACATACTATCGTCCTCAGGAATATCAAGAATAACAAAGTCCGTTAAAATAGTAACGTTTGCAACCACAACAGGTACATCCTCACAAATACCGACATGTATAGCAGTTGATTTATCAGCCATTTGCAAAGATATTTCAGTAGGTGTCAACTTATTCAAATCAATTCTACGATATAAAGAGAGAGGCATAACATTAACACCGGCTCCAAGATCACATAAAGCAGTTTTAACATAGTTTCTTTTAATGGAGCATGGTATAGTAGGTACTCCTGGATCTCCAAGTTTCTTTGGTATTCTACCCTTAAAAGTGTAATTAGCAAGGATGGTGGAAATTTCAACTTTCGGTATCTTTCTTTTATTTGTAACAATATCTTTCATATACTTAGCATAAGGATTCATTTTGAGCATATCAGTTAATCGCATACGCAAAACGATAGGTCTAATCATTTCAGCAAAGCGCTCAAAATCCTCATCATCCTTTTTCTTGGATGGTTTGGGAGGAAAAGGCATGGGCTTCTGAACCCATGGTTCCCTTTCTTTACCATGTTTCCTAGCGACAAAGTCTCTCTTATCATAATGTTGATTCTTTGATTATGGGTTATCAAGATCAACAGCAGGTTCAATTTCTACATCATTATCATTACTAGGTTGAGCATCATCATGAACAACATCATTAACATTTACATTAGGTTCATGTTCATTACCAGATTGTGTTTCAGCATCAGACATAGATATATCATTTGGATTCTCAGGTGGTTCAGCAATAGGTTCACTAGAAGTTTGCAAAGTCCTATCATTTTTATTTTTCTTCCTTTTAGAAGAACTAGATGCATCAATATTATTTCTCTAAGAATCTTGCTCAATTCTCTTAGGGTAGCCTTCAGGATACAAAGGTTCCTGAGTCATTCTACCAGTTCTAGTAGCCACTCTAACAACATAATCATTTTTCTTACTATTTAATTCATTGAGCAAATCATTTTGAGCCTTAAGTACTTGTTCTACTTGAGTGGTAACCATAGAAGCATGTTTGCTAACTAGTTTAAGTTCACCTTTAATATTAGCCATATAATCACCCAAGTGTTTAATCATATAATTATTTTGTTTTAATTGTCTACCAAAATAAGCATTGAAATCTTCTTGCTTGACAATGAAATTACCAAACTCATCAAAGCATTGCCTAGCAGACTTATAGTGAGGAATATCACCTTCATCAAATCTATAGAGAGAATTTACCTTTACTACCTGTGTCGGGTTATCAAGATCGGGAGGTTCTTCAATAGATAATGGATCAAGATCATATGTTTCTTCAACAGGCGGTAAATTAAGACCATGTATTTCTTCAATAGGAGGTAAATTCTTAACATCTTCAGCCTTAATACCTTTTTCTTTCATAGCTTTCTTTGCCTCTTGCATATCTTCGGGACTAAGAAATAGAACACCTCTCTTCTTCGGAGTTGGTTTAGGAATACGCTCAATAATTGGAGCAGGAGCTGGCTCAGGAAGTGCCCAATTATTTTTGTTTGTCAACATATTATTCAATATAATTTCAGCTTCATCCGGTGTTCTTTCCCTGAAAAGAGAACCAGCACAACTATCCAGGTAATCTCTGGAAGCATCGCTTAGTCCATTATAAAAGATATCAAGTATTTCATTTTTCTTAAGAGGATGATCAGGCAAAGCATTAAGTAACTTGAGAAGCCTCCCCCAAGCTTGTGGGAGACTCTCTTCTTCAATTTGCACAAAGTTGTATATTTCCTTTAAAGCAGCTTGTTTCTTATGGGCAGGGAAATATTTAGCAGAGAAGTAATAAATCATATCCTGGGGACTACGCACACAACCAGGATCAAGAGAATTAAACCATATCTTAGCATCACCCTTTAATGAGAACGGAAATATTTTAAGGATATAAAAGTAGCGTGATCTCTCATCATTAGTAAACAGGGTGGCTATATCATTTAATTTAGTAAGATGATCCACAACAGTTTCAGATTCATAGCCATGAAAAGGATCAGATTCAACCAAAGTAATTATATCAGGATCAACAGAGAATTCATAATCCTTATCGGCAACACAAATAGGTGAAGTAGCAAAAGCAGGGTCAGGTTTCATTCTATCTCTAAGAGATTGCTTATTCCATTCAGCTAATAACCTCTTGAGTTCATATCTATCTTTGCAAGCTAGAATAGCGAGAGAAGATTCCATATCAAAAACACAACCTTCAGGAATAACAGGCCTATCTTCATCATCACTTTCATCAACAGTACCAGTTTCAATAATTTCTTTCTCTCTAGCCCTAGAAATTTGTTCATCAAGAAATTCACCAAGTGGCACATAAGTATCAAGCATAGAAGTAGTTTCATCATAAGTATCATGCATAGCAGAAGTGGCATCATCAATAACATGCGACATATCAGAACGATTAACAGAAGCAGGTTTAGGTGTCGCAAGATTACTCATAACAGAAGGTGAATCAAGTGTAGAGCTAGATGACAGTTCCTTACCCCCCCTCGTAGTTGAGGGATAAATTGTTGTTTAGTGTCTTTCAAGTTCTTCATAGTGACCAGTAGATATAAATCCCAAGTGACTCAAAGAATAGAGCTATGCTCCCCGGCAACGGTGCCAGAAATTAGTCTTGATAACCCACAAGTGTAGGGGATCGCAACAACTTTCGAGGGTAAAGTATTCAACCCAAATTTAATTATTCGACATACGGGGAGCCAAAGAATATTCTCAAGTATTAGCAGCTGAGTTGTCAATTCAACCACACCTGGATAACTTACTATCTGCAACAAGGTATTTAGTAGCAAGGTAATATGATAGTAGTGGTAACTGTAACAAAAGTAAGAAAGCAAAAGTAATATTTTTGGTGTTTTGTAGTGATTGTAACAGTAGCAACAGGAAAGTAAATAAGCATAAACCAGTAGATGGAAAGCTCGTAGGCATTGGACCGGTGATGGATAATTATTCCGGATGCGGTTCATCATGTAATAGTCATAACATAGGGTGACACAGAACTAGCTACAATTCATCAATGTAATGTAGGCATGTATTCCGAATATAGTCATATGTGCTTATGGAAAAGAACTTGCATGATATCTTTTGTCCTACCCTCCCGTGGCAGCGGGGTCCTAATGGAAACTAAGGGATATTAAGGCCTCCTTTTAATAGAGAACCGGAACAAAGCATTGCCACATAGCGAATACATGAACTCCTCAAACTATGGTCATCACTGGGAGTGGTCCCGATTATTGTCACTTCGGGGTTGCTGGATCATAACACATAGTAGGTGACTATAGACTTGCAAGATAGGATCAATAACTCACATATATTCATGAAAACATAATAGCATAGCGGAGTCATATTAACATCAATCTCAGAACATAATGGACACTAGGGATCAAACCCTAACAAAACTAACTCGATTACATGATAGATCTCATCCAACCCATCACCGTCCAGCAAGCCTACGATGGAATTACTCACGCACGGCGGTGAGCATCATGAAATTGGTGATGGAGGATGGTTGATAATGACGACGACGACGAATCCCCCTCCCCGGAGCCCCGAACGAACTCCAGATCAGCCCTCCCGAGAGGTTTTAGGGCTTGGCGGCGGCTCCGTATCGTAAAACGCGATGATTTCTTCTCCTTGATTTTTTTCTCCCCGAAAGAAAATATATAGAGTTGGAGTTGGCGTCGGAGGAGCTCCAGGGGGCCCACGAGGTAGGGGGGTGCGCCCTAGGGGGGGCGCCCCCACCCTCGTGGACAGGGTGTGGGCCCCTTGGTCTTCATCTTTGGCAAGGATTTTTATTATTTTTAACTAGATGTTCCGTGAAGTTTCAGGTCATTCCGAGAACTTTTGTTTTCTGCACATAAAACAACATCATGGCAATTCTGCTGAAAACAACGTCAGTCCGGGTTAGTTCCATTCAAATCATGCAAGTTAGAGCCCAAAACAAGGGCAAAAGTGTTTGGAAAAGTAGATACGACGGAGACGTATCAAGGTGGACAAAGCTAAGGTTGATGCAATTGAGAAAATGCCATGTCCCAAAGATATCAAAGGTATTCGTCGTTTTCTTGGTCATGCTGGTTTTATAGGAGATTTATCAAAGACTTTTCTTAAATTTCTAGGCCTCTTACAAATCTTTTGCAAAAAGATATTCCTTTTGATTTTGATGATGATTGTTTATAAGCCTTCGAAACACTCAAGAAACCCTTAATTTCTGCACCTATTGTTCAACCACCTGATTGGAACTTGCCTTTTGAAATTATGTGTGATGCTAGTGATTATGTTGTTGGTGCTGTTATAGGGTAAAGAGTTGATAAGAAACTAAATGTTATTCATTATGCTAGTAAAACTCTAGACAGTCCACAACAAAATTATGCTACTACTAAAAAAGAATTTCTAGCAGTGGTCTTTGCTTGTAATAAATTCAGATCTTACATTGTTGACTCCAAAGTTATTGTTCACATTAATCATGCTGCAATAAAGTATCTTGTGGAATAGATATTGGGGAACGCAATATTTCAAAAAAATTCCTATGATCACGCAAGATCTATCTAGGAGATGCATAGCAATGAGACGGGAGAGTGTGTCCACATATCCTCGTAGACCGAAAGCGGAAGTGTTTAGTAACGCAGTTGATGTAGTCGAACGTCTTCATGATCCAACCCTAAGCACCGAACGTACGACACCTCCGTATTCAGCACACCTTTAGCACGATGATGTCCCTCGATCTCTTGATCCAGTTGAGGACGAGGGAGAGTTTCGTCAGCACGACGGTGTGGCGACAGTGATGATGAAGTTACCGGCGCTGGGCTTCGCCTAAGCACTACGACAATATGACCGAGGTGTTAAACTATCGAGGGGGGCACCGCACACGGCTAAGAGATTGTCTGTTGTGCTTTGGGGTGCCCCCTACCCACATATATAAAGTAGGGGGGAGGAGGAGGTCGGCCAAGGGGGAGCGCTCCAAGGGGGGAGTCCTACTAGGACTCCAAACCTAGTAGGATTCGCCCCCCTTTCCTTCCACGGAGAGGGGGAAAGGGGAAAGGAGGGGGAGTATAAGGAAAGAGGGGGGCCGCGCCCCCTCCCCTTGTCCAATTCGGACTGGGGCAAGGGGGGCGCGCCCCACCTCCTGTGGCCTGCCTCCTCTCCTCCACTATGGCCCATTAGGCCCAATAACTTTCCCGGGGGGTTCCGACAGCCTCCCGGTACTCCGATAAATCCCCGAACCTTATCGGAACCATCACGATGTCCGTATATAACCTTCCAATATATCAATCTTTACCTCTCAACCATTTCTAGACTCCTCGTCATGTCCGTGATCTCATCCGGGACTCCAAACAAAACTTCGACCATCAAATCACATAACTCATAATACAAATCATCATCGAACGTTAAGCGTACAGACCCTACGGGTTCGACAACTATGTAGACATGACCGAGACACATCTCCGATCAATAACCAATAGCGAAACCTGGATGCTCATATTGGCTCCTACATATTCTACGAAGATCTTTATCAATCAAACCGCATAACAACATACATTATTCCCTTTGTCATCGGTATGTTACTTGCCCGAGATTTGATCATCGGTATCGTCATACCTAGTTCAATCTCGTTACTGACAAGTCTCTTTACTCGTTCCGTAATGCATCATCCCATAACTAACTCATTAGTCACATTGCTTGCAAGGCATATACTGATGTGCATTACCGAGAGGGCCCAGAGATACCTCTCCGATACAGGGAGTGACAAATCCTAATCTTGATCTATGCCAACTCAACAAACACCTTCGGAGACACATGTAGAGCATCTTTATAATCACCCAGTTACATTGTGACGTTTGATAGCACAAAAAGCGTTCCTCCGGTATTCGGAAGTTGCATAATCTCATAGTGAGAGGAATATTTATAAGTCATGAAGAAAGCAATAGCAATAAAACTAAACGATCATTATGCTAAGCTAATAGATGGGTCTTGAATGATGTGATATCGTTCATCAAATGACAACACATGTCTATGGTCAGGAAACTTAACCATCTTTGATTAACGAGCTAGTCTAGTAGAGGCATACTAGGGACATTCTGTTTGTCTATGTATTCACACATGTACTAAGTTTCCGGTTAATTCAATTCTAGCATGAATAATAAACATTTAACTTGAAGTTCCCCTTCTTCCCTTTGCCCTTTCTCTTGAAACTAGTGGTCTTGTTAACCATCAACACTTGATGCTCCTTCTTGATTTCTACCTCCGCAGCCTTTAGCATTGCGAAGAGCTCGGGAATTGTCTTATCCATCCCTTGCATATTATAGTTCATCACGAAGCTTTTATAGCTTAGTGGTAGTGATTGAAGAACTCTGCCAATGAATCTATCATCAGGAAGATTAACTCCCAGTTGAGTCAAGTGGTTGTGGTACCCAGACATTCTAAGTATATGTTCACCGACAGAACTATTCTCCTCCATTTTGCAGCTATAGAACTTATTGAAGACTTCATATCTCTCAATTCGGGCATTTGCTTGAAATACTAACTTCAACTCCTAGAACACCTCATATGCTCCATGACGTTCAAAACGTCTTTGAAGTCCCGATTCTAAGTTGTAAAGCATGGCACACTGAACTATCGAGTAGTCATCAGCTTTGCTCTGCCAGACGTTCACAACGTCCGGAGTTGCTCCTGCATCGGGTCTTGCACCTAGCGGTGCTTCCAGGACATAATTCTTTTGTGCAATAATGAGGATAATCCTCACGTTACGGACTCAGTCCATGTAGTTGCAACCATCATCTTTCAACTTACCTTTCTCTAGGAACGCATTAAAACTCAAAGGAACGATAGCACGGGCCATTGATCTACGACAACATAGACATGCAAAAACTATCAGGTACTAAGTTCATGATAAATTAAAGTTCAATTAATCATATTACTTAAGAACTCCCACTTAGATAGACATCCCTCTAGTCATCTAAATGACCACGTGATCCATATCAACTAAACCATGTCCGATCATCACGTGAGATGGAGTAGTTTTCAATGGTGAACATCACTATGTTGATCATATGTACTATATGATTCATGTTCGACCTTTCGGTCTTAGTGTTCTGAGGCCATATCTGCATATGCTAGGCTCGTCAAGTTTAACCCGAGTATTCTGCACGTGCAAAACTAGCTTGCACCCGTTGTATGTGAAGGTAGAGCTTATCACACCCGATCATCATGTGGTGTCTCGACACGACGAACTGTAGCAATGGTGCATACTTAGGGAGAATACTTATACCTTGAAATTTAGTGAGAGATCATCTTATAATGCTACCCCCGTGCTAAGCAAAATAAGATGCATAAAGGATAAACATCACATGCAATCAAAATATGTGACATGATATGGCCATCATCATCTTGTGCCTTTGATCTCCATCTCCAAAGCATCGTCATGATCTCCATCATCACCGGCTTGACACCTTGATCTTCATCATAGCATCATTGTCGTCTCGCCAACTATTGCTTCCACGACTATCGCTACCGCTTAGTGATAAAGTAAAGCAATTACATGGCGATTGCATTTCATACAATAAAGTGCAACCATAAGGCTCCTGCCAGTTGTCGATAACTTTTACAAAACATGATCATCTCATACAACAATTTATATCTCATCACGACTTGACCATATCACATCACAACATGCCATGCAAGAACAATATAGACGTCCTCTACTTTGTTTTTGCAAGTTTTACGTGGCTGCTACGGGCTTCTAGCATGAACCGTTCTTACCTACGCATCAAAACCACAATGATTTTTTGTCAAGTGTGTTGTTTTAACCTTCAACAAGGACCGGCCGTAGTCAAACTCGATTCAACTAAAGTTGGAGAAACAGACACCCGCTAGCCACCTGCGTGCGAAGCACGTCGGTAGAACCAATCTCATGAATGCGGTCATGTAATATCGATCTGGGCCGCTTCATCCAAAAATACCATAGAATAAAAGTAAGATGTTGGTGATAAGCAGTATGACAATTATTGCCCAAAATTCATTGTGTTCTACTCGTGCATATGACATCTACGCATAGACCTGGCTCTGATGCCACTGTTGGGGAACGCAATATTTCAAAAAAATTCCTACGATCACGCAAGATCTATTTAGGAGATGCATAGCAGCGAGACGGGAGAGTGTGTCCACATACCCTCGTAGACCGAAAATGGAAACGTTTAGTAACGCGGTTGATGTAGTCGAACATCTTCATGATCCAACCGATCCAAGCACTGAACGTACGACACCTCCGTATTCAGCACACGTTGTGCATGATGATGTCCCTCGAGCTCTTGATCCAATTGAGGATGAGGGAGAGTTCTGTCAGCACGACGGCGTGGCGACGATGATGATGAAGTTACCGGCGCAGGGCTTCGCCTAAGCACTACGATGATATGACCGATGTGTTAAACTGTGGAAGGGGCACCGCACACGGCTAAGAGATTGTATGTTGTGCTTTGGGGTGCCCCCTGCCCACGTATATAAAGGAGGGGTAAGGAGGAGGCCGGCCAAGGGGGAGGCGCGCCAAAGGGGGGAGTCCTACAAGGACTCCAAACCTAGTAGGATTCGCCCCCCCCGTTCCTTCCAACAGAGAGGGGGAAAGGGGAAAGGAGGGAGAGGAAGAAGGAAACATTGGGGGCCGCGCCTCCTCTCCTTGTCCAATTCGGATTGGGGCAGGGGGAGGGGGCGCCCCACCTCCTGTGGCCTGCCTCCTCTCCTCCACTATGGACCATTAGGCCCAATAACTTTCCCGGGGGGTTCCGATAGCCTCCTGGTACTCCGATAAATCCCCGAACCTTATCGGAACCATTCTGATGTCCGTATATAACCTTCCAATATATCAATCTTTACCTCTTGACCATTTCGAGACTCCTCGTCATGTCCGTGATCTCATCCGGGACTCCGGACAAAACTTTGGTCATCAAATCGCATAACTCATAATACAAATCGTCATCGAACATTAAGCGTGCGGACCCTACGGGTTCGAGAACTATGTAGACATGACCGACACACATCTTCGGTCAATAACCAATAGCGGAACCTGGATGCTCATATTGGCTCCTACATATATTCTACGAAGATCTTTATCGGTCAAACCGCATAACAACATACGTTATTCCCTTTGTCATCGGTATGTTACTTGCCCGAGATTTGATCATCGGTATCATCATACCTAGTTCAATCTCATTACCGACAAGTCTCTTTACTCGTTCCGTAATGCATCATCCCGTAACTAACTCATTAGTCACATTGCTTGCAAGGCTTATAATGATGTGCATTACCGAGAGGGCCCAGAGATACCTCTTTGATACGCAGAATGACAAATCCTAATCTTGATCTATGCCAACTCAACAAACACCTTCGGAGACACATGTAGAGCATCTTTATAATCACCCAGTTATGTTGTGACGTTTGATAGCACACAAAATGTTCCTCCGGTATTCGGGAGTTGCATAATCTCATAGTCAGAGGAATATGTATAAGTCATGAAGAAAGCAATAGCAATAAAACTAAAGGATTATTATGCTAAGCTAACGGATGGGTCTTGTCCATCACATCATTCTCTAATGATGTGATCCCGTTCATCAAATGAAAACACATGTATATGGTCAGGAAACTTGACCATATCTTATTAATGATCTAGTCTAGTAGAGGCATACTAGGGACACTCTGTTTGTCTATGTATTCACACATGTACTAAGTTTCGGTTAATACAATTCTAGCAAGAATAATAAACACTTATCATGATATAAGGAAATATAAATAACAACATTATTATTGCCTCTAGGGCATATTTCCTTCAAAATAAAGATGCCAAACCTAGACTTATTCGATGGGTCTCTTGCTACAAGAATTTGATTTGCATATCACTGATAGAAAAGGAGCGGAGAACCCCGTGGCTGATAACTTGTCTAGGCTGGAGAATGTCCTTGATGACCCACTACCTATTGATGATAGTTTTCCTGATGAACAGTTAGCTGCAATAAATGTTCCTTATAACACTCCTTGGTATGCTGACTATGCTAATTACATTGTTGCTAAATATTTACCACCTAGTTGCACATACCAATAAAAGAAAAAAATCTTCTGTGATTTAAGACATTACTTCTGGGATGACCCAAATCTTTATAAAGAAGGAGTAGATGGTATTATTAGATGTTGTGTACCTAAGCATGAACAGGGACAAATCTTACTGAAATGTCACACTGAAGCTTATGGAGGACATCATGCGGGAGACAAAACTGCTCACAAGGTATTGCAATCTGGGTTTTATTGGCCTACTCTCTTCAAGGATGCTCACAAGTTTTTCTTATCTTGTGATGAATGTCAAAGAATAAGTAATATCGGTGTCGGTGTACTAAAGTAGGGGTACCTTAGTACCCCGAACTTGTGCACGGGCAGTCGTAGCACCCTGCGGCAAGGCTTGCCACGCGATCGCCAAAACTCTCCATGGTCCCTCCTCGGGCCATCCAAGAACAAAGTATTTGAGCCAAGGCCCCGGCAGGAGGAGCCTGCCGGGAAGGCCACCCGAAGAGAGCAAGGCCCTGGCAAGAGGAGCTTGCCGGGACGGCCGCTCGAAGCACAAGGCCCCGGCAAGAGGAGCTTGCCGGGAAGGCCGACCGAGGCACGACAAGATACTTGCTGCGACGCGCCCCGCGTCCCGGCAAGGACCGGTGAGCGACAAGCTCCCGGGCGCGACAAGGCACCAACCGCGGCAAGGCGCTTGCCGCGGCAAGTCACCACCCCGCGCCTGCGCTCCAGCTCATCCACCCACGCGTCGCTCTGGGGCCATTCCAGGCGTACGTGGCAAGAGGCTGCGCAACAAGGGGCATGCGGTGGCGAAGCAACGCTGACAGAGTAGCCATCGTGGCAAACGGTGGCGCTCCTGACGGTCCCTTTCCTGCACCATCTGGGCGATGCGAACGGGCATTTAATGCCCTTGTCCCCTGCCGTCAGAGTTAGGTATGATAGCACTGTGCAAACAGTTGTACCCAACACAGCGTTTTCCAGTTTTACCCCCGCCTACGTTGCCACCTGTGGGTAACCCCTTGCACATATAAAAGGAGGCCCCATGCGCAACGGGAGAGGGAGGAGGCCATTCACGCTCGGTCTCGCCAACAGCTCGCGTGTACTGTAGCACCACACGCTCCCGAGCAAGAACACAATACAAAACCACAAAGCAGCAGTAGGGTTTTACGCATCCGTGCGGCCCGAAGCTGGGTAAATCCCCTTGTGTGCATCGCCTTGATCCGCTCTTCGCGCGACCTCCGCCCCCCGCCGAACCAAGAAAGGGGCTCGGTCCCCATAGGTGTTCGTGGAGGCACATTTCCGACCGACATCTTTGGCGCACCAGGTAGGGGGCGTCGAAGTTGTGTGAACCTGATCCGGCGTCTGCATAGGCTAGATCTCCATCATCTTCATCGACATGCCACCGAAGAAGAAGGCTCCGGAGGTGGCTGGTCCGTCCGTGTCGAACCCACCGCCCCTGGAGCAAACCGGTGGTGGGGACGGCACCGGCGGCGGAACGGGCGCCACCGAGCCAGCTCATGGTGCCACGGCGTCCGAACATGCACCGAGATCATGGTGCCACGGCGTCCGAACATACGCCGACACCTCTCGGCGCATGTAAGCCCTGGTATGACCAGGAAACCTCTCGCTCTATTCCATGGAGCGGGGACAGTTAGCCCCACGGATCTCGCATACGGGCCACCTCGAGTGCTCGCTCACGCTGAGCTCGAGCGAGAGCAGCTGCGACGAGATGACGCGCTGCTCCTCGAGGAGGACCATCTTCAGGCCGCTGTGCGAGCTGCTCGCTACCAGTAAGCTTTGCGCTGCTTTTATAGCCGCAAAGTTAGTGCCAGAAGTTTCGAGGAAGTGGGAAGGCCCTTACCGGGTGAAACGAGTCGCTAGGCCTGGCGCTGTCCGCCTTGAGACCGAAGATACCACTCCGGTGAGCAACTCCCGGAACGTTGGGCATCTTCGTAAGTTTCGCCCGTAAGGCGCGGTTGTCGGACCCCGTACGGAAACCACCCTTCTGTACAAAGTCTTGCCGCTGTTGCATGTGATCCTTTGTACAGAGCCAGGCGCAGACCCTGTGTGCAGATTGAGCTCATGTGTTCCGCGCATCTCGTCGATATCATGCTCTTGATTCTTTGCATGCATTATCTGACACTCTATGCAGCACTGACCACCGGTAAGCAATGGAGAGCCCCATGTTTCGCCTTGCCAGAAAGCGACCTTGTCGGGCAGCGAGCCACGGAAAAGCTAAGTTGCCAAAGTTTGAGCAATCGAGTTTTTAAGTTTTTGAGTTATCCCCCTTGAACGACCATGCTTTGTATGAAAAACCTGTGCGCAGAGGGACCGGCTCGTGGCTAGTTGCGCCCTTACTTCGTTTCGAGTCCGCTCAACGACTTAAGTGTGCTACAACCAGAGTGGCATCCTTACTTTGTTTCGAGCTCGCTCGGCAGCTTAAGTGTGCTGCGACTGCAGTCGCAACACTTATTTTGTTTTGAGCCTGCTCAACAATTTAAGTGAGCTGCAGCTAGCCGCGGCAAGGTTTCTTGCCGATAATGGCGCCGCTGGCGGGCCGCTGATGTCCCGCACTCAGAGCCCGCGGCAAGGCGGAGGCCTATGCCGGCGAGTCCCCAAAAGCGTAGGGCAAAAACATACAAAGCACGGAATCAAGTAGAGGAGATAACAGTGCAATCACTACCAAGATAAAGTTATATTACAAGATAGCTTGTCGCAGCCCTAATGAATTGTTTTCATAACTTGACCAGCGGCGACAAGGAAAGAAAAGGACAGACGGCCTAATCCACACGGTCGCCCTCGATCCTCTTGATCCCGGCCACCCTTTCCACAATGGGCGCGACGAGGGCCCTGACCTCCTCGAGGTCAGCGTCTGCCGGCAGGGACCTGAGGACGTTGGTGAGCTTGAGGCCTGGGTTGTGGAAGACGATCTTCACCAGCACCTTCTTAGGGCTCCGGCGATGGCACCGCGCGTCTCGCCGGCCAGCTGCTCTGGGATCGCGTTCCGGAGATGCTGAAGGGCCGCCACCACGCCTTTGAAGAACAAAGTAAGCTTGGCGCTGGGTGGGAGGTTCGGGTCGGAGGGATACTCGTGACCCTCCATCCCCAGCAGCGACAGCTCCTTGTCGATGGAGGCGGCGATGTCCACCAGACCCTCCGTCCACTGCTCCACCATTGCCCTGAATTCGTTCTGGGTGACTGCGGCGCTCTCCAACAGCGCCTTGTTGTCCGCGACCTCCTTCCGCAAGATCACCTCTTGCTCCTTGGCGCTGTCCAGCGCCTTGGACAAGGAGTCCAGCTTTAGCTCGAGATCAGCGTTGGAGTCCTTGGCGGCATCAAGCTCCTTGATCTTCTCGGCGAAGCGGCCCTGCAGCTCGCCGAGGGTGTGGGCACCCTTCTCGCGCTCCTGTTTGAGCGCGGCGAGCTCCTCACCGCTCGCCTTGAGATCAGTGTCGAGCTGCGCCACCTTCGCCTCCAGCGCCTTCTTGGCAGCCTCGGCGGCCGCGGCAGCATCTTGCGCTTCCTTGAGGGCTCCGCCGAGCGCTTGCTCGCGCGCGGCGACCTCCTCCTCGTGGCTGGCGAGGCTGTCTTTCTGCTGCACCAGCTCGCCCTCCCGCGTGGCCAGCCCCGCGGCGGCAAGCCTTTGCTGCGCTTCGGCTTCTGCCTTCTCAAGGATGAAGGCCGTCCGCGCCTCGTCGAGCTGCCTTCGCTCCTCCGCCAAATATCGGAGGGCCTCCTGGTTGAGCTCCCGGAGCTCCCTGACGCGCTTCTCCATGTCTACTCCCGCCTTCGCGACAAGCGCTTCCCGGCGTTCCACCTGGGCTTGTCGGGCGCGGTAGAGTGACACCAGCTTCCGGAGCAGCCGCTCCTCCTCAGGTTCGCCACCGCTGCTGCTTGGCGCATCAACCAACGTCAGCCCGGCGGAGGCGAGCACCTCCCCATCCAAGGTCTCCTCCTCGACCGGCGCCCTGGAAGTCGACTCCCAGGGGAGCTTGATGAAGATATCATCGCCGGCCTTCAGGTAGGCGCCTGGCTGGGGCTCCTCGGGGCCCGACGCTGCTGCGGAGGCGGGATCGGCGGTCGGCGGTCGGCGCAGCGCTTGGCGCTCCTGCGGCCCCAGGACCGTCAGTACGATCACCGACCCCCTCGCCCGCGGCTGCTGCGGCAGCCTTGGCGGCCTCTTCGACGGACGGATCTTCAGCACCGTCCGCCCCTCCGATGGCGGCCACGTCGTCGGTATGGCCGCGCGCATCCTCCTCGACGACGACCTCGGTCTCCATCGGGTCCGTGGCGGGCGGATCTGAAGGCCGAAAGAGGGGGAGAAGTCAAGCAACTATCCAAAGAAGAAGAACCCCAGGGGAGTTTCGAGGCAAGAAGGTTACCTGGGCCAGGGTCTGCAGTCACGGTCTCCGTCGCCAAGGGGTCGCCGGTGCCGTCCCTCGCCGGAGACTGCTCCCTTGCCGGGGACTGCTCCCTCGCCGGAGACTGCTCCCTTGCCGGAGACTGCTCCCTTGCCGGAGATCCCTCCCTTGCCGGGGAACTCCCCCTTGGCGGTGTGGTTGTAGCGGGTGGCGCATCAGGGGCGGTCTTTGGACGCTCCTGGTGGGGCTGCTCTGCTCCTACGCAAATCGTCAGCCAGATGTCAAGAAAAACGAAGGGTACCCGGGCGCGCCCAACGGCAGGAAGCAAATCATATGCTTACGCTGGGGGCTGCTCTGAGGATTAGTTGGCGGGTCCGACAAGGTCATCTCAGGCGCACCCCCTGCCGTCGCGCTGGGCTCGTCGTCGAGGATGACCACCGGGACCTTCTCTCTCTTTGCCGCCCTCTGAGCCAGAGTCCTGAAAAGGAGCAAATTCAGAGGAAAGCAAATGAGATGCGAGACACAACTGCAAGAATTGAAGAAACACAAGTACAGCGGGGATCTTACTCCTCTCCCTCTTCCTCGTCGGAGCTAAGCGCGGAGAAGTCGAAGACTGGCCCGCTTCTGGCGCGAGGAGGCGGAGGAGTAGGCTCCCTCGGCCGCTTGGCGGAGGCAGTGGTGGCACTAGCCTGAGATGGGTTTGCTCCGGCCGCCGCCGTGGCGCGAGGGGCGGCAGGAGCAGAGGCCGCGGCCCGCGAAGACCCCGCTCCTGCTGCCACAGCGGAGCGTGTCACGCGGCGCCGCGGTTGTTGGCTCGCTTGCCGTACCACCTCTCCGGCCTTGCGGAGATGCCTCCGTGGTTGAGCCGGGGGCTCCGCTTGCGACGAGCTGCCCGAAGGTCGGGAGGAAGAGGCGTCAACCTACGGCAAGCCGCTCGTGCCCTCGGTGGACTCGTCTGCCCCTGCGCCGTGCCCGGCAAGCTCTTCCTCGCCGACAAACTCCGCTCAGTCGGCAAGGCTTTCCGCCTCCGCTGCGTCCGCCTCCGCCAATGTGAAGCCGAACTCGCCCGCGGCCGCGGCTGCCGCCGCCTCTTCCATCCTGGAGGTGATGCGCGCCAACTCCGCGTCGGTGGTGTCTCGGGTGAGGCCCTTCTGCTCGTCAGCGTCGACTGGCACCTCCACCAAGTCGTTGAACAACGCCCGCACGACATCGCCGGTGGGCTCCTGCCAAGTAGAGTCGATCTCATGCGAGTTGCACAACGGCATCATTGCAAGGATGCGACTGAGCGACGAATTGTTGCACAACGGGACGATGCCTCGCGGCACCTTGAACCATTCGGGGTGATCGGGGTCGTGCTTGAACAGCTCCCTGAGCGTCCCATCAAGCTCCAAGACGGTGAAATTGAAGTTGAGGCCAGGGCGCAGCGTCATGATGTCCGCCGCGTTCTGGAACTCCCAGGCGGGTCTCCCCTTCTCCTGCAGGGGAGCGATGCGGCGGCGGAGGAAATCTGCACCAACGGCGCCAACTGTGAGCCCGGCACGCCTGAGCCGCAGGATCCGGGTGATGGCAATCTTCAGCTTGTCGTCGTCCGGAGCCACATCGCTCCAATCCCTGTCGCGCACCACAGGAGTTTGGCGCACGGCAGTGAACGGCTGCGGGTTCTCCTCGACGATCAGGCACCAGTCTACTCTCCATTCCTCCTATTTGCTGTGGAGCTCTCCCTCCAGATAAGCATCCTTCTTGCCGAGCTTCGAGATCCAGGCGATTCCGCCGGAGAGGGGCTCTCCTCTCTCTACTCAAGGCGTGAAGAAGTGGCGGAAGAGGGCTACGTTTGGATAGACTCCGACAAAGTTTTCGCAAAGATGTGCGAAAATTGCCATGGTCAGGACAACATTGGGGGTGAAATCAAGGAGATGGAACCCGTAGGTGTTCATGATGTCGCAGAAAAATTCAGAGAAGGGCGGGCAGAGCCCGCAATAGAAGAACAGAGCAAAGAAGGGATACCCGGTCGGATACTCCTTCTGAGCGGCGGCGGGAAGAACCCTCATGCGCGGATGCGCTCGCGTCCCCGTTGACCAGAAGAGGTAGTATTCCTCCCTCAGGACCAACGCGTCGAGCTCAGGGGGTAAGGTCGCCTGCTCCTTTCGCAGCGCCTCAAGCCGCTGCGCCTCAGCCGACTTCACGACCTTCCCTTTCCCCTTATCACCCTTCGGGGCCATGGTGGAAGCAGGGAGGGAGGTCGACGGCGTCGGTAGCACTGGTGGCGGCGGAAGGGGCGGAACGCTGCTTCTCTTGGGAAGTGGCGGAGGTTTTCGAGGAATCGCAACTAGCGGGTGGGCGGACTGCCCCTGTTTCCCCTGCTTATAAGGGGGAAGAGAGGGGGCGTTTCGCCTTTCCGAATAAACAAATCACCTGCGACGTGACGCATGCCCGCGGGGCTCAGCCCCGCGCACGCCGCCCACATCACGCGCGCCTCTCCCCACAATGCCGCGTTCGACGCGTGCCGTTCGGGGAGGTCGGGGTGGATGCAGAAGCTGATGCAGCGTGACCCAGGCCACGCGTGCCCGTGCACTGTTTTGGGCCTAGCCCAACAGCGCTCGGCACCGTGTATGGCCCAAGCCCGGGGGCTCCTGTCGGTGTACTAAAGTAGGGGTACCTTAGTACCCCGAACTTGTGCACGGGCAGTCGTAGCACCCCGCGGCAAGGCTTGCCAGGCGATCGCCAAAACTCTCCATGGTCCCTCCTCGGGCCATCCAAGAACAAAGTATTTGAGCCAAGGCCCCGGCAGGAGGAGCCTGCCGGGAAGGCCACCCGAAGAGAGCAAGGCCCCGGCAAGAGGAGCTTGCCGGGACGGCCGCTCGAAGCACAAGGCCCCGGCAAGAGGAGCTTGCCGGGAAGGCCGACCGAGGCACGACAAGATACTTGCTGCGACGCGCCCCGCGTCCCGGCAAGGACCGGTGAGCGACAAGCTCCCGGGCGCGACAAGGCACCAACCGCGGCAAGGCGCTTGCCGCGGCAAGTCACCACCCCGCGCCTGCGCTCCAGCTCATCCACCCACGCGTCGCTCTGGGGCCATTCCAGGCGTACGTGGCAAGAGGCTGCGCAGCAAGGGGCATGCGGTGGCGAAGCAACGCTGACAAAGTAGCCATCATGGCAAATGGTGGCGCTCCTGACGGTCCCTTTCCTGCACCGTCTAGGCGATGCGTATGGGCATTTAATGCCCTTGTCCCCTGCCGTCAGAGTTAGGTATGATAGCACTGTGCAAACAGCTGTACCCAACACAACGTTTTCCAGTTTTACCCCCGCCTACGTTGCCACCTGTGGGTAACCCCTTGCACATATAAAAGGAGGCACCATGCGCAACGGGAGAGGGAGGAGGCCATTCACACTCGGTCTCGCCAGCAGCTCGCGTGTACTGTAGCACCACACGCTCCCGAGCAAGAACACAATACAAAACCACAAAGCAGCAGTAGGGTTTTACGCATCCGTGCGGCCCGAAGCTGGGTAAATCCCCTTGTGTGCATCGCCTCGATCCGCTCTTCGCGCGACCTCCGCCCCCCGCCGAACCAAGAAAGGGGCTCGGTCCCCATAGGTGTCTGTGGAGGCACATTTCCCACCGACAATCGGTAAGCCTCAAGAAATTACTATGAATTATTCACTTGCTGTTGAACCATTTGATCTTGTTGGATTTTATTACAAGGGACCTTTTCCTTCCTCTAATGGGTATACTCATATTTTGGTTGCTATTGATTATGTTACTAAGTGGGTAGAAGCTATTCCAACTAGCAGTGTTGATCACAACACCTCTATTAAAATGCTTAAAAAAGTTACTTTCCCATGGTTTGGAGCCCCTAGATATTTAATGACTAATGATGGTTCACACTTTATTCATGGTGCTTTCCTGAAAGTGCAACTATCCCTGGGTGGTTTTGGTAATTCCTAACAACATATAGCTCACTGAACTAATCCACTTTAAAGATGATCATTTCAGAAAGTTCAATGATTGGCATGGCATGGACTAGGAATGTGGACCCCTCAAAATGCTAAGGACACATATTGGCTCGAGCTCAAGACTCTACATTTTATTTTAGTGATCCAAGATCACATTGAGTCCATAGGAAAAGCCAATACTATTAAAAGGGGATGAGGTGTTGCTTAATGGCTTGCTTGCTCAAAATGCTTAGTGATATGCTCCAACAGCCCTCAATCACTTTCTCATATCCACATATGTCTCAAACCAAAAGTCAAACTCGGCCCTACCGATTTGATCCATCTGGCGCCACCAAGTTCACTTGACATAGCCACTGCCAGAAACCCTAGTCAGCTCGGTCTCATCGATAGGGATCTCGATCTCACCGAGATGGGATTGCAAACTCTATGTTTCCTTTCGTAACGTTTCGGTCCAACTGATATGAGTGATCGGTCCCACCGAGTTTGCAATGCAAACTCTCTGTTTCCCTTTCGTAATGTTTCGGTCTCACCGAAATGAGCGATTCGGTCCCATCGAGTTTGGTTGACCAACTCTCTGTTTGCCTATTACAAAACTCGGTCCTACCGAGTTTATGTGATTGGTCTCACTGAGATTACGTTATGCCCTAACCCTCATGAAATCGGTCCCACCGAGTTGACATGTCGGTCCCACCGAAAAGCCTAGCGTTCACACTTTGAACTAAATCGGTCTGACCGAGTTTCATGATTCGGTCTCACCGAGTTTGGTAAATTGTGTGTAACGGTTAGATTTTGTATGGAGGCTATATATACCCCTCCACCCACTGTTCATTCGTGGATAGAGCCATCCGAACGTGCCTACAATTCCAGCATACATTTTCTGAGAGAGAACCACCTACTCATGTGTTGAGACCAAGACATTCCAATCCAACCACAAGAATCTTGATCTCTAGCCTTCCCCAAGTTTCTTTCCACTCAAATCTTGTTTACACCAAATCCAAATCTATGAGAGAGAGTTGAGTGTTGGGGAGACTATCATTTGAAGCACAAGAGCAAGGAGTTCATCATCAACACACCATCTATTTCCTTTTGGAGAGTGGTGTCTCCTAGATTGGTTAGGTGTCACTTGGGAGCCCCCGTCAAGATTGTGGAGTTGAACCAAGGAGTATGTACGGGCAAGGAGATCGCCTACTTCGTGAAGATCTACCCTAGCGAGGCAAGTCCTTCGTGGGCGATGGTCATGGTGGGATAGACAAGGTTGCTTCTTCGTGGACCCTTCGTGGGTGGAGCCCTCCATGGACGCGCGCAGCCGTTACCCTTCGTGGGTTGAAGTCTCCATCAACGTGGATGTACGATAGCACCACCTATCAGAACCACGCCAAAAATCTCCGTGTCTACATTGCGTTTTCTCCCTCCAAACTCCTCCCTTTACCTTCATATGCAAACGTTTTACATTCCGCTGCTATACTCTTAGACTTGCATGTGTATGTTGATTGCTTGACTTGTGCTAAGTTGCTAAAGTCTGCCAAGACTTAAAATTGGGAAAAGGATAGATTTTTATTTGGTCAAGTAGTCTAATCACCCCCCTCTAGACATACTTTCGATCCTACATTTCCGTAAAATGCTTGCTAAGTATGATGTTAACCATAGAATTGCATCATCCTATGACCCTCAGTCTAGTGGTCAAGTTGAAGTTAGCAATAGAGAAATAAAATTAATTTTGCAAAATACTGTCAATAGGTCTCAGAAGAATTGGGCTAAGAAATAAGATGATGCACTTTGGCTTATAGAACAACATATAAAAATCCTATGGGTATGTATCCTTATAAAAAGGTTTATGGAAAAGCTTGTCATTTGCCTCTTAAGTTAGAACATTAATCATATTGGGCAATTAAAGAACTCAACTATGATTTCAAACTTGCTGGTGAGAAGAGGTTATTTGAAATTAGCTCATTAGATGAATGGAGAACCCAAGCTTATGAAAATGCCAAGTTATTTAAAGAAAAAGTTAAAAGATGGCATGATAAAAGAATCCAAAAGCGTGAGTTCAAAGTTGGAGAATATGTTCTTTTGTACAACTCTCATTTCAGACTCTTTGTAGGAAAACTCCTCTTCAAATGGGAAGGACCCTATGTTATCGAGGAGGTTTATCGGTCTGGAGCTATCAAAATAAATAATGTCGAAGGTACTAACCCAAAGGTTGTTGATGGGCAACGAATAAAACATTATATCTCAGGTACGCCCATTAATGTTGAAAGCAATATTATCGAAACTATGACACCGGAAGAACACATAAAAGAAACCTTCCGGAACACTCCAGAATCATGAAAAAGAGGAGGTACGTGATACGGTAAGTAAACGGACTCCAAAAAATCCGCAAAAATATTTTATGTCCGTTTTGGAATATAACAAAACATTAGGAAAATAAGAAACAACCAAGAAGGTCACCCTGGTGGGCACAAGACACCAGGGCGCGCCTGGCAAGCCCAGGTGGGTTGTGCCCACCTCGGGTACCTTCCAGACTCCGTTTTTCTTGCGTTTGCTTGTTTCCCAAGATAACAAAGATCTTTATATACCCCCAGAACCTGTTGGCCACCGTATCATGGAGAAACCTTCTCTTTTCTTTTCTTGCTATTTTCCGTCACATCTGTCAAGCCAGGCATCATGTCTTCTCCCTCCTCCAACAATGTAGAAGAGGATGCTTGGTTGATGAAGATCGAGATGAAGAGAGAGGATCCCGAAGAGCCTCTCAAAGGGGACAAGATCAAGGAGGCTACCGGAGATCAAGCGTTGATGGTTGAGCAGGCCTGGCCTGCCGAGGAAGAAGAAGAAGATACCCTTAAACCTTACTATGATCATCTCACCTCAACCGAGATCGAAGCCTTTTGGATCATCAAAATGGTTCGTGTGCAAAATAAATATCTTACCCGTGAAAATATTCTGTTGTAAGAGCACATCATCGCCCTCCAGAGCATCATCCATAGATTGGAGAATCTCTTGATCATGAAGGACAAGATCGCAACTACTTCATCGCCACCACCTCCTTCTTCATCACCAAAAGAAAATTGAGTATCGGGTATGGGCACTCCCCTTGGCTTACGCCAATCTTGGGGGAGGTGTGATGACCCACAAGTATAGGGGATCTATCGTAGTCCTTGTAATAAGTAAGAGTGTCGAACCCAATGAGGAGCAGAAGGAAATGATAAGCTGTTTTCAGCAAGGTATTCTCTGCAAGCACTGAAATTATCGGTAACAGATAGTTTTGTGATATGGTAATTTGTAACGAGCAACAAGTAACAAAAGTAAATAAAGTGCAGCAAGGTGGCCCAATCCTTTTTCTAGCAAAGGACAAGCCTGGACAAACTCTTATATAGAGAAAAGCGCTCCCGAGGACACATGGGAATTATCGTCAAGCTAGTTTTCATCACGTTCATATGATTCGCGTTCGGTACTTTGATAATTTGATATGTGGGTGGACCGGTGCTTGGGTGATGTCCTTACTTGGACAAGCATCCCACTTATGATTAACTCCTATTACAAGCATCCGCAATTACAAAAGAAGTATTAAGGTAGACCTAACCATAGCATGAAACATATGGATCCAAATCACCCCCTTACGAAGCAACGCATAAACTAGCGTTTAAGCTTCTGTCACTCTAGCAACCCATCATCTACTTATTACTTCCTAATGCCTTCCTCTAGGCCCAAATAATGGTGAAGTGTCATGTAGTCGACGTTCACATAACACCACTAGAGGAGAGATAACATACATCTCATGAAAATATCGAACGAATACCAAATTCACATCACTCCTAATAGCAAGACTTCTCCCATGTCCTCGGGAACAAATGTAACTACTCACAAAGCATATTCATGTTCATAATCAGAGTATGAATATGCATAATGGATCTGAACATATGATCTTTCACCAAATAAACCAACTAGCATCAACTACAAGGAGTAATCAACACTACTAGCAACCCACACGTACCAATCTGAGGCTTTGGGACAAAGATTGGATACAAGAGATGAACTAGGGTTTGAGAGGAGATGGTGTTGGTGAAGATGTTGATGAAGATTGGCCCCCTCCCGATGAGAGGAGCGTTGGTGATGACGATGGCGATGATTTCCCCCTCCCGGAGGGAAGTTTCCCCGGCAGAATAGCTCCGCCGGAGCCCTAGATTAGTTCCGCCAAGGTTCCGCCTCGTGGTGGCGGAATTTCTTCCCGAAAGCTTGCTTCTGGTTTTTTCTCGGATGAAAGACTTCATATATCAGAAGATGGGCACCGGAGGGCCACCAGGGGGCCCACGAGGCAGGGGGCGCGCCCCCACCCTCGTGGCCAGGGTGTGGCCCCCCTCTAGTAATTTCTTCGTCCAGTATTTTTTATTATTTCCAAAAATAACTTCCATGGAGTTTCAGGACTTTTGGAGTTGCGTAGAATAGGTCTCTAATATTTGCTCCTTTTCCAGCCCAGAATTCCAGCTGCCGGCATTTTCCCTCTTCATGTAAACCTTATAAAATAAGAGAGAATAGGCATAAGTGTGACGCCCCGTTACGTCCAACAGAGTCAGGCGTAACAAAAGCCGTCACTTCAGAGTTGCGCCAGGATCAGTTAAGGAGAACAGTATCATGTACAAGACGGAGCTGCTGCCATGAGTAGGCAAGCTTTTATTACATAGACACCTCAAGTGTCGACTAAGCCTAAGCGGCCATGACGATAGATCGTCATCCGCCTCTAATACGAGCCTTTTAGACCAACCATGGAGGGCATCTACTCTTCATAGCCTTGATTGTCGACTTCCTCATAACCATACTCCACTTAAGAATAACTGAAGTCGCTAAGATGACCAGACTCATCATAAGTACCATTCTCTATCGCCTCGGAGTTCTCATAACTCTCTTGCTCTGAAAAAACAACATAAGTGCAGCTGAGTATGTATAAAATACATACTCCGCAAGTCGCTGGGAAAAGTGGATGCATGAGTTTTTAAAGAGGAAAAACTTTATCGATCATGGCTACCACCACCGAGCCATTATCTTTATGTAGGTAAAAATATTTTCCCTTAACCCATTTTGTTGAAAACCAAATTTTATTCATAAAATCTACTGGCAACAGAGCGACGTGGGATCTTACATCTTGTGTTAGAGGAAAACCCACACGACGCACTTCCAAACCCGGAAGCTGGGAGTGATATCACATTTACTCTGATTAGAGGTGTACTGCTTTGCCCATAGCATCACTTGGTACAAGTCGTCCAAGTGCTACCCGTGTGCTCGACTAGACCAAGGAACCAGAACCTTTAACCAGCCCGTACACTACCTCTGCTTTTCCACCTTGCCTTACTAAAGGCCCGCGGGTCGAGACCCCTAACCGGCGGTCCCGCCCTAGGGTGACTGTACCTACCCGGCTACAGCCACCTTCTCACCCTTGCAGAGGCAGCTACTTGGCATGGGTAGTCGGTTCAGCCCATCCCATTCCAGGTCTATGGTCAGTACGGTTTGCGCCGCTTTTGAAGTAAGCGCCAGTTGGTTGTGTCCTAATGTGATATCCTATGTAGAGGAGCCCGCCATCCAAGCCAACCCTACCCGGGTTGCCTTCACCAACATGAGCTCCCCTACCCACCAAATATTTATTTATAATGTAACCCTGCCCGAGTCACAACTATTTAATACAGATACTTCACCTAATCTGATCCAATTGCCAAATCAGTGGATCCACCTGATCCAAAACTCATTTAATTTATGAAAAATGTTTATTTTTAATTCTTATGCAATTTTTTTGAAATGACCCATAGCCCGAAAAACATTTATCAAGACATGGTCAAGGAGATGACGACTTGCCGGATAGTGTTTCGATCAACTCGAAACCACCGGACGTTGCTCCTACGGGTCCGAGATCGACTCCTGGTAATTATTTCAGGAACATGTTTATATTATTATTTATTTTCCTAACTAAAATCTAACATCCAGCAACACGGCCATGTTGAGCAAGCCACATGTAATTAACTAAGTGGTGATACGTCCTAGTGTTCCATTGAGAGATAAAATGCATTAAGCGATCCAAAACAGAGTAGCATGCACGTGTGTCATCCAGTCCAAAGAATGGTAAAAGAAATGATAAGTAAAAAAGAACAGTAGCCTAGTACTGTACTACTAGTACTACGCAGGTTGAGCCCCAGCCCGAGTCTATCAAAAAGACTACTCATCTTCTCTGCTGTCCCACGAATAGAACCAGCCCGCTCACCTCTCTCTCTCTCTCCCCCAAGAACAGAGCACGGCCGCCGTCGCCTCGATCTGCCCCGTCCGGGCATCTCCGGCGACACGGCGGACACCTACAGATTCCCCTCGTCTCCCTCTACCATTTCCCCCTATTTATTTGATCCGCCGCCGCCAAAAACGTCGCCACCACTCAATCCTAGCGCCGCCTGATCCAGGTCCGGTGGGCTTGCCACCGGCTGCAGCGGCAACGACGTCTCCATCCCTACATGCTCCGCCAGCGCAGCCACACGCACGAGGCGTGCAGCCACGGGCGTCGGGCGTGTGCGGCTTCACCAGCGCTGCTCGGTCGCCATGGCTCTGCTGCTAACGGTGTGGACTAGCCACATCCTACTGCTACTACTGGTAAGTATTAATCCTAATTCCTTCTCCATGAAGTGCTCCAAATTTCACAACAAGTGCCTGCTATATGTGAACGTGGGTGTGCATATACTGTTCATTTTATCTCAGGCCCTACTATTCCCCTCTCAGCCATATTGCCTTCTTTCTCTTTGTTTATCTCAAGGCCATGAAATTTATCAAGATTTAATTTATGGTGTGGTCATGGTATTGCTACTGATTAGATCTAAATGATGTTCCTAACTAGTGCTACTCATCCTTGAACACCATATAGAAGTAAACAGTGGCAGTGAAACTCCAAAAAATAAATTACTTGTGAGTAGATTATAAACATCAATCTCTCAGTGTTTGCTACAGATTGGCAGGGATTAATAAATAGGACAAGCTAGTATACACAGGAAGGTTGATCTTTTGGATACATACATACATACATGTCTTAGCAAGTTACTAGTACCTAGGATTTGATTCTTGGTATGTTAGATCTAGTACAAGCCACGAATGTCATTCACAGAAACTTTTACAAGCTTTTGCAATTGATCTAATTAGTTTTGACTAACTTGGGTGTTTACGCAAACATTTTGTTCTTTTTACTGCAAGGTAAATAGATCAAGGTGAATAGATCCTTATGGACTTATTCAAACTGAGGTGGAGATAGATACAACAAGGTACTTGATTAGTACCTGGTGTCCCATGCAATCCCAAATATCTTCACCGCAGTGAAGGACAGCAGTGTGGTAGAAGGTGAAAAGGCAAGTGGTAGGGGTACTCCAGCGTTTGTGTGTGTGAGGTGGAATGGTCCAGTGAAAGGGATGGCTCCTATTTATAGTGGGGTGAATAGCTATGTCGGTTTGAAGACACATTACATCTGGCATGCATGCGTGGTTAGTCTTGCATGCATGCCTCCACTTGTGTCTCTTATGGGCTGTACTATGGACAGGTGTAATTTGCTTGGCCGGCCCTTAGTTGGCATTTACTTTATGTGAAAGAAATGAGACAAGGGTTTATAAAATATATGAAGGTTTGGAGAAGAATTTGTTTTGCATGACTAAATGCTATTTGTTGTAATAATAAATGTAGTTGTTTCTATTATTTTAATTAATGTTTTGGCAACGCCGTTGAAATTATCGTTATCTAATTTATTTATTATATATTTTTTTACGGTTTTTACATCCTTTCCACCTTAGAGAAAATTTCGTCCTCGAAATTTGTTGAGTCGCACCTCGAAAAGGTAAGGATATTTTTCTCGGAGGTCATCTTCTTTTTCCCAAGTCGCTTCTCGCACTAGATGATTTCCCCATTGCACCTTGCAATATTTAATTGTTTTACTCTTGAGCTTCTTTTCCTCGGTGTCCAAAATACGACTAGGATGCTCCTCATACGTTTGGTCCTTTCGGAGGGTTAATTCTTCCTCCGAGACTCTCTCAAATGGTGGCTTTACGCTCTTGCGTAATTGGGAAACATGAAATACATCATGAACCCCTTGTAGGTGCGCTGGCAATTCTAATTTGTACGCCACCGTCCCTCTTCTTTTTAAGATCCGATAGGGACCAATATATCGCGGACTTAGTTTTCCTTGTACTCCAAAGCGCTTGACACCTTTAATTGGTGAGACTCTTAAATAAACAAAGTATCCGGGTTGGTATTGTATATCATGTCGTCTCTTGTCTGCATAGCTCTTTTGCCGGTTTTGCGCCGTCTTGAGCCGCTCTCTAATTATACGAACTTTTTCCTCGGTTTCTTGGACCAAGTCGGGTGCTAAGAGTTTCTTTTCTCCGGTTTCCACCCAACATATTGGGGTTCGGCATCTTCGGCCGTATAAGGCTTCAAATGGGGACATACCAATACTAGCTTGGTAGCTATTGTTATACGCGAACTCTGCTAAGGGTAAGTGCTTGCTCCATGAGTCACCAAAGTCTAGCACGCAAGCCCTTAGCATGTCCTCTATGATTTGGTTCACCCTCTCGACTTGACCGCTAGTCTGGGGGTGGTAAGCGGTACTAAAATCCAATTTTGTTCCTAATGCTTCTTGTAATTTTTCCCAAAACTTGGATGTAAACATAGATCCACGATTTGACACTATTCTAGAAGGTGTTCCATGCAGAGCTACTATCCTGTGGATATATAGCGCAGCCAATTTTTCTCTGGAGCAACCCGGGGCTAAAGGGATAAAATGGGCAGATTTAGTGAGTCGGTCAACTATGACCCATATGATTTCCTCTCGATTTCTTGTCTTGGGCAGTCCGGTGATAAAGTCCATGTGGATTTCCTCCCATTTCCATTGCGGAATTTGGAGAGGTTGCAACAATCCTGGTGGTCGCTGGTGTTCTGCCTTTACTCTCTTACAAGTGTCACTCTCGTCCACATACTGAGCAATTTCTCTTTTCATATTTCTCCACCAAAATGTACCTTTGACATCCCGGTACATTTTTGTGCTACCAGGGTGTATGGTGTACGGAGTGTTGTGTGCTTCCTGGAGTATTATTTGCTTAATATCAAGGATATTTGGCACACATAATCGGGTTTTATACCAAAGTGACCCGTCTTCTGCTATTTGAAACTCTGATGGTTGACCTTCTTGTATTCTGCGTTTTTCCTCACAAATGAACTCATCTTTGGTTTGGTTTTCCTTGATTTCGTCCAACAAATTGGGTCTGATTGTCAATGCGGTTAGGATTTTCTCAACCGGTTTATGTATGAATTCAATTGCCATCATTCCCAGCTCATGTATCAGATGCTTATCATAGGTTGGGATCTTGACATGATTGCATGAGGTTTTTCGGCTAAGGGCGTCTGCCACCACATTAGCCTTTCCTGGCTGGTAGTTAACACTAAGGTCATAATCCTTAATGAGTTCTAACCACCGTATTTGTCTCATATTCAACTCTTTTTGTGTGAAGATATACTTGAGGCTTTTATGGTCCGTGTATAGTACACAACGGTTTCCATAAAGGTAGTGCCCCCACATTTTCAATGCAAATACCACGGCAGCTAACTCGAGGTCATGGGTGGGGTAGTTTTGTTCATGGGGCTTTAACTGGCGAGAGGCATAGGCTATGACTCTCCCATCTTGCATTAGCACACATCCCAAACCAACTCTAGAGGCATCGCAATATACTGTGAATGCTTTGCCTGGTTCGGGTAGAGCCAATACAGGAGCGGCTGTGAGCCGTTTCTTTAACTCCTGAAAACTTTGCTCACACTTGTCATTCCAGTCAAATGGAACTCCCTTCCTTAGTAATTTGGTCATAGGGGCTGCTTTATGGGAGAAGCCTTCTATGAACCTTCGATAATATCCAGCTAAACCAAGGAAGCTACGAATCTCTGTTACGTTGGTTGGGGATTTCCATGCCAACACTGCATCCACCTTAGCAGGGTCTACGGCTATCCCTTTCCCTGATATAATGTGTCCTAAGAAGGACACTTCTTCTAGCCAAAATTCACACTTTTTGAATTTGGCATAGAGTTGTTTTTCTCTCAAGGTCTGTAGCACTATCCGGAGGTGTTCAGCATGTTCCTCAATACTTCTAGAGTATATGATGATATCATCGATGAACACTACCACAAACTTATCTAAGTAGGGCATGAGGACTAGGTTCATTAGGTTCATGAAAATTGCTGGTGCATTTGTGAGCCCGAAGGGAACAACCATGAATTCATGGTGACCATATCGGGTTATGAAAGCAGTCTTAGGTATATCTTCTTCCTTTACTTTTAGTTGGTGGTACCCTGACCGGAGATCTATTTTTGAGAACACGGTGGCTCCTTTCAATTGGTCAAATAGATCATCTATCCGGGGTAGTGGGTACTTATTCTTAATGGTCGCCTCATTCAAGGCTCGATAGTCCACACATAGCCTCAAACTTCTGTCCTTTTTCTTAACGAATAAGACTGGTGCTGCCCAAGGTGACACACTTGGTCGAATAAACTCCTTTTCTTCTAGTTCATCCAATTGTTTTCTTAACTCCTTTAGTTCTTCCGCAGACATACGGTATGCTCGTTTTGATATGGGTGCCGTACCTGGGATGATATCAATAGTGAACTCTATCTCCCTGTCTGGTGGCATCCCGGGCAATTCTTCCGGAAATACGTCCAAAAATTCTTGGACCACAGGTACATCTTTAGCCTCCTTTTTGTCCAAAGTGGCTACTGAGGCTTGGTTTGATTTCGCTCGGGTTCTTCTACTATTAAAGGTTATCCGTTTATTATCTGGGCATCTCAAGGATATGGTTTTCTCTGCACAATCCATTCTTGCTCCATGATTCGCTAACCAGTCCATTCCAAGAATAACGTCTAACCCTCTTAGGCCAATGACAAATAGGCTAGCTTTAAAGGTTATGCCCTCAATGCAAATGGGACGGTTGTGGCAAACATGCTCAACAATTATTGGGCCTCCAGGTGAATCTACTTTTATGGGTTTTGTCGTGGGTTTGTCACGGTAGATGTCCTAGCGAAAGGACTTAGTCGTGGAGCCATCGCAACGGGTTAACTCGAAGGGGTTAAAGCGGACAAAGGGACACAGGGAGTTTATACTAGTTCAGCCCCTTCGATGAAGGTAAAAGCCTACGTCTAGTTTGTGATGGAATTGATGGGGTTTCGATGACTAGGGAGCAAACAAGCTTTGCCTAGGCCTCGAGGTATGGTTGTCTGTCCTTGAACCGCTATCGGGTCGTCCCCTTATATACACGGGTGACACCCGTCGGTTCATAGAGTCCCAATCTCCGGTTTATACTCGTATCCGGGTTGGTCTCTTTCTATTCCTAACTTATAATACAAGTTTATATACACGCCGGTTTACGGCTACAAATACTGAACCGACTATGGCCTTGGTCCTTTGTCTAGCCTCTGGGCTTTAACACATTTGGACTACTGATGAAGTTAACCCGGCCCAGGTAGGCCGGTTTACGCCCAGTAGTAATATCCCCAACATTAGGCCTCAGATTGATTTGAACGGGTTCATGTCAATCCTTAGCCAAAATCTTTGTTTTCATCATCTTCCTGTATTTGTTGAACCGTCGAGTCGTCATCTTCTTTGGTTGCTGTAAACCGGCATGACGTCATCATGAAGCTAGCTTTTATAATGCCTTCTTTGTTTAACAGATCCGCAATAATCGAGGCGACAGCTCCGCTTCCGAAATTTCTGGCTCCTGGATTCGCGCGCCTGACACATGTCCTTTGCCTCATAAATAGGGCCGAGGGGTCATTTCCTTTTCTCCCCTTCATCCCCTTTCTCTTCGTCTTCTACGCGCCGCCAGCCTCGGAGCTCCACCGCCGCTGCTGACCTCTGCATCATCTTGGGCCGCTGCATCAGCCTGACCATACCAGAAAACCGTGGCGTCCTTCCGCGTCTCCCCAAGCTCCGGTAAGACCTCTGCTTTTATCAACCTAGATCTGTACTAGGGTTTCATGTTCTTGTAGTGTTCTTGCTCGCTGTTCATACTCTTGCTCATACCTCTGGATAGATCCAAGAAAACCCTACTGTGATTACCAATGGGCCTTTAGCATTCGTCTTGTAGATTCATACTTAAGTTCATAGATCCCAACAACCTTTCTGCTCTTTGAATAAATATTGTTCCGCCTTAAGCTTTTAAATATTTTCCTTTTTCTGAACTGGCTTTAGATCCATCGCTGTAGAGAAATCTTGTGAAATCTGTTTCTGTATTTATACACCCTCAATTGCTTTCAATGTTCAGATCCGGCGGTTTTAACTTTGGCGTAGAAAATGTAATGAACCAGTATATATCATTAGTCCCCTTGTTGAACCGCCAGACGTTGCCACCTTGCATAACTCCGGTTTAGATAGGACTGCCTTCAGTTTAAATAGATATGCATACGGTTTAACAAACATATTCTTGAACCGGAACCACTTGTCTTGTAGATTTCCTCATGGCCAAGCAAATATATGAGTGCAACTGGGTTCCTTCTCGTGTTACGGAAACACAGCTGAACAACTTAGTTCTAACCGGCGCTTTAAGCAGTAAAAACACCATCCACTGGAGAGTCCCAGGCACAGAATGTCCTCCTACCCCTGAAGAGGGAGAGGTTGTCGTTTTTGCGGATCACCTGGCCTGGGGCTTTAGTCCACCCGGTTCAAAGTTTTATCGGGATGCCTTAGCCAATTTTCAACTGCGCCCACAAGATATCGGTCCCAACTCTGTTACCAATATATGCCACTTCCAAGTGCTTTGCGAAGTGTACTTCCAAGAGGAACCCACAGTTGAGTTGTTCCGAGAATGCTTTCACTTGAACCGTCGCACAGAGTTTACTGATGGCCCCAATATGGAACTGGGTGGCATGGCGATTCAAAAAAGGAAAGAAGTCACTTATCCTCATGCGAAACTGCAAAGTCATCCCCAGGAGTGGAATGATTCCTGGTTCTATTGCAAAGACACCTCCCCTGCTGAAGAGAATCCATTGCCTGGTCTCCGTCCGGAACGACTTAGCAACACTAACCCCTTTCCTCAGAGGCTGACTGGTAAAGAGAGGAGTAAGTATGCTCCCCAATTGTCCAAGCTCAGAGCTTTCATGGCCAACGGTTTAACTAGAGTTGATCTTGCCCGTTGCTGGATATCCTGGAGTATACTGCCCCTCAGCCAACGCTCCAATTTGATGTGTGAATATACGGGCAGTGTTGACGATCCGCTGCGGCATGTAAACATCCAGCTTACTGATGAAGAAGTCACAGAAGCTGTGAAGAAAATTTTGAATGAACCGGAGCACGTCTACGCTCGTACCGGCCTGCTTCCTTTTTGTGCCACCAACAAACCGCCAGCCGTAAGTCTGCATTTTTCCTTTGTACTAGCTTTGATACTATTGTACTTGTTTATTACTGATGCCGATATCTGTTTGATGCAGGGCAATGATCCGTTTTGGGGCAAGAAAATCCCGCAAGAGAAAGCTGATAAACCTGACAGACCAACCCGGCCTAAGACAAAGGTCGTTAAGAAGTCTGCTCATAAAAGGAGAACCACCGCCTCCTCTGATCCGCCCGCTGATGACGATGTGGGTAATCCGGACCTTGAGGCAGAACTTGATTCCCTCGGTTTACTTTTTATACACCTTATTGATGATGATATTTGTCAGGATGATGCCGAAGCTAGCCATGCTGACGATGTAGAGGTAATTGTTCTTTCCTCTGATTCAAGCCTTCCGCCTTCACATAAAATCCGTCAGGCAAACCGCAAAGTTAAATTTTCTCATCCTCTTGCTTATTTGGATCCCAACTTTCTTATGAAGACCCAACTGCATGAGGTGCGCCGCACAACTCGACACAGTGGTCAGGTAGTTACCTCCACCGGTTTACCGAACAATCCGGTTCAGAGACGTCGTTCAGAGGTCTCTAATTTGCTTGTCAGTATTCGTCCTAAAGCGGGCTGTTTTCGTCAACCGCTTAACCCCTCTGACTCCGATTATCAGGTTACTTCTCACTCATCCTCTGGCGAGTCAACTGGCACCCAGCTGCCTCCACTAAAAATCGTGCTTGGGTAAAAGTTGTACTTATCATACAGTTCCTGGTGTTTTATCTTGCAACATAACCCATTTTTAACTCTGCATATCTTTTCAGGGCTAAACCGAGGCCGAGCAAAAAAGCCCGCCTGGATAAACCGTCTGGAGAGGAAACTGCTCCTGAACCGAATGCCACCCCAAATGTTGAAGCGTTCATCCAGGAAGATGTGGCGAGTGACCCGCTGATGCAAGATGAAGCTATTCCTGCTGAAGAAGGTTTTGTTAACACCTCCGGTCCCGCTGACCAGCCTGCCAGCCCCATCCGGATTGAGAGATCCACCAGTCCCTCCAAACCTGCCGATAAACCGACTGCGCCAGTACAAAACGGCGAGTCTAAGGATGATGAGGTCGTAATCACTGGCATTGGTCGTTCAGAGCCTGGGAATCCCGTCGCTTTAGCCAAGCATACTGCCAAAGAAGAATTTTCTGCCATGAGTAAAGGCAAGTGGGATGTTGACCTGGCGACATATACCGCTCTAAGCGCCCAAGATGTGCATTCTGGATATTTGAACCGGCTATATACTAGCCGTGATTATGAAGCTAATCTGGTAAAGCTGATGAAAGAGAAACTTGAGGTAACTTCCATGAGTTTGTTCCTCCTTATCACCATTGTAGCCCCCAAGGGCCGGTTCAACCTATTATAGTTGAATCGGGTCTTGACATAAAAAATTCCATGCTCCAAAATTCATTGATATAGCCCCCAAGGGTCGGTTCAACTTGAGGTAGTGAAACCGAGACTTTAATCTTCATACCGTGGCATCAGAAATTTATCAGAGCAAATAGCCATTAGCCCCCAAGTGCCAAGTTGAATACTTGTATTGAGCTTGGGACTTGTCAATTAATTGATAGCTGTAGATCAAGTAGGCATTAGCCCCCAAGTACAAAGTGCATAACTTGTTATGTGGTTGGTACTTCATTGTTCACATTATTTGTTAAACCGTATCACTGTCGGAATGCAGGCTGAAGTAAGGGCCAAAGAAAACCAAGTAGCCGACCTTCAAGAAAACTTGAAAACCCAACAAGCTAAAACCTTCAAGGCAAAGGAGGAGCTAACCAGCGCTTTAAGCAGCATGGAACAGCTGAAGGAGGGCTTCAAGAAGGAACGGGCTGATTGGGCCACAGAAAAAGCCGCTTTAACCAAGAAGATTGAAGACGCTGAGGCTGCCCTTAAACCGGTGACAGATGAATTGACCAGCGTAAGACGACAAGTGCATGCAATGACTGCCGCCATCTTTGGTAAGCATCATGTACCTTCTATGATAATCTTGATCCTCTTAGAATAGGTCCGGTTTGTTAACCGCTCTATCATGTTGCAGGCACTCGCATTAGCCACTTGGGGTCGGATGTGCGAATGAAGCTGAAAGCTGCCTACACCTTAATCGAGCAGCTGTATACTGGAGCGCAGCGGATTATCTCAACTGCGTCACATAACAATCCAGCACCCACCTTGATCCAAGATACGCTGAAAAGACTGTCAATGCTTCCTGCTCGGATTGAAGAGCTAAAAAAGTCCGCGGCTCGAACCGGAGCCATCAATGCCTTAATCCGAGCCAAAGCATGGGTACCCGATTTTGACCCTGTTCAAGCAGCTCAAGGTTATCCCAGCTTGAAAGAAGATGGTTCAGAATTCAATGAAGAGGATCTAAGAGCAATAAACCGGGCGATGCGCCCACTGGCCTGTCAATTGGCAGAGGAAGCTGACTTGTCACATTATCAAGCTCAGTACAATGATCAGAACAAACGAGTGGCTGCACCCATCCCCGAAGCGGAGAACCTGATTCCTCCAATCCGTAAGCAAACTTACGCTCCTGATATTGAACCGTCTTCACTGATCCATGAGGAGGCTGTCTTTCAAGCATTAATGGGAATCGACTGGACCACTGTTGACTTCCAGCCACTGGGTAGGGATGAGGAAGCTGAAGCGGCGCAGGATGACCCACAACAGTCAAATCGGGGCGGTGAGAAGGCGTGAACCGGAAGCAGGATTAATTAGCTGCCTTATTACATTCCGCCAAGAGAACAATGATCCTATTCAGGTACCATGCTGCCTTGTAATAGGATAGATAATACTTTTGTTTCTTGAGATGCCTTCGTGCATCTGGGCTGATACTTTTATCTGGAAGACTGATATTGCCAATTTATATCTCCTGCAATCATAAAATCTTAAACTGCCATTATTGGGCATGAGGTAGGCGTTAGCCAATCTTGAAACGGAGGTTTAATAACCTAAACCGTCATGGGAGAAAACAGCTCCTGATATATAACTCCGGATTACTGTGTAAACCGTACCTTTGTCATAATAAATATCTTGTTACTCCAAAAAGGATGTTAACAGAAAAAATCAAACCGGGTAAATAATCTCCGGTGTAAAAATGGACCGTGTTCCGCCAATTTGGCTGCTTGAACCGGTGTAAAACGATTTCGGTTTAAGAATGCAACCAAAACAAAACGATAATTTTATCAAGAAAAGATATGTGAAGCAAAAGGCAATGATAGAACCGTTTGCAAAAAAAGAGGCTTTACTGAGCCGATCAGATGGTGTTACTGTGGTCGGACACGACCAAGCTCCCAATAGGCGTAGCTGTGGTTCAAGTCAGCCAGGTCCCCAAATAAAACCGTGGCATTACGCCGATCAAGTGGCATGGCAATGGTTCGGGTTCGACCAAGCCCCCAAGTGACTCTAAGGCCTTTAGGCCGATCAAGAGGCGTGACCGGTTCAGACTTGACCGTGTCCCCAAGTGATCTGGTGGCTTTCACCGATCAAAAGGTGTTGCATCGGGTCAGACACGACCGAGCCCCCAAGTGATCTGGTGGCTTTCGCCAATCAAAAGGTATTGCATCGGTTCAGACATGACCGAGCCCCCAGGTGATATTTATAATATTTTACAAGGGGTAAACCGGAGGTCGCTTTAAAACAGAACAACTCCATGTAACCACAGATGATAGAAACGAACAGATACCCCGCTTTAGCTGAGGATCCGGTTTATTGTATTGATAATATATACATTGTCATAATATGTACATAAGCAGAGCCAATGGCTCAAGTATAGTAAGGCCGAAGATGAGCTATGTTCCATGGCCGTCTGGTCTCCTCCTCTGACTTACGTGAGTCCTTATGCTCTCGAATATCAATCAGATAGTATGACCCGTTGTGCAGATTTTTGCTGACCATGAACGGTCCTTCCCAAGGCGGAGATAACTTATGCATATCAGTTTGATCTTGAATGAGTCGAAGCACCAAATCTCCTTCTTGAAAGGTTCTGGTTCTGACCCGACTACTGTGATAGCGATGAAGATCTTGTTGGTAAATCGCCGAGCGGGCAGCTGCTGTGTCTCGCTCTTCATCCAACCGGTCCAAAGCGTCTTGTCGAGCCGTCTCGTTGTCCGCTTCAACATAAGCCGCAACCCGAGGTGAATCGTGATGGATATCACTAGGGAGAACTGCCTCTGCTCCATAAACCATGAAGAACGGCGTGTATCCTGTCGATCTGTTGGGTGTAGTATTAATACTCCATAACACGGATGGTAACTCTTCAACCCAACAACCCGGCGTCCTCTGCAAAGGGACCATAAGCCGGGGCTTGATGCCTCTCAAGATCTCCTGATTAGCTCTTTCTGCTTGACCATTGGATTGCGGGTGCGCCACTGAAGACACGTCAAGGCGGATGTGCTCTCGGTCGCAGAACTCTTTCATTGCACCCTTGGACAAATTGGTACCATTGTCTGTGATACTGTGTGGAAAGCCAAACCGGAAAATCACCTTTTTGATGAACTGAACCGCGGTGGCTGCGTCACACTTACTAACAGGCTCTGCTTCCACCCACTTTGTAAATTTATCAACCGCCACCAGGAGGTGGGTCTTCTTGTCCTTGGACCTTTTGAAAGGCCCAACCATATCCAGCCCCCAGGTTGCAAACGGCCAAGTAATTGGAATCATCCTCAATTCTTGAGCCAGAACATGAGCGCGTCTTGAAAACTTTTGGCAACCATCACATCGTCGGACCAAATCTTCCGCATCGGCATGGGCAGTTAACCAATAGAAACCATGGCGGAACGCTTTAGCCACCAGAGATTCTGAACCGGCGTGGTGACCACAATCCCCTTCATGGATCTCACGCAAAATTTCACAGCCTTCCTCAAGAGACACACAACGTTGAAATGCTCCTGATACACTGCAATGATGCAACTCGCCATTGATGATTGTCATGGACTTGGACCGCCGTATTATTTGTCTGGCCAGAGTCTCATCCTCTGGTAACTCGCCCCGGTTCATGTACACCAGGTAGGGAAGTGTCCAATCCGGAGTGACGTGGAGTGCTGCCACCAACTGAGCCTCCGGATCAGGAACAGCCAAATCTGCTTCCCCAGGTAGTTGAACCGATGGGTTGTGTAGTATATCGAGAAAGACATTGGGCGGAACCGGTTTACGCTGTGAACCTAGCCGGCTCAAAGCGTCCACCGCTTCATTCTTCCGACGGTCCACGTGGTCCACCTGATAACCCTTGAAATGACCGGCAACAGCATCAACCTCACGACGATATGCAGCCATAAGTGGGTCTTTAGAATCCCAAGTACCAGACACCTGTTGAGCCACCAGGTCCGAGTCACTGAAGCACTTAACCCGGCTTAACTTCATCTCTTTAGCCATCCGGAGACCATGGAGCAAGGCTTCGTACTCAGCTGCATTGTTAGTACAAGGGAACATTAAGCGGAGAACATAACAAAACTTGTCACCTCATGGGGAAGTTAATACAACTCCAGCCCCCGAGCCCTCCAATTGCCGTGATCCGTCAAAATGGATGGTCCAATATGTGTGATCCGGCTTCTCTTCAGGGGCTTGCAGCTCTGTCCAGTCATTGATGAAATCGACAAGTGCTTGGGACTTCACCGCCGTCCGAGGCACGTATTTCAAACCGTGTGGCCCAAGCTCTATAGCCCACTTGGCAATCCGACCTGTTGCTTCCCGGTTCTGGATTATATCACCCAAAGGGGCAGAGCTGACCACTGTGATGGGATGCCCTTGGAAATACTGCTTCAGCTTCCGGCTTGCCATAAAAACTCTGTATACCAGCTTCTGCCAATGCGGATATCTTTGTTTGGATTCGATAAGCACCTCGCTGATATAATAAACCGGACGCTGAACCGGGTACTCTCTGCCCGCCTCCTTCCGCTCCACCACTATAGCTACACTGACCGCACGAGCATTAGCAGCAACATACAGCAATAATGGTTCCTTGTCAATGGGGGCGGCGAGTACAGGCGGATTGGCCAATTGCCGCTTTAAATCCTCCAACACCTGATCAGCGGCAGAACTCCAGACGAACTGATCCGTTTTCTTCAACATCTGATACAACGGGATCGCTTTCTCACCAAGGCGGCTGATAAACCGACTCAACGCAGCGATCCGGCCAGCCAAACGTTGAACATCATTAATACATTCCGGTTTAGCCAAAGAAGTGATAGCCGTGATCTTCTCCGGATTAGCCTCAATTCCCCTGTTGGACACCAGAAAACCCAATAACTTGCCTGCTGGTACACCAAAGATGGCCGGATTGAGCATCATCTTATACGTCCTCAGGTTAACAAAGGTTTCCTTCAAGTCATCGACCAAGGTTTCCTTCTTCCTCGATTTAACAACGATATCATCCACATAAGCATGCACATTACGGCCAATCTGTTTGTGGAGACAATTTTGCACACACCGTTGATAAGTTGCCTGGGCACTTTTGAGCCCAAAAAGCATAGATACATAGCAGAAGGCTCCAAAAGGAGTTATGAACGCCGTCTTCTCCTGGTCCTTAACTGCCATTTTGATCTGATGATAGCCGGAATATGCATCCAGGAAACATAAACGCTCGCAACCCGCCGTAGCATCAATAATCTGATCAATACGGGGGAGGGAAAAAGGATCTGCAGGACATGCTTTATTAAGATCAGTATAATCCACACACATGCGCCAGGTGCCGTTTTTCTTAAGGACCAGCACCGGATTAGCAAGCCACTCAGGGTGGAAAACTTCAACAATGAAACCAGCTGCTAAGAGCCTGGCCACCTCTTCGCCAATAGCTTTTCGCCTCTCCTCACTGAACCGGCGGAGGAATTGTTTCACCGGTTTGTATTTAGGATCCACATTAAGTGTATGCTCAGCGAGTCGCCTCGGTACACCTGGCATGTCAGAAGGCTTCCACGCAAAGATGTCCCAATTCTCACGGATGAACTCGATGAGCGTGCTTTCCTATTTCGGATCCAGATTGGCACTGATGCTTAACTGCTTGGACAAATCGCCAGGTACGAAGTCAACAAGCTTAGTCTCAGCGGCTGAAGTAAACTTCAGGGCCGGATCATGCTCCGTAGTAGGCTTCTTTAAAGGAGTCATATCCGTTGGATCAACATTGTCTTTGTAATACTTGAGTTCCTCGGTGGTACAAACCGACTCTGCGTAAGCCGCATCTCCTTCTTCGCATTCCAAAGCGACCTTGCGGCTTCCGTGAACCGTGATGGTCCCCTTATGACCTGGCATCTTGAGTTGCAGGTACACATAACAGGGTCGTGCCATGAATTTCGCATAGGCCGGTCTACCAAACAGGGCGTGATACGGGCTTTGGATTTTCACCACCTCGAACGTCAGTGTCTCTGACCGGGAATCATGATCGTCTCCAAAGGCCACTTCCAATGCTATCTTCCCAACGGGGTATGCTGACTTGCCAGGTACCACACCATGAAAAACCGTATTCGAAGGCCGGAGTTCTTTATCTGTTAGCCCCATTCGACGGGAAGTCTCATAGTACAGGATGTTAATGCTGCTACCTTCATCCATGAGTACCTTGGTGAACTTATAACCTCCCACCTGAGGTGCCACCACTAAAGCCAGCTGACCCGGATTGTCAACCCGGGGAGGGTGATCCTCTCTGCTCCATATGATTGGCTGCTCTGACCAGCGCAGATACCGGGGCACGGCTGGTTCAACAGAATTAACTGCCCTCTTCTGGACCTTTCGGTCCCGCTTGTCCAAGCTAGTGGTGAATACATGATACTGCCCACTATTTAGCTACTTCGGATTGCTCTGGTAACCCGACTGCTGCTGTTGCTGATTGTGATTACCCTGGTTATTATGATTATGCTGATTGTTATGTCCGCCCAGGTTACCATTAAATCCTGAACCAGAATTTCCTCCACCGTGACTCGGTCCAGATCCAGAACCACCACCAGAGCTGGGGTCATACCGGAAGGCACTGGAGCTCTTGAACTCCTGCATAATATAGCAATCTTTCCAAAGGTGGTTTGCTGGTTCCTCCCTTGTCCCATGCTTTGGACAGGGCTGGTTCAACAGGTAATTTAGGCGTTCCGGATTAGGACTAGGTGCTCCACTGCGGTTTTTGCCCTTACATCGCTGGCCCCCGTTCTGCACGTTAGTATTGGCCACAAAATCCATGCTGCCATCCGCTTTATGCTTGCCTCCGCCATCGTTTCCTGCTGAGTGATGCTGCTGACCTCTGAAGTTAACGTTCTTCTTTCCCTTCCGTGTCTTTTCATCATCAGACTCGGGATCCTCGGTACTATCAGAATCAGCGTACTTCACCAAAGCGCCCATGAGGGTCCCCATGTCAGTACAATGGCGTTTCATCCGTCCTAACTTCAGCTTCAAAGGTCCAAACCGGCAATTGCCTTCCAAGGTTATAACTGCGGTGTCCGCATTGATGCGGTCTGAGGAATGCAGAACTCATGAGACCCTGCGCACCCAATGAGTCGTTGATTCTCCTTCCTCCTGGACACAGGCAGCTAAATCCACTATCGACATGGGCTGCTTACACGTGTCTTTGAAATTATTGATGAACCGGTCTCGCAACTGAGCCCATGAACCGATAGAATTGGGCGGCAGGCTTTTTAACCAAGTGCGGGTTGTCCCTTCAAGCATCATGGTGAAATATTTTGCACACGCCGCCTCATCCACATCAAGCATCTCCATGGCCATCTCATAACTCTCCACCCACGTCTCTGGGGGTTGATCCGCCGTATAGTTCGACACCTTGCGCGGGCCTTTAAAATCCTTAGGCAGGCGCACATTGCGTAAAGCGGGGACAAGGCAAGGCACTCCCAAAGCGCTAGAAGTGAGCCCCGGTTCAACCGAAGTGGTGGGACGAACCGGCATGAACTGACGAGTCTGATACTGCGCTGCTAACTCAACTTCCCTACGCGCTCGGGCCCGGTCTACCACCTCTTGGGCATCGGGAGCCGGATTGTTGCCACGGGGCTCTTCACGCCGCGCGTTACTTGAAACAGCTGGTTCCTCCATATGCCTGCTATAACTCTGGGCCGGACATGGGGTAGAATGAATCCGGTCACGGTTGTATGAATACGCTTCCTGTTGGATCAAAGCCGTCCTAAGGAGCTCCTTAACCCGGCGCGTCTCTATCGCCTGTAATGAATCACCTTCAACTGGAATAGCCTCCAGCCGTGCCGCAGCCACAACGAGGTTATCCATCGGATTGGAGTAGTGACCCGGAGGTGTAGGCACGGCTTGTGGTACACCAGCATTATGACGAGGCAGATCTATTAAATGGGGCTGAACCGGCGCTCCTGTCGCAGGTGCCTCCGCCTGGTTTACCACCAGCGGATTATTGATTCCCGCTTCAGGGGTGTTGAAAAGGTTCCTTCCTTCAAAAACTAAGGGCAAACGAGATCGGTACTTCCTCCTCATGACTTCCTGTGAGGCGTTCTGGTCCAGCATGAGTTTATAGGCTTGCGCGTCCAAAGCGGCCCGCTCTGCAGTCATCCTGACCTCTTCAGCTGCTAGATCCGCTTTGGCCTGAGTAATCTGCTCTCTCACCTTTGCGATCTCTGTGTTATGAGCATCCTGATCTACCGGATTAGCCTCCGTCATGAGCGCAGCCAATGCGTCAAATAGATCGGATAACACTTGAGCCGGCGGGCGCACAGAGCCTCCTGCTCCAGCAGCCGTTGCTGCTGCTGAACTGGAAACCATTGCTGTGGCAGTCGATGAGTGAGGTGCTGCTTGTGTACCGGCCATGAATTTTCAAACCCGGTTGGGCAGATCGGAGGGGTCCGGAATACTGTCGCCATCGAAACAGCCCCCAATCCGGCCATCTTGTAGCTAATACAACGACTCAGTTTCTTCGGTTGATGACTCGTCGCCAGAGTAAACGACGGTTTCACCACCAGATCCTGATCCGTCCTCATAGCTTCCTCCATGGATGACTCCCACGAAGGCACGTTTCACGGCCGGTTTCAATGGGGCAGGTCGTGCACGCTGAGCTGTCTCGACGAGGTCGGTGCAGGTGTCCAGCTCAGGGCCCGGTTCACCGATCTTGCCGATGAAGACATGTATGCCACCAAAGGGGACCCGGTACCCGTACTCAATTGAGCCGGCCTCGGGGCCCCAGCCTGCGTCGTCGATGTAGATCTTGCCGCGACGACTCTTGGTCATCCGGCCCACGGCGTATCCCTCGAGTCCTTCAAAGCGGCCCTCCAAGAACTTGAAACCATCGTGCGATAGCCCCACGGTGGGCGCCAACTGTCGTGGGTTTGTCACGGCAGATGTCCTAGCAAAAGGACTTAGTCATGGAGCCATCGCAACGGGTTAACTCGAAGGGGTTAAAGCGGACAAAGGGACACAGGGAGTTTATACTAGTTCGGCCCCTTCGATGAAGGTAAAGGCCTACGTCTAGTTTGTGATGGAATTGATGGGGTTTCGATGACTAGGGAGCAAACAAGCTTCGCCTAGGCCTCGAGTTATGGTTGTCTGTCCTTGAACCGCTATCGGGTCGTCCCCTTATATACACGGGTGACACCCGTCGGTTCATAGAGTCCCAATCTCCGGTTTATACTCGTATCCGGGTTGGTCTCTTTCTATTCCTAACTTATAATACAAGTTTATATACACGCCGGTTTACGGCTACACATACTGAACCGACTATGGCCTTGGGCCTTTGTCTAGCCTCTGGGCTTTAACACATTTGGACTACTGATGAAGTTAACCCGGCCCAGGTAGGCCGGTTTACGCCCAGTAGTAATATCCCCAACAGGTTTGGCTAGGGGGGTCCGGTCTAGATTATGCGTCTCAACAAAGCGTTGCGATATGAAAGAATGTGTTGCTCCTGGGTCAAACAATACTAGTCCTACTCCGGGAGGGATTAGTAGGTTACCCGTCACTATGTCTGAAGCCGACTCCACTTGTGCCACATTCATATGTGCCATACGGAATGGTCCACGTGCAAGACCGCCACGACCACGCCCGCGGTTGGCAGTGGACGCACTCCCGTGTACTTGTGCTAAATTAGCCTGGCGCTTATTTTGAGGTGGGACAACTCCATTTGTGCCAGATTGTGGTTGACCCTTGCTTGGGCACTGATTTTTGTAGTGTCCCTTTTGTCCACAACCAAAACAGACAATGCTCGCCTTTGGGCAATCTCGAGCCAAGTGTGGTCCACTGCACACGTGGCATTTGATAGGGGCTCTCGGAGGCATAAAAGGTGGTCTAGGAGCTTGACGGAAAGGAGGACGGACGGGCCCGACCATTGGCACGCGGACTAGGCCAACAGGACGATTCCCACTTCTCATGGCAAACCTCGGGTCCATCCTAGCTTTCTTCCTTCGCTCTTCCTCTACGACGATTTGCCAGTTCTCGATTGTAATGACTCGGTCTACTAGTTCCCGAAACTCGGTTATTTTTATAGGAGCTATAATAAGTTGTATGGACGGGTTCAATCCTTCTATGAACCGGTACACCTTTTTGGTCTCAGTGTTTGTGTCCTCTGGTGCATAGCGGGATAGTGAGTTAAACTCATCTAGATACTCTGCGATGGTCTTAGACCCTTGCTTGAGGTTCAGGAATTCCTTCCTCTTTATTTCCATCGCACTTTGCGGGACGTAGTTATCTCAAAATCTTCTCTTAAATTCGTCCCAAGTTACTATGTGGTTTTCGGGTATGATAATTTGGACATTTCTCCACCATGTGGCAGCAGGACCAATTAACTGATGGGACGCATACCGAACTTTTTCTTGGTCCGTGCATCCCACAGTGTTAAGTTTCAGCTCTGTGTCCATCAACCAATCATCTGCAGTTAATGGAACAGTGGCGGTTGAAAAGGTTGGTGGTCTAGTCTTTTGGAAGTCCCCAATCGTGACACCTTGTTCTGGGTTTTTAGTCAGTTGGCCTCTCATCATACCGAACATCTGCTCCATGAATTTATTCTGGTGTTCTAGAGAGTCTCGACGAGACTGCTCCATCCACTGATACATTAGAGCAAGTTGATCGGATCCTGGGGCATGATGGGGTAATGGTGGAGGTGGAGGTAACATCACTCTAGACGGCAAATCTGCCATGTTCCTTAGCGACTTGGGTGCTAAATCTGATGGGTTCCCATTATCTTCGAACGACTGACTACCAGATGCCATCGCTACCGATCTGGTGGGCAAGGCATAGGTTATAACGATAGCTACTACATGTGAAAATATTTTATTTATTTGATTAGAGGTGAGATTTTAGCTCAAACAGTACACTTCACGCTTCTTGTTTTGGAGCATCAATTTAAGCAGTGCACTTAACAGCGGCATACAACAAAATTTTGCGAAATATTTTTTTTGACTTGTTGTTGGCCGAAGAATAAAAGCAGTCAAATAAAGTGATTTTTTTTCACGACAGAGGCAAGAGATTAATCACAAGTCAAAAATAGAGCCACTTGCACATGCACATGCACACACAAGTTCTTCACGTACTGGATTAAAAGCATGCAACCATCAAGTGTCTGACATACATCAGTTGAACTCATGAAGTGCTAGGAAAAAGGTAGCAGCATCAGCACATAATATATATACTAGCCCAACACGTGATGTACCAAGGCATGTACTTGAATGAAGAGATCACCCGAAAGAAATCTACCATACATCAGACGCCATTATGAGGCATTGGCAACAACATCACATACAGTATTCCATCATTCAGAGCAAGGAGCATAAAAAGAACCAGAATTTAAAATGAATATGGAGGCATGGCATATGCATCACACGAGATCATCTAGTAACATAATATCAGTACATCCATAAGTCCACCATTCCACATCCATAAGTCCACCAGTCCACATGGATACATCACATATCATAGTAGCAACACCACACATGACTCGGTGTCGCACATCATCAGGCTACCACGGCTATCTACACGTGTACTTGGAACAAAAGTATACCTGCCGACCTATCTGTCCGTCGGAACTAGTCTGGCTAACTACGGCTGTGCAAACTCTGGAAGGGTAGCTACGGCTACAAGACCTTCCCAGATATGTAGAGAATCCAAAAGGACAGCCTCCATGCATCTGCCTAAACATCTAATAAGTGGCAGAACTAACTCTGGGAGGTATAGCTATGATGCTACAACCTTGCCAGAACTGACTACTACTACTAGTAGCACGTCAATCCTCCCTGACAAGAGGACTAGGTGAAACGGTGAGGAGCAAGTCGGGGTCGAGGGCAGAAGTCGGTGCAGGTAGAGACACACTCAGTGCAGCTGCATCAGACTCGGGTGCGCTGATGGTGCTAAGAGGGTACTCAGAGGGAGTGTGCTCAGAGGGTGTGACGTCGGAAGCGACACGAAGGTACTCCGGGGGCTGAGAAGACACCTGGCGGGAGTCGAGTGCTAGGAGCTCTGAGTAAGTGACGCCAATCACTGAAAAGTCGGGGGTGCCATCAGGAGAAAGTGGAGCAGGGTCGGTAGCTGGAGAACCTGGTGGAGTGTGGGGAGTGTGCTCTGGAGGTGGTGGAACTACAACGAAACTCAGAGTAGGAGCAACCTGAGAGGAAGGCTCGTCGGCTACAAGAGACTCCTGGTCAATCGGGTACCCTACCCGGCCTGGAGAGGCGAAAGGTGAGTTGTCGATTTGAAGAGGGTTGAGGGCCATACCCGGACGGGTGTAGTCCCTCAATGCAGTGGACATCTCACTGTTCGCCCGCTCAAGCTCGGAACAACGCCTCTGAAGAGTGTCAACCTGATCTAATAGGTCCTGAACAAGCTGAGGTGCAGGTGGACGCTCGTACGGTGTGGAGGGACGCGATACTGCACGAGAGGAGGAACCCCTGATAACTCTAGGAGCTGGGTGGTCTGCACGAGCGGGTGGGACTGTCGGGTAAAGAGGTGGACGAGCGGCGGTCGAAGCTGGTGGTGGTAAAAATGTGGGAGGTAAAACAGGAGGACGTAGTGAAAGTGGAGGGAAAGTGGAAGTGGACGCAAAAGGCGAAGGAGCGACAATGGGCATAGGTGTAGACGAACTCCCTGCCTCCTCAAGCTGATGAGGACACTCGCCTCTGCCCACATACTGAAGGAGAGGGTGGTAGGTGTGGAAAAGGTGTAAAGCGGCATCCCGTGCCGCACCCTGAAGTGCTAAAACAAAGTCGTAATGTGCAACACTGTACCTAGAAGGGACATCTAAGCTCTCGGGAATGTGCACTGTGACTAAGTACCCCGTGGTACACGGGTCATGAAACACTGTATAGTACGGTGCAAACAACACACCCAGAAGACCAAGAAGCTCAACCAAGAACAGAGCAAAACCACCATACTCAGCACCCGTACCAAACATCCTACCACTCGTCATCCAACATTAAGCAATTTAAGAATTCAGTTAGTTATAACACAGTGTAAAATTAATTTTACCAATGACAGTAAATAAATAATTAAACACATTTTTCTTACACAATTGTGTGGTCTAAATTATTTAATCTTCACTTGACTTGAGTCATTTTTTTAAAGAAAACTTTTAGTTTATTTTAGGTAAGGAGGGAACCTATCTTTCCTAGGGCTCAGACGGTCTCTAACGAAGTACATGACTGTTTCCTTAACTTGGCTCTGATACCACCTCTTCTGTGACGCCCCGTTACGTCCAACAGATTCAGGCGTAACGAAAGCCGTCACTTCAGAGTTGCGCCAGGATCAGTTAAGGAGAACAGTATCATGTACAAGACGGAGCAGCTGCCATGAGTAGGCAAGCTTTTATTACATAGACACCTCAAGTGTCGACTAAGCCTAAGCGGCCATGACGATAGATCGTCATCCGCCTCTAGTACGAGCCTTTTAGACCAACCATGGAGGGCATCTACTATTCATAGCCTTGATTGTCGACTTCCTCATAACCATACTCCACTTCAGAATAACTGAAGTCGTTAAGATGACCAGACTCATCATAAGTACCATTCTCTATCGCTTCGGAGTTCTCATAACTCTCTTGCTCTGAAAACAACATAAGTGCAGCTGAGTACGTATAAAATACGTACTTCGCAAGTCGCCGGGAAAAGTGGATGCATGAGTTTTTAAAGAGGAAAAACTTTATCGGTCACGGCTACCACCGCCGAGCCATTATCTCAAAATACTATGTAGGTAAAAGTATTTTCCCTTAACCCATTTTGTTGAAAACCAAATTTTAGTCATAAAATCTACTCGCAACAGAGCGACGTGGGATCTTACATCCTATGTTAGAGGAAAACCCACACGACGCATTTCCAAACCCGGAAGCTGGGAGTGATATCACATTTACTCTGATCAGAGGTGTACTGCTTTGCCCATAGCATCACTTGGTACAAGTCGTCCATGCGCTACCCGTGCGCTCGACTAGACCAAGGAACCAGAACCTTTAACCAGCCTACCTCTGCTTTTCCACCTTGCCTTACTAAAGGCCCGCGGGTCGAGACCCCTGACCGGCGGTCCCGCCCTAGGGTGACTGTACCTACCTGGCTACAGCCACCTTCTCACCCATGCAGAGGCAGCTACTTGGCATGGGTAGTCGGCTCAGCCCGTCCCATTCCAGGTCTATGGTCAGTACGGTTTGCGCCGCTTTTGAAGTAAGCGCAAGTTGGTTGTGTCCTAATGTGATATCCTATGTAGAGGAGCCCGCCATCCAAGCCAACCCTACCCGGGTTGCCTTCACCAACATGAGCTCCCCTACCCACCAAATATTTATTTATAATGTAACCCTGCCCGGGTCACAACTATTTAATACAGATACTTCACCTAATCTGATCCAATTGCCAAATCAGTGGATCCACCTGATCCAAAACTCATTTCATTTATGAAAAATGTTTATTTTTAATTCTTATGCAATTTTTTTGAAATGACCCATAGCCCGAAAAACATTTATCAAGACATGGTCAAGGAGATGACGACTTGCCGGATAGTGCTTCGATCAACTCGGAACCACCAGACGTGGCTCCTACGGGTCCGAGATCGACTCCTGGTAATTATTTCAGGAACATGTTTATATTATTATTTATTTTCCTAACTAAAAATCTAACATCCAGCAACACGGCCATGTTGAGCAAGCCACATGTAATTAACTAAGTGGTGATACGTCCTAGTGTTCCATTGAGAGATAAAATGCATTAAGCCATCCAAAACAGAGTAGCATGCACGTACGTCATCCAGTCCAGAGAATGGTAAAAGAAATGATAAGTAAAAAAGAAAAGTAGTCTAGTACTGTACTACTAGTACTACGCGGGTTGAGCCCCAGCCCGAGTCTATCAAAAAGACTACTCATCTTCTCTACTGTCCCACGAATAGAACCAGCCCGCTCACCTCTCTCTCTCTCCCCCCCAAGAACAGAGCATGGCCGCCGTCGCCTCGATCTGCCCCGTCCGGGCATCTCCGGCGACACGGCGGACACCTACAGATTCCCCTCGTCTCGCTCTACCATTTCCCCCTATTTATTTGATCCGCCGCCGCCAAAAGCGTCGCCACCACTCAATCCTAGCGCCGCCTGATCCAGGTCCGGTGGGCTTGCCACCGGCTGCAGTGGCAACGACGTCTCCATCCCTACATCCTCCGCCAGCACAGCCACACGCACGAGGCGTGCAGCCACGGGCGTCAGGCGTGTGCGGCTTCACCGGCGCTGCTCGGTCGCCATGGCTCTGCTGCTAACGGTGTGGACTAGACACATCCTACTGCTACTACTGATAAGTATTAATCCTTATTCCTTCTCCATGAAGTGCTCCAAATTTCACAACAAGTGCCTGCTATATGTGAACGTGGGTGTGCATATATTGTTCATTTTATCTCAGGCCCTACTATTCCCCTCTCAGCCATATTGCCTTCTTTCTCTTTGTTTATCTCAAGGCCATGAAATTTATCAAGATTTAATTTATGGTGTGGTCATGGTATTGCTACTGATTAGATCTAAATGGTGTTCCTAACTAGTGCTACTCATCCTTGAACACCATATAGAAGTAAACAGTGGGAGTGAAACTCCAAAAAAATAATTACTTGTGAGTAGATTATAAACATCAATCTCTCAGTGTTTGCTACAGATTGGCAGGGATTAATAAATAGGACAAGGTAGTATAGACAGGAAGGTTGATCTTTTGGATACATACATACATGTCTTAGCAAGTTACTAGTACCTAGGATTTGATTCTTGGTATGTTAGATCTAGTACAAGCCACGGATGTCATTCACAGAAACTTTTACAAGCTTTTGCAATTGATCTAATTAGTTTTGACTAACTTGGGTGTTTACACAAACATTTTGTTCTTTTTACTGCAAGGTAAATAGATCAAGGTGAATAGATGCTTATGGACTTATTCAAACCGAGGTGGACATAGATAGAACAAGGTACTTGATTAGTACCTGGTGTCCCATGCAGTCCCAAAGATCTTCACCGCAGTGAAGGACAACAGTGTGGTAGAAGGTGAAAAGGCAAGTGGTGGGGGTACTCCAGCGTATGTGTGTGTGAGGTAGAATGGTCCAGTGAAAGGGATGGCTCCTATTTATAGTGGGGTGAATAGCTATGTCGGTTTGAGGACACATTACATCTGGCATGCATGCGTGGTTAGTCTTGCATGCATGCCTCCACTTGTGTCTCTTATGGGTTGTATTATGGCCAGGTGTAATTTGCTTGGCTGGCCCTTAGTTGGCATTTACTTTATGTGAAAGAAATGAGACAAGGGTTTATAAAATATATGAAGGTTTGGAGAAGAATTTGTTTTGCATGACTAAATGCTATTTTTTGTAATAATAAATGTAGTTGTTTCTATTATTTTAATTAATGTTTTGGCAACGCCGTTGAAATTATCGTTATCTAATTTATTTATTATATTTTTTTACGGTTTTTACAATAAGTATTGTGACATAATGTGTAATAACAGCCCATAATGCAATAAATATCAATATAAAAGCATGATGCAAAATGGACATATCAACTTCCCCAAGCTTAGACCTCGCTTGAGGACAAGCGGAAGCCGATAACGATAAATATGTCCACATGTTTAGAGGTAGAGGTGTCGATAAAATAAAATACGGACATGAGGGCATCATGAACATTCTTATAACAGCAACATATATGGATATTGTCATATGATTTCTTATGCTCAAGTAATAATCTATTCACAATGTCAAGTATGAATCAGAAACTTCAATGAGAACTAACAAACTATAATCTCAGTCATTGAGGCAATTGCAATTTATCATAACATCAGAAAGAGTCTATGTAAGAGCTTTTCAGCAAGTCCACATACTCAACTATCATTTAGTCTTTCACAATTGCTAACACTCACGCAATACTTGTGGTTACGGAGTTTTAATCGGACACAGAGAAATATATGGGCTTATAGTTTCGCCTCCCAACCTTTTACCTCAAGGGTAATGTCAACAATAATAGTTCATGCTAGCTTACATCCAATTGGATATATATATCAGGATCTTTACAACACAATGTGCTTGCCAAAGGATAAAATGTAAAAAAGGAAAGGTGAAGATCACCATGACTCTTGCATAAGGGTAAGAGGTAAAAGTAAAAGATGGGCCCTTCACAGAGGGAAGCAGAGGTTGTCATGCACTTTCATGGTTGGATGCACAAAATCTTAATGCGAAAGAATGTCACTTTATATTGCCACTTGTGATTTGGACCTTTATTATGCAGTCCGTCGCTTTTATTTCTTCCACATCACAAGATCGTATAAAGCTTATTTTCTCCCACACTAATAAGTCGTACATATTTAGAGAGCAATTTTTATTGCTTGCACCGATGACAACTTACTTGAAGTATTTTACTCAATCCATAGGTAGATATGGTTGACTCTCATGGCAAAACTGGGTTTTAAGGATATTGGAAGCATAAGTAGTATCTCTACTTGGTGCAAAGAATTTGGCTAGCATGAGGGAGAAAGGCAAGCTCAACATGTTGGATGATCCATGACAATATACTTTATTTTGGATATAAGAAAACATAACCCATTACATTGTCTTCCTTGTCCAACATCAACTCTTTAGCATATCATATTTTAATGAGTGCTCACAATCATAAAAGATGTCCAAGATAGTATATTTATATGTGAAACCTCTCTTTCTTTATTACTTCCTATTAATTGCAACGATGACCAAAGCTATGTTTGTTAACTCTCAACAACTTTTAATCATCATACTCTTTCTATGTAAAGTCATTACTCTCCATAAGATCAAGATGGTCTCTTTATTTCTTTTTATTCTTTCTCTTTTGTTTATTCCCTCAAGATCATGGCAAAATAATCAAGCCCTTGACTCAACACTAATCTTTACTATATATAGCTCACGGACTCGATTACATAGAGGGGTCATAAAGCAAAACTCAAAACTAAATCATACCAAAAACTTTATTCTACTAGATCAAGATATTACTAAAAGGATCGAACTAAGAAAAACGGTAAAGATAGGAGTTTGATGGTGATATGATACTGGGGCACCTCCCCCAAGCTTGGCAGTTGCCAAGGGGAGTGCCCATACCCATGTGATTATATCTCTTTTACCGGTGAAGAAGATGGTAGAGTTGTTGATGATGTGGGCTTTTTGTCCATCTTTCAAGGCATAGGTTCACCATTATAGGAGGATGATCGAGTCTCCGGGATCCTCCAATCTGCAGCCAAACTCATCCTCTTGAATCTATATTCATACTCACAGTTTTGGTTTTGCAGGTCATAGATTTGGGCTTGGAGATGCTCGATCTTCTCGTGAAGCTTGAAGATGGTCTCCCCAATGTTCTTGGCATCCAGCTTGTGGTTGTTGGTGAACTCTGCGATCATCATGTGGTTGGTGTTGAGTTCATGTTCCACCGTCCCCTGGCACTTGAAAACTTGTTGTTCCATTTCTTTGAGCCTCGTCTCCACGCTTCTGGTCCTCCTTGGTCCCTCAACATCGTGGATGTGCAGCAACCCATCACACATCTCAATGGTTTGAGGGTGTTGCAGCACCTTCGCGAGGTACGGGTTGATGACCTTCTCGAAGAACTTGTCCTTGGGGGCGCTTGGAGACGTAATGGTGACCTAGATCTGTCAGAAAATCAGCTCGAAACGAAAACAGAGGATATTTGCGTGATACGGTGGTCAAAACCTTTGGAAGATTATATAATGAATTTTTAACGACCAAAAGAAGTATCGTGAAAGAAAACAGAGTCCGGAGAGCACACGAGGTGCCCACGAGGTAGGGGGGCGCGCCCAGGGGGTAGGGCGCGCCCTCCACCCTCGTGGAGGCCTCGTGTCCTTCCCGGACTGCTTCTTATTTTCCTATTTTCTTATATATTCTAAAATGGAGAAAATTGCCATTAGAATTGTTTTGGAGTCGGTTTACTTACCGTACCACATACCTATTCCTTTTCGGAGTGTGAAATGTTCTGGAAAGTGTCTCTTATGTATTCCTCCGGGGTTATGGTTTCAATAACATTAGTTTCAACATTTATAGGATTACCTGAGATATAATGTTTGATTCTTTGACCGTTCACCACTTTCGGATTAGTGCCTTCACAGTTGTTGATTTTTATGGCATCGGAATGATAGACCTCCTCGATAACGTAAGGACCTTACCATTTAGAGAGAAGTTTTCCTGCAAAAAATCTTAAACGAGAGTTGAATAGCAACACATAATCACCTACATTAAACTCACGCTTTTGTATCCTTTTGTCATGCCATCTTTTAACTTTTTCTTTAAACAGCTTAGCATTTTCATAGGCTTGGGTTCTCCATTCATCAAGTGAGCTAATGTCAAATAACCTCTTCTCACCGGCAAGTTTGAAATCATAATTGAGCTCTTTAATGGCCCAATATGCCTTATGTTCTAGTTCGAGAGGTAAGTGACATGCTTTTCCATAAATCATTTTATACGGAGACATAGCCATAGGATTTTTATATGCAGTTCTATAGGCCCATAATGCATCATCAAGTTTCTTGGACCAATTCTTTCTAGATCTATTAGCAGTCTTTTGCAAAATTAATTTGAGCTCTCTGTTACTCAATTCTACTTGACCACTAGACTGTGGATGATAAGGAGATGCAATTCTATGATTAACATCATACTAGGCAAGCATTTTACGAAAGGCACCATGAATAATATGTGAACCACCATCAGTCATTAAATATCTAGGGACTCCAAACCTCAGAAAAATAACTTCTTTAAGCATCTTAATAGAAGTGTTATGATCAACACTACTAGTTGGAATAGCTTCTACCCACTTAGTAACATAATCAACAGCAACTAAAATATGTGTATACCCATTAGAGGAAGGAAAAGGTCCCATATAATCAAAGCCCCAAACATCAAATGGTTCAATAACAAGTGAATAATTCATAGGCATTTCCTGACGTCTACTAATATTACCAATTCTTTGACATTCATCACAAGATAAGACAAACTTACGAGCATCCTTGAAGAGAGTAGGCCAATAAAAACCGGATTGCAATACCTTATGCGCAGTTCTGTCTCCAGCGTGGTGTCCTCCATAAGCTTCAGAGTGACACTTGCATAGGACCTTTTCCTGTTCATGCTCAGGTACACAACGTCTAATAACACCATCTACTCCTTCTTTATAAAGATGTGGGTCATCCCAAAACTAATGTCTCAAATCATAGAAAAAGTTTTTCTTTTGCTGGTATGTAAAACTAGGTGGTCGAAATTTAGCAACAATGTAATTAGCATAATCAGCATACCATGGAGCAGTACGAGAAGCATTTATGACATTTAATTGTTCATTAGGAAAGCTATCATCAATAGGTAGTGGGTCATCAAGAACATTCTCTAACCTAGACAAGTTGTCTGCAACGGGGTTCTCAGCTCCCTTTCTATCAATAATATGCAAATCAAATTCTTGTAGCAAAAGAACCCATCTAATAAGTCTAGGCTTAGCATCTTTCTTTTCCATAAGGTATTTAATAGTAGCATAATCAGTGTGAATAGTTACTTTAGAATCAACAATATAAGGTCTGAACTTATCACAAGCAAATACAACTGCTAAGAATTCTTTTCCAGTAGTAGCATAATTTCTCTGAGCACTGTTTAGAGTTTTACTAGCATATTGAATCACATTTAATTTCTTATCAACTCTTTGCCCTAGAACAGCACCTACAGCATAATCACTAGCATCACACATAATTTCAAAGGGTAAATTCCAATCAGGTGGTTGAACAATAGCTGCAGAAATCAATGCTTTCTTAAGTATTTCAAATGCTTCTACACAATCATCATCAAAGACAAATGGTATATATTTTTGCAATAGATTAGTCAGAGGCCGAGAATTTTTTTAGAAGTCCTTAATGTACCTCCTATAAAAACCAGCATGACCAAGGAAACTTCTTATACCTTTGATGTCCTTGGGGCATGGCATCTTTTCAATAGCATCAACTTTAGCTTTATCCACTTAAATGCCTCTTTCAGAAATTTTATGCCCCAAGACAATAACTTCATTAACCATAAAGTGGCACTTCTCCCAATTCAAGACAAGGTTAGTGTATTCACATCTCTGCAAAACTCGATCAAGGTTTCTCAAGCAATCATCAAAAGAGGATCCATAAACAGAGAAATCATCCATGAAAACCTCACAAATCTTCTCGCAAAAATCAGAGAATATAGCCATCATGCATCTTTGAAAGGTAGCAGGTGCATTACATAAACCAAAAGGCATACGTCTATAAGCAAAAGTACCGAAAGGGCAAGTAAAAGTGGTCTTCGCTTGATCATCAGCTGACACATGTATTTGAGAGAAACCAGAATAACCATCTAGAAAGCAAAAACATGTGTGTGTTTGGATAATCTTTCTAGCATTTGATCAATGAATGGCAAGGGGTAATGATCTTTTTAGTAGATTTATTTAATTTATGGAAGTCAATTACCATCCTATAACCTGTAATAATTCTTTGAGGAATCAATTCATCTTTATCATTAGGAACGACAGTAATACCTCCTTTCTTAGGGACACAATGTACATGACTTACCCACTGACTATCAGCAACGGGATAAATTATACCTGCCTCAAGGAGCTTTAGTATTTCCTTTATTATCACTTCTTTCATCTTAGGATTCAGCCGTCGTTGGTGATCAATAACTGGTTTGGCATCTTTCTCCAAATTTATTTTGTGTTGACATAGAGTGGGACTAGTGCCCTTAAGATCATCAAGAGTATATCCAATAGCAGCACGGTGCTTCTTCAGAGTTTTTAATAACTTTTCTTCCTCCTTCTCTGAAAGGTTAGCACTAATAATAACAAGATATATCTTCTTTTCATCAAGATAAGCATATTTAAGAGTATCAGGCAATGGTTTAAGCTCAAACACGGGATCACCCTTGGGTGGAGGAGGATCCCCTAGGGTTTCAATAGGCAAGTTGTGTTTCAGAATAGGTCCCTGTTTAAAGAATACTTCATCTATTTCCCTTCTTTCATTCATAAACATATCATTTTCATGGTCTAGCAAATATTGTTCTAAAGGATCATTAGGAGGCAGAACAATAGAAGAAAGACCAATAATTTCATCCTTACTAGGCAATTCCTCTTCACGGTGTTGTCTACGAAATTTAGAAAAATTAAACTCATGAGACATATCACCCAAACCAATAGTAACAACATCCTTTTCGCAGTGTATCTTAGCATTAACAGTGTTCAAGAAGGGTCTACCAAATATGATGAGACAAAAGCTATCTTGAGGGGAACCAAGAACAAGAAAATAAGTAGGATATTTAGTTTTCCCACACAAGACTTCAACATCTCTAACAATCCCAATCGGTGAAATAGTATCTCTATTGGCAAGTTTAATGGTAACATCAATTTCTTCTAACTCAGCGGGTGCAATATCATGCATAATTTCTTTGTATAAAGAAATAGGTATTGACTAGCACTAGCACCCATATCACACAAGCCATGATAACAATGATCTCCAATTCTAACAGAAATAATAGGCATGCCTACCATAGGTCTATCTTTATCTTTAGCACCAGGTTTAGCAATTCTAGTAGTTTCCTCACAGAAATAAATAACATGCCCATCAATCTTATCAGCCAAGAGATCTTTAACAATAGCAATATTAGGTTCAACTTTAACTTTCTCAGGGGGTGTATAAGTTCTAATATTACTTTTACGAACCATAGTTGAAGCTTTAGCATGATCCTTTATTCTAACAGGGAAAGGTGGTTTCTCAACGTAGGCAGTAGGAACAATAGGATCATTATAAGTGATAGTCTTTTCTTTAATCTTTAATAGGTTAAACTACTTTTACTTCTATGGGAGGATTATATTTAAACCACTTATCCTTAGGAAGATCAACATGAGCAGCAAAAGATTCACAGAAAGAAGCTACTATCTCAGAGTCAAGTCCATATTTAGTGCTAAATTTACGGAAAACATCGGTCTCCATAAAAGATTTAACACAATCAAACTTAGGTGTTATACCTAACTCCTTACCTTCGTCGAGATCCCAATCTTCAGATTTGCGTTTAATTCTTTCTAATAAATTCCATTTGAATTCAATAGTCTTCATCGTAAAAGAACCAGTACAAGAAGTATCAAGCATGGAGCGATTGTTGTCAGAAAGCCGAGCATAAATTTTTTGAATAATCATTTCTCTTGAGAGCTCATGATTGGGGCATGAATATAACATTGACTTAAGCCTCCCCCAAGCTTGAGCGATGCTTTCTCCTTCGCGAGGCCAATAATTGTATATGTAATTACGATCACGATGAACAAGATGCATAGGATAAAACTTCTGATGAAATTCCAATTTCAATCGCTTGTAGTCCCATGATCCCATATCATCACATAGCCTATACCATGTCAATGCATCTCCCTTAAAAGATAAAGGGAAGACCTTCTTCTTGATAACATCATCGGGCATACCTGCAAGCTTAAATAATCCACAAACTTCATCCACATAGATTAAGTGTAAATCGGGGTGCAATGTTCCATCTTCTGCAAAAGGATTAGCTAGCAGTTTCTCTATCATACCCAAAGGAATTTCAAAGTAAACATTTTCAGTAGGTTCAGTAGGTTGAGGACCAACTCTTTGCTCTACTGGTCGGGGTGAATATACCCCGAACAAACCCCTCAGAGGATTACTTTCCATAGTAACAAGTGACAGTAAATTTCAGCACACTATATAAATTTTTCCTTACCAAATTCCACCTACCAAAGGCGCTTCACTCCCCGGCAACGGCGCCAGAAAAGAGTCTTTATGACCCACAAGTATAGGGGATCTATCGTAGTCCTTTCTATAAGTAAGAGCGTCGAACCCAACGAGGAGCAGAAGGAAATGATAAGCGGTTTTCAGCAACGTATTCTCTGCAACCACTGAAATTATCGGTAACAGATAGTTTTGTGATAAGGTAATTTGTAACGAGAAACAAGTAACAAAAGTAAATAAAGTGCAGCAAGGTGGCCCAATCCTTTTTGTAGCAAAGGACAAGCCTGGACAAACTCTTATATAGAGAAAAGCGCTCCCGAGGACACATGGGAATTATCGTCAAGCTAGTTTTCATCACGTTCATATGATTCGCGTTCGGTACTTTGATAATTTGATATGTGGGTGGACCGGTGCTTGGGGATGTCCTTACTAGGACAAGCATCCCACTTATAATTAACTTCTATTGCAAGCATCTGCAACTATAGAAGAAGTATTAAGGTAGACCTAACCATAGCATGAAACATATGGATCCAAATCAGCCCCTTACGAAGCAACGCATAAACTAGGGTTTAAGCTTCTGTCACTCTAGCAACCCATCATCTACTTATTACTTCCCAATGCCTTCCTCTAGGCCCAAATAATGGTGAAGTGTCATGTAGTTGACGTTCACATAACACCACTAGAGGAGAGACAACATACATCTCATCAAAATATCGAATGAATACCAAATTCACATGACTACTAATAGCAAGACTTCTCCCATGTCCTCAGGAACAAACATAACTTCTCACAAAGCATATTCATGTTCATAATCAGAGGAGTATTAATATGCATAATGGATCTGAACATATGATCTTCCACCAAATAAACCAGCTAGCATCAACTACAAGGAGTAATCAACACTACTAGGAACCCACGGGTACCAATCTGAGGCTTTGGGACAAAGATTGGATACAAGAGATGAACTAGGGTTTGAGAGGAGATGGTGCTAGTGAAGATGTTGATGGAGATTGGGCCCCTCCTGATGAGAGGAGCGTTGTTGATGACGATGGCGATGATTTCCCCCTCCCGGAGGGAAGTTTCCCCGGCATAACAGCTCTACCGGAGCCCTAGATTGGTTCCGCCAAGGTTCCGCCTCGTGGCGGCGGAGTTTCTTCCCGAAAGCTTCCTTCTGATTTTTTTCTCGGACGAAAGACTTCATATAGCAGAACATGGGCACCGGAGGGCCACCAGGGGGCCCACGAGGCAGGGGGCATGCCCAGGGGGTAGGGCGCGCCCCCCATCCTCGTGGCCAGGGTGTGGCCCCCTCTGGTAATTTGTTTGTCCAGTATTTTTTATTATTTCCCAAAATAACTTCTGTGGAGTTTCAGGACTTTTGGAGTTGCGCAGAATAGGTCTCTAATATTTGCTCCTTTTCCAGCCCAGAATTCCAGCTGCCGGCATTCTCCCTCTTCATGTAAACCTTATAAAATAAGAGAGAATAGGCATAAGTATTGTGACATAATGTGTAATAACAGCCCATAATGCAATAAATATAAATATAAAAGCATGATGCAAAATGGACGTATCAAGGTGCCCTGGTATCGTATCACCTCCACTATCTTTTGCCTTTACTTATCTTAGTTTGATCCATAGTTATGTTTTTCTTTAGATGAATAAAAGTTTAGTTCGATCCTTTCTTTTTGAGAGTACGCTTAGTGATCTATCCTTGTACTCGTGTGCGAGATATATAATAAAGTTTTGTTTGAGTTTTGCTTTCTTTACTTTATTGTTCCTATAAAAAGAAAGGAAATAAATGAAAAGATCATATGCTAATTTTATGGTGAGTAATGACATCACATAAGGAAAAGTATAAGTTGGAAATTTTATTGAAGATTGACAAACATAGCATTGGTCAATGATGCAATTCATGAAAGAATTAATGAGGGAAGAGAATATTCACATGCAAATACACTATCTTGGAAATCTTTTTTGATTGTGAGCCCCCATCAAAATATTATATGCCAAAATTGTTGGCGTTGGACATGGAAGACAACGTAATGATTTATGTTTGTTCATATTCACATAGAAGTTATATTGTCATAGATCCTTCAACATGTGGTGCTTTCCCCCCATCTTCGCTAGCCAAAACTTCTGCACCAAGTAGAGATACTACTTGTGCACCCAAAAACCCTTAAACCCAAATCTTATTTTCAAGAGTCCACCATACCTACCTAGGGATTGAGCAAGATCCCTCAAGTAAGTTGTCATCGATGCAATAAGGCAATAAAAATGCTTCTAAAAGTGTGAGATCATTTAGTGTAAGAGAAAATTGAGCGTTGTACGAACTTGTGATGGTAAAGAATAAAAGCGACAGACTGCATAATAAAGGTTGCCATCACAATGGCAATATAACGTGACGTTCTTTTGAACTAAGGGGCTGGGCATACAAACAACTAAGCGCATGGCAACCTTTGCTTCCCTCTGTGAAGGGCCTATCTTTTACTTTTATGTATTTAGTTTTATGCAAGAGTCAAAAAATTTCTCTTTATTCCTTTTTATTTTTCTCCTTTGGCAAGCATCATGTGGTGACGAAAGATCTAGGCACATATGTATAGTTGAATATGGGTAGCATAAGTTATTATTGTTGACATCACCCATAGGTGAATACGTTGGGAGGCGAAACTATAAGCCCCTATCTTTCTATGTGTCCGGTTGAAATGTTTTCTCATGTGTATGCGGTGAGTGTTAGCAATCATAGAAGACTATATGGTGGTTGAGTATGTGGACTTGCCTAAAGACTCTGATACATGACCCTTCCTGAAAAGATGATGAATTGTAGTTGCAAAGTTGACTGAGAACATAGTTTGTTGGTTTCCAATAGAGTTTACGCTTTATACTTCGATAGTGTGATGAATTGTTACTTATTCATGAGAAGTCTATGATAAAAGTTTTATTTTAAAGTTTTTTGCTGTTATAATAATTCACATGATGCTTCCATGTCCATATTTTGTTTTTGTCGACACCTCTCTCTCTCTAAGCATGTGGACATGTTTTTCGATTTTGGTTTTTGCTTGAGGACAAGCGAGGTCTAAGCTTGGGGGATTTGATACGTCCATTTTGCATCATGTTTACCTACTGTTATTTATAATGTTTTTATGCATAATAATGATTTTTGGAGTAACTCTAATGCCTTTTCTCCCATAATATGCAAGGTACACACAAAGAGGGAGAATTTCGGCAGCTGGAAATCTGGACCTGAAAAAGCTACACCAGGCTACCGATTCTGCACAACTCCAAATGACCTGAAACTTCACAAGGATTTTTATGTAATAAATAAGAAATACTAGAGCAAATAATCACCGGAGGGGGGCCACCTGGTGAGCACAAGACACCAGGGCGCCCCTGGCCCCCGGGCGTGCCCTGGTGGGTTGTGCTCGCCCACCTCCGATGCCCATCTTTTGGTATGTAAGTCATTTTGACCTAGAAAAAATAAGGGGGGGGACTTTCGAGGTGGAGCGCCGCCGTCTCGAGGTGGAACTTGGGCAGGAGCACTTTTGCCCTCCGGCGGAGCAATTCCGCCGGGGGAACTTCCCTCCCGGAGGGGGAAATCATCATCATCATCATCATCACCAACAACTCTCCCATCTTGGAGAGGGCAATCTCCATCAACATATTCAACAACACCATCTCATCTCAAACCCTAGTTCATCTCTTATGTTCAATCTATGTACTGGAACTATAGATTGGTGCTTGTGGGTGACTAGTAGTGTTGATTACATCTTGTAGTTGATTACTATATGGTTTATTTGGTGGATGATTATATGTTCAGATCCAATATGCTATTCCATACCCCTCTGATCTTGAGCATGATTATCATTTTTGAGTAGTTAATTTTGTTCTTGAGGTCATGGGAGAAATCATGTTGCAAGTAATCATGTGAACTTGAATGTGTTCGATATTTTGATAGTTTGTATGTTGTGATTCACTTAGTGGTATCATGTGAACGTTGACTACATGACACTTCACCATATTTGGGCCTAAGGGAATGCATTGTGTAGTAGTTATTAGATTATGGGTTGCGAGAGTGACAAAAGCTTAAACCCTAGTTTATATGCTATTCCGTAAGGGACCGATTGGATCCAAAAGTTTAATGCTATCGTTAGAATTTATTATTAATACTTTTCTCGTAGTTGCGTATGCTTGCGAGGGGGTTAATCATAAGTAGGGGGTTTGTTCAAGTAAGAATAACACCTAAGCACCGGTCCACTCACATATCAAGTTATCAAAGTAACGAACACGAATCAAACCAACATGATGAAAGTGACTAGATGAAATTCCCGTGTACCTTGAAGAACGCTTTGCTTATTATAAGAGACCATTTTGGCATGTCCTTTGCCTCAAAAGGATTGGGCTACCTTGCTGCACTTTTGTTACTATTATCGTTACTTGCTCATTACAAATTATCTTGCTATCAAACTACTCTGTTACTTACAATTTCAGCACTTGCAGACATTACCTTGCTGAAAACCACTTGTCATCCTTCTGCTCCTTATTGGGTTCGACACTCTTAATTATCAAAAAGGCTACAATTGATCCCATATACTTGTGGGTCATCAGCCTTGGCTGCCGCGTTTCGATGAGGTCATCCTCCGTTTCGGAGGAGTCGACCTTAGAGGTGGCAGGAGCCTTGTGGGGTATGGCTTTGGCAACCTTCTTGAGGTACCGATGTCTTGTGTGAGCCCCCTCGATATCCTCCGACGTCGCGCTTTTCTTCTTCGGGGAGGACGTGCCTTCCTCCCCTTCCGCATCTCTTCTTCTCCTCTTCATCCGAGGAGATGACCCGGATGTTCTCGGACCTGGCGTTTGCCAGATCTTAGATCCGGAGACCCTCCCTCTTATTCTCTGACCCTTTATCCTTGATTGGGGCCTTCGGGGGTACCATGGCTAGGAGGGCTTGCATCTCGGGGGTCCTCAGGTCCTTGGGCAGCGGCAGCGGGAACGCGATGAGTGCCGCCTTGGACGCCCATTCCTAGAAACAAGGGGGAGAGGTTCAGACGAACACTAAACATGAAGCTGATGATAAAACAAATAAGAATGGCGTTTACCTCAGGAGAGGCATGCGTCCGGCTTTGTAGCCGACACCCGGCCTGTCAACGGGGAACTCGTTTTGGGACGGCTTAAAGAGAGTCATCCACATCCCTTTGATAATGGTGTGGAAAAAGTTTCATAGAGTTGGCGTGTCCTCGGGTGTATAAATCCACATATGATGGGCCTGGAGCTGGAGGGGCAGGATGTACCGGTGAAGCATCACATCCACCAGCTTGTACTTCTTCTAGAGAGATCGGAGCCGCTCTTGGAGTGCCTTGACCTCGCCTAGGTTGCCCCATTCGAGGCCCTGCTTCTGCCAGGACACCAGCTTCCTCGGAGGAGCGCCGGTGAAGATCGGGACCGTGGCTTTACTCGGGGCGAGTGGCTCGGTGATATAGAACCACTCGTGTTGCCAGATCTTGACTATCTCTATGAAGGTCCCCTCTAGCTAGATCGGCTTTTGCAGTTTGCTGATCATGGCGCCGCTGCACACCGCAAATTCGACACCCCCGCTCTTCAGCTTGACGCAGAAGGTCTTTAGCCAAAGGCCGAAGTGCGGCTCCATGCAAAGGAAGGCCTCACACACTATGATGAAGGTGGTGAGGTGAAGAATGGAATTCGGGGCTAGATTGTGGAAATACAGCCTGTAGAAGAAAAGAATCCCCCATACGAAGGGGTGCATGGGAAACCCCAAACCTCTTATGCGGCTTGAAGCTACGTTATTATTTCCCCAAAGAGGAAGGGATGATGCATCACATCAGCGGTAGGTATTTCCCTCAGTGATGAAACCAAGGTTATCGAACCAGTAGGAGAACCAAGCAACACAACATAAACAACACCTGCACACAAATAACAAATACTCGCAACCCGACGTGTAAAAGGGGTTATCAATCCCTTTCGGGTAGCGGCGCCCAAGATAGGCAAATAGATGTGAAAGAGTTGTAAATATTGATAGATCGAACACCAAATAAAATAAATTGCAGCAAGGTATTTTTGTATTTTTGGTTTAATAGATTTGAAAATAAAAGGAAAATAAAATAGATCGCAAAGGCAATAATATGATAAAGAGACCCGGGGGCCGTAGGTTTCACTAGTGACTTCTCTCGAGAAAATAGCAAACGATGGGTAAACAAATTACTATTGGGCAATTGATAGAACTTCAAATAATCATGACGACATCTAGGCAATGATCATTATATAGGCATCAGGTCCGAGATTAGTAGACCGACTCCTGCCTACATCTACTACTATTACTCCACACATCGACTCCTATCCAGCATGCATCTAGTGTATTAAGTTCATGGAGAAATGGAGTAATGCAATAAGAATGATGACATGATGTAGACAAGATTGATTTATGTAGAAATAGACCCCATCGTTTTATCCTTAGTAGCAACGACGCATACGTGTCGGTTCCCCTTCTGTCACTGGGATCAAGCACCGTAAGATCGAACCCACTACAAAGCACCTCTTCTCATTGCAAGATAAATAGATCAAGTTGGCCAAACAAAACCCAAATATCACAGAAGAAATACAAGGTATAAGCAATCATGCATATAATAGATCAAAGAAGAACCAAATAACTTTCATTGATAAAAAGATAGATCTGATCATAAACTCAAAGTTCATCGGATCCCAACAAACACACCGCAAAAAGAGTTACATCATATGGATCTCCAAGAGACCGTTGTATTGATAATCAAAAGAGAGAGAGAGGAAGCCATCTAGCTACTAACTATGGACCCGTAGGTCTACAAAGAATTACTCACGCATCATCGGAGAGGCACCAATGGAAGTGGTGAACCCCTCTGTGATGGTGTCTAGATTGGATCGGTTGGTTCTGGACTCTGCGGCGGCTCGAATTGGTTTTCGTCAACTCCCCTAGGGTTTCTGGAATATTGGGGTATTTATAGAGGAAAGAGTCGGTTCAGGGGGCACCCGAGGTGGGCACAACCCACCAGGGTGCGCCTGGGCCTCCTCGCGCCCTGGTGGGTTGTGCTCCCCTCGGAGCACCCTCCCAGGCGCTTCTTCGGCCCACTGGATGTCTTCTAGTCAAAAAAAATCTCCAAAAAGTTTCGCTGCGTTTGGACTCCATTTGGTATGAATTCATGCGATGTAAAAAACATGCAGAATACAGCAACTGGCACTTGGCACTATGTCAATAGGTTAGTACCAAAAAATGATATAAAATGATTATAAAACATCCAAGAATGATAATATATCAGCATGGAACAATAAAAAATTATTGATACGTTGGAGACGTATCAGCATCCCCAAGCTTAACTCCTGCTCGTCCTCGAGTAGGTAAGTGATAAAAACAGAATTTTTGATGTGGAATGCTGCCTCACATGTCATCTCATATTCTTTTCTTTATAGCATGGACATTTCGACTTTTATATGATTCAAAGCAATAGTCTAGTTTTGACATGAGATTTAAATACTCAAGCATATCAACAAGCAACCGTGTCTTTCAAAATATCAACGCTAAAATAAGTTATCCCTAGCCCATCATGTTCAACCATTGATCCATTCATGAAACACACTCGCATATTAGCTACACCCAATACTCAAGTACGATCATAGTGCCTCCTAGTTGGTCCTTTTATAAGAGAAGATGGAGACTCAAATTCAAAATAAAAATTGCATAAAGTAAAATAAAGTCCCTTCGCGGAGGGAAGTAGGGATTTGTAGAGGTGCCAGAGCTCAAAGCGAAAAACTTAGAGATAAAAACATTTTGGGAGGTGTGCCTTTCCCACCAACAAAAACGACTTAGAGTTCCCAAAACTTTCCATGCTAAATATATCATAGGCGGTTCCCAAACAGAAAATAAAGTTTATTCCTTGTTCCACCATACTTTCACTTACCATGGCTAGACGAATCCATGGTTGCCTGCCATACCAACACTTTCCAAGGAATTTATTATTTGACTACATAAAGTAAATTCATTTTTCTTTTCGGGACTGGGCATCCCTAATACCATTGCCTTACTCTCGTGCAATGACAACTGGGCATCCCTAATATCTTTGCCTTACTCTCGTGCAATGACAAGTGAATAAACACTCATCGTGAGAATAACACATCTAGCATGGAAAATATTAGCCACCCCTCACCGCCTCGCGGGCGGTACGAACACACAAAAGAGAAGTTTATTTTATAAATTAGAGATGGCACATATAAATTTGCTTAGAATGGCAAAAGAATGCCGCATATAGGTAGATATAGTGGACTCATGTGGAAAAACTAGTTTAAAGGTTTTTGGATGCACAAGTAGTGATCATACTTAGTGCAAAATGAAGGCTAGCAAAAGATTGAGAAGCGACCAACCAAGAAACGAATAATCTCATAAGCGAGCATTGAGCATAGTTAACACCGAATAATGCACCACAAGTAGGATGTAATTTCATTGCATGACTATTGACTTTCGTGCTTGCATAGGGAATCACAAACCTTAACACCAATATTCTTACTAAAGCACAATTACTCATCAACATGACTCACATATCACATCATCATATCTCAAACTATTACAAGGAATCAAGTTAATTTTGTCCAATGATCTTCATGAAAGTTTTTTTATATCCTTATTGGATCTCTATCACTTTGGGACTAATTTTCATGTGTTTCTTTTGATAAGCTCAAACAAATATAAGTGAAGATCATGAGCATAATTTTTCTTTCTCTCAAATTAATTTAAGTGAACCAAGAAAGAATTTCTTGAAAAAAATTAGTAACTCTCAAATAAATCTAAGTGGAGCAAGAGAGTATTTCTTCAAAAATAACTAAGCACATCGTGCTAAAAATATATAAGTGAAGCACTAGAGAAAATCCATAGCTCATAAAATTTAAGTGAAGCATAGAGAGCTATTCTAACAAGTCATGACATAATTTTGGCTCTCTCAAATAGGTGTGTCCAGCAAGGATTCAAGACTTAAAAAGCAAAACAAAACAAGCAAAGACTCATATCATACAAGACGCTCAAAGCAAAACTCATAGTATGTGACGAATAAAAATATAGCTTCGAGTAAAATACAGGTGGTCGTTAGAAGAAAGAGGGGATGCCACTCGGGGGCATCCCCAAGCTTAGTCGTTGCTTCTCTTTGGATAATAACATGGGGTGCCATGGGCATCCCCAAGCTTAGGCTCTTCTTACTCCTTATTCCTTCATCCATCGTAAGATAACACAAAACTTGAAAACTCCAATCACACAAAACTCAACAAAACCTTTGCGAGATCCGTTAGTATAAGAAATCAAATCACTACTATAAGTAATGTATCAAACCAATTCATATTTTATTCTTGCATTATATCTACTTTATTCCAACTTTACTATGGAAAAAACTCATCAAAGAAAACCATAGAATCATCAAAACAAGCACACAACGCAAAGAAAACAGAATCTGTCAAAAATAGAATAGTCTGTAGCAATCTGGATATTTCGAATACTTCCGTAACTCCAAAAATTCTGAAAAACTAGGATGACCTGAGAAATTTGTATATTAATCTTCTGCAAAAAGAATGTGTATTTTAGCTCATGTGATTTTTAACAATTGTTTCTATGGGCGTGAAAGTTCCTGTTTTTCAGCAAGATCAGACAACTATCACCCAAGAAGATCCTAAAGGCTTTGCTTGGCACAAACACTAACTAAAACACAAAATACAAAATCATAACAGTAGCATAATTGTGCAAACACTCAAGAACAGAAAGCAGAAAGCAAAATAAAATTTTATTCATTAGGTTGCCTCCCAACAATCGCTATAGTTTTACGCCCCTAGCTAGGCATAAAGCAAGGATCTAAGTTTTGTCATCTTTGTTTCAAGATCCATAGGATGCTCTCATGATTGATTCATAAGGTGGCCTAATTCTTGTTCTAGGGAAGTTTTCCATACCCTTCCTTAGTGGAAATTGAAATTTAATATTGCCTTCTTTCCTATCAATCACGACACTGATAGTGCGTAAAAACGGTCTACCAAGAATAATTGGACAAGATGGATTGAAATCAATTTCAAGAACAATAAAACCTATGGGCACATAATTCCTATTTGCAAGAATAAGAACATCATTAATTCTTCCCATAGCTTTTTAATAGTAGAATCCGCCAAGTGCAAATTTAAAGAACATTCTTCAAAATCGGTAAGACCAAGCACATCACATAAAGATTTTGGAATTGTAGAAACTAGCACCCAAGTCACACAAAGCAAAACACTCATAATTTTTAATCTCGAGTTTGATAGTAGGTTCCCACTCATAATGTAATTTTCTAGGAATTGAAACTTCTAATTCCAACTTTTCTTCAAAAGCTTTCATCATACACTACTGGAATCCACGTCTTTGTCGTCTGCCTCTTCTTTGCCGTCAGCTAGCGGATGACAAAGAAATGCTTTGCCATCAGCCACCAGAAAACTGACGGTAAAGAGGCAGCGGACGGCAACAGATGGCTTTGCCATCAGCATATCTTTGTCGTCCGCTAGCTGACGGCAAAGAGGGTGGGTGGCGGGCGTACGAGGGCGACCTAACGGCCATCTTCTTTGCCGTCTGCTGGCTGACGGCAAAACATCTTCGTCGTCCGTCAGTGGACAGCAAAGAAGATGGCCGTTAGTTTGTCCATTTCCCCCCGCAAAGAGCTGTGACCTAGCAGATAAGGGGCCGCGCCCATGCCCGATCTGTCCATTCCCTCTCTCTCCCTGCCCGGGCTGCCCCGACCCCTCACCCCTGCCGTCGCCCGGCCGCGCCGCCCGCCCGGCCACGCTTGAGCCGCCCCCGCCCAGATCCACCTACGTCGTCGGCCGCCTGCCCCGCCCGTCCCGAGCCGTCGCCGCCCAGACGAGCCGCCGCCGGCGTCCACTATGCCCCGCCCGCCCCTCGCCACCCACGTCGTCGGCCGCCCCGCCCCGCCCGTCCCGAGCCGTCGCCGCCCAGACGAGCCGCCGGCGGTGGCCGCTACGCCCCGCCCGCCCGGCCGCGCCGTCCCCGCCCGAGTCGCCGGCCACCCCGCACCGCCCCCGTCCTGAGCCGCCGTCGCCCGGCCGTACCGCATCGCCCGGCCCTGCCCCCCCCCCTCCCCCGCCGCCCCGCCCCTCATCGTGATGAGTTTTTTCCCTATTTTTTAGATTTAGTTTATATTTGTTTAGGTTAGTTTAGGTTATTTTAGTTTATTTTAGGTTACATTTAGTTTATAGTTTTGTTTAGGTTGTTTTCCTGTTTTTAAGAATAATGAAGAAAAAAGAAAAAAACGAAAAAGAAGAAAAGGAAGAAGAAGAAGAAAAAGAACAATAAGTAGTAGTAGAAGAAGACGAAAAAAAGAAGTAGAAGTTGAAGATGAAAAAAAGAAGTAGGAAAAGAGGGCGCCCGGGGACGAGCGGGTTAGGGGGTTCCTCAGTGTCAATGGAATCCTAAATAGCAAGTATCGTCAGTGCGAGGTACAAGTGGCCGTCGGTGTCGAATACTACATCCACGTCCTACAAGTGACGCCAACGTTCGGCGTCCCAAAGCAATAGTTCTCGGCGTCGATGGCGGTCGAACACCATTGCGAATTTGTCTGGCAGCCTCAGAGATGACGATTGAAAGCTAAGTGTTGAAACTTGAAACACCCAAACTGACTCAAGTCGGTTTGGTTGTTTGAAATTTCAAAACTTGGCTTTAATCCTCATCGCAGAGGCTGCCAGACAAATTCACCAAGGTGTTCGACTGTCATCGGCCACCAGAACTATTGTTGCGGGATGCTGGGCGCCGGCTTCACTTGTGGGATGTGGATCTAGTGTTCAACGTCGACCGCCTCATGTACCTTGCACCGATGGTAGTTGCTATTTAGTTTACCCGGGGACGAGCGGGTTAGAGGGTTCCTCGGTGTCGATGGTACCATAAATAGAAAGTATCGTCAGTGCGAGGTACATGTGGCCATCGATGTCGAATACTTGCTATGTTACTCATCTTTCGATTTAAATATGCAGGTATTTCGTCGCTGCGAGGGTCTAGTGTTCGACAAGCTTCGCCCCTGCATTCGTTGGTGAGAACAAATGACATCTCCTCCTCCCCCCTTCATTTGCTTTGTTCCGGTCTTCGTGCCGATGAAACTTGCTAGCTATAGGTGTCAATCATCAATATGCATAACCACTATGCGTCTCCCGTTCGAAAAGGTTACATCTATAAATATGCATGCATTTGCATATTTATAATCATGATTCTTTCGAATTGTCCAACGTTATCAATGGACAGCCCGAGTATGTGTAGACTGGGTTCGTTTTCCCATATGCTCAACTTCGGATCCGATGCAGAATTTCGTCAGTGCCTCCCTGTTGTTCTTCGGGTACACATTCTCTCTGCTTATTGCCGAGACATGTATCAGGAGAACAGCGGGGAGGTGTTGCCGAAATTTTGCGTCGGATCCGGAGCAGAGCATGGGAAAACGAACCGATCTACACATACTCGGGTGGGATTAGGACCTATCTTTACCTATTAGCGTGTAGGTTGCATGGACGTAACAAAACTAACAAACTCCATTAACTGATGGATATGGTTTGCTTAATTATGTATATATTTCTTGTGTGTCTAGTAGGAAGTCAATATGAGTGATTGTGCATGGATGTACACCGGTTACACTAGTCAGAAAGTTTGGACCGAGGAATGGTTAACAAAGACCAAGGGGTTTGTTAGAGCCGCATTTGCAAATGGCCAGGAATTTAGCTGGTGCCCCTATGCCCATTGCGACAACTATAAAAAGAGGGACGAGCTTGAAATGAGTAAAGACCTGCAGAAATTTGGTTTTACGCCTGGTTACACGGTCTAGACATTACATGGTGAGTCTTCCCAACGTGCCAGAGCTAAGGTTTGTCGTCACACCGACGATCATGGTATCGGGACCGCAGAAATGGTGCAAGACTTTGACGATGCTCGGGACTCGAACAAGGAGATGGAGGAATCTGCAAAGGCCTTCACTGAAATGTTGGAGTCCTCAAAACGTCCTCCCCACGAGCACACTGAGCTTTGTCAGCTGGATGCCATCTCACAAATAATGGCTTTGAAGGCTCAATTCAACTTGGGCAGAGAATGCTACGACACGATTGAGGGAGTCCTGGAATAGGGGGTGTTCGGATAGCCGGACTATACCTTCAGCCGGACTCCAGGACTATGAAGATACAAGATTGAAGACTTCGTCCCGTGTCCGGAAGGATCTTTTCTTGGCGTGGAAGGCAAGCTAGGCGTGCGGATATTCGAGATCTCCTACCATTGTAACCGACTCTGTGTAACCCTAACCCTATCCGGTGTCTATATAAACCGGAGGGTTGTAGTCCGTAGGACAACCATCATCATACATAATCATACCATAGGCTAGCTTCTAGGGTTTAGCCTCCTTGATCTCGTGGTAGATCCACTCTTGTACTACCCATATCATAAATATTAATCTAGCAGGAGTAGGGTTTTACCTCCACCGAGAGGGCCCGAACCTGGGTAAAATAAAGTGTCCCTTGTCTCCTATTACCATCTGACCTTGACGCATAGTTCGGGACCCCCTACCCGAGATCCGCCGGTTTTGACACCGACATTGGTGCTTTCATTGAGAGTTCCTCTGTGTCGTCGCTTTTAGGCCCGATGGCTCCTTTGATCATCAACAACGATGAGGTCCAGGGTGAGACTTTCCTCCCCGGACAAATCTTCGTCTTCGGCGGCTTCGCTCTGCGGGCCAATTCGCTTAGTCATCTGGAGCAGATCAAGAGCTACGCCCCTGGCCATCAAGTCAGGTTTGGAAGCTTAAACTACACGGCTGATATCCGCGGAGACTTGATCTTCGACGGGTTCGAGCCACAGCCAAGCGCGCTGCACTATTTTGAGGGGCATGATATAGCTCTGCCTCCGAATAGTACCCTGGAGGCCGCACACGCTCCGGCCCCGATCCTTGACTCGGAGCCCGCTGCGTTCTCCGAGGATGAATGGTTGGACGTCACCTCGGGGGCTGTGATCTCAAAGGCGATCGAGCCGAACGCCAGCCCCGTACTCCGCACGGCCCAGGACTCCAAGGAGCCGGACTCTTCTCCGAACTCCGGGCCTTCCGTGCCCCCGCCGATCGAATCTGATTGGGCGCCTGTAATGGAGTTCACCGCCGCGGACATCTTTCAGTGCTCACCTTTCGGTGATATCCTGAATTCTCTCAAGTCTCTCTCTTTATCAGGAGAGCCCAGGCCGGAGTATGGTCTGCGAGGTTGGGATTCGGACAACGAAGAAATTCAAAGCCCACCCACCACCCACTTAATAGCCATTGTCGACGATTTAACCGACATGCTTGACTTCGGCTCCGAAGACTTCGACGGTATGGACGACGAAGGAGGAGACGAACAAGAACCAGCACCTATAGGGCACTGGACCTCCACCCCACCTAATGATGTATTCATGGTGGATACCCCTACAGGAAACGACAACGAGGAAAAAGGGGGTGGAAAAAGGGGTAAACCCTCCGAAAAGCAGTCAAAGCGGCGACGTAGACGCCAAGCCAAGCCCCACCTCAATCAAGACCCAGCCGTAGAGCAGAATAAGCCGGTAGACGGCAAGCATGCCTCAGAGCAGCCTTCCGAACAGGGCAACACGGATGGAGAGGACAGACAGCCCTCCCCCGGCCATAACAGAACTCCGGACGATCTCATGCCGGATAAAACCACGGAGCAGAAGAATCTCCACGAAAGGCTCGTTGCCACAGCACGCAGCCTGAAAAAGCAGAAACGGAAGCTAAAGACGGCAGAAGATGCACTCAGAACAAGATGGAACAAGGTAATCAAGACCGCAGATAAATACAGCGGCAGCCGCCGCACTAAAAGTTATCCAAAGAGAAAACTACTGCCCGAATTCGACCAGGAGGCCCTAGAGCCCCCACACGTAAAAAATAAAAAAGCCACACGGTCGGATAGACGACCCCACGGCCACCATAAAACGGCAAGCGGCGCCGCACTCAAGGCGGCATGCGACCCAATTAAAGACTCGCATCATGGCCCAGCCAGGTCCATTTACGGGCCAAGGAAGCAAGCTCTCACAAGCAATGCAAAAAATCCATCATCAGAATCCGGCACACCCAAATACAGGGGCGCCGCACACCCCCTATGTTTCACCGATGAGGTCTTGGAATATGAATTTCCAGAGGGATTCAAACCCGTTAACATAGAGGCGTACGATGGAACAACAGACCCTGGAGTCTGGATCGAGGATAACATCCTCCACATACACATGGCTAGAGGAGATGATCTCCACGCCATAAAATATTTACCTCTTAAGCTTAAAGGGCCAGCCCGGCACTGGCTTAAAAGCCTTCCCGAAAACACAATTGGAAGTTGGGAAGAGCTCGAGGATGCTTTCCGAGCAAACTTTCAAGGGACCTATGTCCGCCCCCCAGACGCAGACGATCTCAGTCATATAACTTAGCAGCCCGGAGAATCAGCTCGACAGTTCTGGAACAGATTCCTCACTAAAAGAATCAGATAATGGATTGTCCGGACGCCGAAGCCCTAGCAGCTTTCAGGCATAATGTCCGAGACGAATGGCTCGCCAGACACCTCGTCCAAGAAAAGCCAAGAACAATGGCCCCACTCACAAGCCTCATGACCCGCTTTTGCGCAGGAGAGGACAGCTGGTTGGCACGATGCAGCCCCAGCGACCCAAGTACATCAGAAATCAGGGATGGAAACGGAAAACCGCGGCGAAATAAGGACCGTCGCAGAATCAAAAGAAAAAGTCCGAAGAGCACGACAGTCAATGCCGGATTCAAAAGCTCACGGCAAAATCAGACAAAACCACCCCTTCAGGATAATAGGGATGATCCGTCCAGCTTGAAAAGAATCCTGGACAGAATATGTCAGATACACAGTACTCCTGGGAGGCCTGCCAATCACACCCACATAGATTGTTGGGTTTTCAAACAATCCGGACAGCTTAACGCCGCACACAAGGGGCTCGATACACCAAGTGGAGAAGAGGACGAACCCCAAAGGCAGAATACCAGGAAACAAAAGAACTTCCCGCAAGAAGTCAAAACAGTGAACTTACTTCATGTAACAAAACGTGTGGCACCCATAAAGGTACGCACAATCAAGCTTTCCCCTCAGGAGTCCCTGTCGGCGTTCTGGGAACGGGGGTCCCCAGACTTGCCTGCATGCGGCCTGCGGCGTGGCTCAAATGGGGGCCCAGCGTGGCCCATCTTCATCAACACAAGGCTCAAGACCCTCGCGAGGGGCCAAGCCTCGCGAGGCGGACGACACGGCGCTTCCTCAAGCACGGCCTCCTTAGGCTGGCTCGCGAGGAGGCGGAGAGATCAAGGCGGGTACCTCACAAGGTGCCCATGACGTAAGCCATGACGACCAAGGGTGCCAGGCGGGCGCCAGCCCGCGCATCGTCTCCCTTTCCCCTTTGGTGCAAAGGGGGCAAGCGCAGGCGAGAGGATCAAGCAAAGGCACCCATTTCGGTGCAACGAGACCAAGACCAGTCCAACGGTGGGAAGGAGGTCACCATGGAGCCCAGGACGGCGTCACCACAGGGCCTTTGGTAGGCGAAGACCAACTTTAGTCAGGATAAGTGTACCTGATGTTCCCCTTCAAATTGGCCAATTGTTGGCGCCCTTCCCGCTCAATATTTGGGAAGAGGCCCAGGGCCTTTGCCTATAAATAGGACTAGCCACCCCCAGGGTAGAGGCAGATGGGAAGGACCTAGAGGGAATCGGATCGAGTACCAAGAAACCAGTAGAGGCAGCCAGAAAAGAGGCATCTAGAGAGAGAGAGAAGGGCGATCGAACTCCCCCTAGCAGTTCATCCCCTAGCCAAGAACAGACCCTCGCGAGGTTGTTCTTCCTTGTATTGTACTTCCTCATCAGTCCAAGAGACAATCCACCCACCACACTGGAGTAGGGTATTACACCGCATCGGTGGCCCGAACCAGTATAAACCCTGTGTCTCTTGTGTTGTTCTTGTAGTAGTAGTTAGATCCTTGCGAGACAGAGAGGTAGAGGGCACGATCTCCGCGCACACCCCAGAGTTCGAACCTTAAGGGTCTGACGGAACCCGTGATCCGACATTTGGCGCGCTAGGTAGGGGGGCGCCGGAATCTGTCTTCCACCGCTCCGCTCTCCTCCGACCGTCGCATCCATGTCAGATGCTCGTCGGGCCCGTGCCGAGCGCCGGGCCGCCATCGCTTCCCGCGCCGTCCAGACGGCCCCCGTCGGTGGACGTCCTCGTCGTGCCCCGTCGCCCGCCATCAACGCCTCCACCGGCCCGGCGGGGAACGAGCAGCAAGCATCCTCTCAGCACCCGTCCGTGCGGCGGGATGGCCGCACCGCCACTCCGTCGCTCACCCCGGCCGGTTCTTCATCGCACGCGCGTCGCGCGCCCTTGGAGGCTCGAGCAGCGCTCATCACGGCGAACGAGCTCCTGCGCTACCGCCCCGTTGACGACGTCTACGAGGAGTGGCTCGACCGCGTCGCCGAGCTCGTCTGCGCCGCAGGGGGCTCTCCCGCGCCTTCCGCACCACTGCGCCGCACTCCGCCCCGTGTGGGCAACGAAGCCCCGGGGGCATTCCAGCTGCCTCCTTTCCAAGAAGATGCCATGGCCCCAAGGCGTGCAGCTCCTGGGCGGAACCCGCTCCATCATGCGCCAGCCCAGCAGGAGCGGAGCTGCCAAGAAGTCCCGCGACCGCAAGAGGCCGCCCGGGCGCTCCCAGCCCCGGCTTTCCGAGACCCCGCTCTAGCTCTGGCACGTCAAGACCCCGCGCTGCTCCCAGCTGCAGCGCAAGGGGACCCGCAAGGCCAAGCTCTCCCTCAACCAAAACCTCCCGCGGTCACCGCTGGCTGCCGCGCCTACACCCCCGAGCTGCGTAGCGTCGCGTGGCCCGGCAAGTTCAAGCCGGACCTGCCTCCTCGCTATGATGGCACGACTGATCCCACAGAGTTCCTCCAGCTTTACGAGCTGGGAATCGAAGCAGCTAGCGGGGACGAAAAGGTCATGGTGAACTGGTTCCCCATGGCGCTGAAGGAAGGTGCTCGCACTTGGCTCCTGAACCTGGCCCCAGGCACGATCTCCTCCTGGGACCAGATGCGTACTCGCTTCATCGCCAACTTCCAAGGTACCCGCGACCGGCCTCCCGTCGTGAGCGACATGCACCGCATCAAGCAGCAACCTGGGGAGACCCTGCAAAAGTACATCCAGCGCTTCAACAGTGCGCGCCTCAAGATCCCCAGGGTGTCCGCGGAAGCCATCATTTCGGCCTTCTCCGATGGCGTGCGCGACGTCAAGATGAAGGAGTTGGTGATGCACGAAGACCTCTGCACCTCCCTAGAGCTGTTCAACCTGGCGACCAAGTGCGCCAGGGCTGAGGAGGGACGCCTCTCCCTCCTCGAGCTGCCTGCCGCAAACCCAGAAGAGAAGAAGCCCAAGGCCAAGGACGTGAAGCGCAAGGGGGCTGCCGTGCTCGCGGCAGAGCCGGACACCAAGCGGGGCAAGGATCTGCCTGAATCCTCCAGGGGCAGCCGGTACTGTGTGTACCACGACCTCCACACCCACAACACCAATGAATGCCAAGAACTCCGCGCCGTGCGAGAAGGAAGAGTCGGCCGACGCCCTGACCGTGCTGACCGGGGCTACGGCCGAGGAGGAGGAAGGAACACGGGACGCTGGGAAGATCGTGGCCCACGTCAAGGCTGGCGTGACCAACCTCGCAAGGACCGCTGGCGTGACCCGCCTCGCGAGGGGGACTGGAGGGACCAGCCTCGTGAGGATCGCCCTCATGGCAACCCAGGCCTGCCGCCGTTGCCGCCTCAGCCAAGAAGGAATGAAGACCGCCACCAAGACGAGGGGGCCGGGGGCTTCCAAGAGCCTCGCGCAATCGCCTGCATCCTGGGCGGAGCTCAAGCCCCAGCCTCTCAACGTATCTTCAAGCAGTTTGCTCGCGAAGTGAATGCAGTTCTCCCCAAGCTCGAAGCAACGCGTCCCCTCAGGTGGTCGGCCTGCGTCATCACGTTCAGCTCAGCTGACCAGCTCAAGTGCGCGGCCACAGCCGGAGTCCTCCCCATGCTTTGTTCCCCAGTCATCAGCAACGTTCTGGTCACCAGGACCCTCATCGACGGAGGGGCAGGGCTCAATGTCTTGTCCGTGGAAACATTCAATAGCCTCCAAGTGCCCTATGACCAGCTTCAGCCAACCAAGCCCTTCTCCGGAGTCACCGATGGTTCCACAGTCTCGATCGGGCAAGTCCGCCTCCCAGTCACCTTCGGGGCCCGCAACAACTACCACACCGAGCTCATCGACTTTGACGTCGCCCACATCCGCCTGCCGTACAACGCCATCCTCGGGTACCCGGCGCTGGCCAAGTTCATGGCCGTGACTCACCATGGCTACAACGTCCTCAAGATGCCAGGAAGCGGCGTCATCATCACGGTGCCCTGTCAAGAGAAGGATGCAGTGTGTACCCTGGAGCGAGCCTTTCAGGCCGCGTCACTAGAAGACCCAGATCGCGGAAGCAGGAGGCTTCCTAAGACCACCTCCAAGAAGAAGAAGACAACGTCAGGCTCAGCCCCTCAGGAGGCAGGCCCTTCAAGGCCCGCGTCTGCCCAGGGGGATCCTCCTTCAATCGCATAGGAAAGCGCACCCGGCGCCCTCCTCAGGCAGGGCTCGGGGCTCTCACCTGGAGGGCCACCGACCTAGCCAAGGTCACGAGGGAGGCGCTTGGGCACCATGTGGAGGCGTGTTTCGAAGCACGTTTCCCTCGAAAGGAAGCCAGAGAAAGAAGGTCAGACCAACAGGAGTTTGTTAGCAAGGCCACTCAAGAACTACAGGAGTGAAGGATCATGAGAGGTTGCCGTCGCCCACCAGCTGTGGCTCCCCATCCAGGCGAGGATGGTGGGATGCGCGTCTGCGTCGACGTACCGGGGCTCAATCAGATCGCCACGGCGGAGCGCCTCTGGCCCTCACAAGTGGGGCGCTGCGGAGGACCACCCCACAGCAATATTCGCATGCCTTATGGCCTGCCGAGCGTGGCTGCGGCGTACCAGCACCTCATGAGGAGCGCCTTGGAGGCGCAAGAAGACAGGTGTTCCGCGGCCCTGGCGGAGATGGAGGCTGCTCACGAGGAGCCACCAGTGCCCCCGGAGCCTCCCGAAGCCCCTGGGCCTGGGGGCTCGTGAGGATCGGCTTCCGCAGCCCACCAAGTCTGCTGCACCAACGCCACTGCACCGACGACATCTTCAGGTGACATCTTTCAAGTTTCATTCCCAGCTGGGAGCGCCCTCCCAGGGTTGCGTCATTCCCAGGCCGCGTGGGTCCGTCCTTGTGGCATGTATCCCTCTTTATCTTTTCAGTCGCTAGCTTGCTTTGCTGGGGGCGCCCCTCGGGCTGCATCATCCCCAGGCCACTCGGGCTAGGCCCAGCGGCATGTATCCCTTCCGCGTTTATTTCGAATTATGCATCATGCTTGATTACTTGATGCCGTCCACGACACCTTTTCTTCTTCATGTCGACCACTTGCACGTTAAAGGGGGGGTGCCTGAGCATCGCGACTCAGGGCTCTTGCTGGCTCTCCAGCCCTCACCCTCTGGCCTTGTCCACGGCATCGCGACCTGGCATACCAGCGACGGCTGAGACAAGCTCGAGGGCCGGGACCCAAGGACGTAGAGTGCCGGCATCTAACCAGATTTTGCAGGAACACATCTCAAGATACGGCCCAGTGCCAGGCACAACCCGCCTAGAGGTAGGGCCTCGTGAGTCCCGCGCTGGCTCACGGGTGCCCTGGTACACCTCACCCACTCCAACCAACGAGCTCTTGAGCGACTAACGATCGACTGATAACTGCCATCGCAGCCCCGTCTTCTTTTTGTGATGAATCTGCAGAGCCCATAGAGGGAACCGCGCTAGCCAAGGCCCTCACGGCATTTCCTTCACCCTCGCCCACGCAAACCGCTTGCACGTTAAAGGGGGGGTGCCTGAGCATCGCGACTCAGGGCTCCTACTGGCTCTCCAGTCCTCACCCTCTGGCCTTGTCCACGGCATCGCGACCTGGCATACCAGCGACGGCTGAGACCAGCTCGAGGGCCGGGACCAGAGGACGTAGAGCAGAAAGGGGAGCAGAGGCGAGGGAGAAGGGGCACGCGAGGACCTCGTCAAGCAACTCCTTTCAAATTACCCCCCGGACCCGACGACGCGCTGGGGGCGATCCCCGATTTTCAAGATAAGTCACCATCCAAAGCGTTGGCTACCGTGGCACTACCCCCGCACCTAAAGCGACTCCGTACTAGCGACGTTGCTTCTCTTTCTCACCAAGCGATGGCTGCTTGGGCGCCAAAGGGGACCTCCTGAGCATCGCGACTCAGGGGCTCTTACCGGACCCCGGGTCGCTCACCTCCTGGCCTTGACCACGGCATCGCGACCTGGCATACCAGCGACGGCTGACGCCGCCTTGGGACTGGGACATGTCGACGCAGAGCACCAAGCCCTCGCGAGGTGCGAAAGGGAGGACCGAACTATGACGGAATTTGCGATTCGCACAGATCCATAGCAAGGGTTACATATTAACAACAAGGATCACAGCCGCCTTACAAGCCCCTATGGGGCACAATGTGATTCCTCGCAGGGAACGGATCATAAAGGGTGCTAACTACACTCGCCCTTGCAAAAGATGCCATCATCAACAGTGGGCCGTCAAGCACCGGCGCCAACCCCATACAGATCAGGACCGGCGACGACCAAGCGAGCCTGCCCTGCTCCGGGAGCGGCGTTGGCTCGTAGGCTCGTAGCTGTCGTCGCTCGTCTCCGGAGACGCGAAGACTTCGCTGGAGTTGCTGGATCCTCCGGTGCTCCCATCGCTTGTGGAGCTGTCCAGGGGGCGGTTGGCGGGCCCAGCCGTCGCCGTAGCGAGGTCTTGGCCGCCTCCCCCGGGGCAGCACTCTAGCCGGTGACCGTTCGCGTCGAAGACCTTGAAGAACATCACCGAAGCGCCGTCGTACTCCAGGTGGATCATGAGGGCGCCCCTCGTTCTGCAGCACCGAGCGATTTCGCCCCAGCCACGAGTCATGAAGACCTCGCCCAGGGCGGTGATCGCGATCTCTGCCTCGGTCGCAGGAGTGCTGCAGTCGGCGTGCTGCAGCCACAGCTCCAGGAGTCTCCCCCGCGGGAAGACGGAGGCGAAGAAGGGAGGAAAGCAAATCCAAGTCCGCGGAGGCATGGCGGTGTGGAGCACGAGCTCGTGGCATGAGCCCTCGGCGTGGACTCCAAGAGGAACGACCCACACCTTCGTGACCCTCCGGCGCCGGCGACGGCGCTGGCCGGGGGGATCGGCATCTCCTCCTCCAAGGCCCTCGGCATGGGCATACAAGGGAAGCGGGAATCCCGGCGGAGGCCGCTCGTACCAAGGCCTCAGCACCACCAGGCGGTTCTCCTCGTCTTGGCCGCGCAAGCCAGGCCGTTTCTTCGGCGGGAGCGAGTCAGGTCCCTCTTGAGGAGCCTTTCCCTTCTCTGCTGCAGAGAACCGGCGAATAGGAGCCATCACGACAAGGCGGAGCAAGAATCAAGGCGAAGGAGAAAGCAAGGGGAGATGGACTGGAAGGGCACGCGCGGTGCCGCACTTATAGCCGGCGGAGGCCAACCTTCGGTCTCCATGATCACAGGTAACCATGACACGATTTGCATGCAGGGACTTGTCCAATCCGTGCGATCGTCGAGGCATCGTGGGGAAGCGGAGACGCCCACGTCCAATCAACCGCCACGCGGCGCCCAAGGCCGCAGGCTGTTAGGGCCCGCGGCGCTTCGCCCTTGCCCTTTCGCCTCTCGGCACAGCCAAGTCCGTGCGCGCTTTGGGCCCGGGGGACTACTGTCGGCGTTCTGGGAATGGGGGTCCCCAGACTTGCCTGCCTGCGGCCTGCGGCGTGGCTCAAATGGGGGCCCAGCGTGGCCCATCTTCATCAACACAAGGCTTAAGACCCTCGCGAGGGGCCAAGCCTCGCGAGGCGGACGACACGATGCTTCCTCAAGCACGGCCTCCTTAGGCTGGCTCGCGAGGAGGCGGAGAGATCAAGGCGGGTACCTCACGAGGTGCCCATGACGCAAGCCATGATGACCAAGGGTGCCAGGCGGGCGCCAGCCCGCGCATCGTCTCCCTTTCCCCTTTGGTGCAAAGGGGGCAAGCGCAGGCGAGAGGATCAAGCAAAGGCACCCATTTCGGTGCAACGAGACCAAGACCAGTCCAACGGTGGGAAGGAGGTCACCATGGAGCCCAGGACGGCGTCACCACACGGCCTTTGGCAGGCGAAGACCAACTTTAGTCAGGATAAGTGTACAAGATGTTCCCCTTCAAATTGGCCAATTGTTGGCGCCCTTCCCGCTCAATATTTGGGAAGAGGCCCAGGGCCTTTGCCTATAAATAGGACTAGCCACCCCCAGGGTAGAGGCAGATGGGAAGGACCTAGAGGGAATCAGATTGAGTACCAAGAAACCAGTAGAGGCAGCCAGAAAAGAGGCATCTAGAGAGAGAGAGAAGGGCGATCGAACTCCCCCTAGCAGTTCATCCCCTAGCCAAGAACAGACCCTCGCGAGGCTGTTCTTCCTTGTATTATTCTTCCTCATCAGCCCAAGAGTCAATCCACCCACCACACTGGAGTAGGGTATTACACCGCATCGGTGGCCCGAACTAGTATAAACCCTGTGTCTCTTGTGTTGTTCCTGTAGTAGTAGTTAGATCCTTGCGAGACGGATAGGTAGAGGGCACGATCTCCGCGCGCACCCCAGAGTTTGAACCTTAAGGGTCTGCCGGAACCCGTGATCCGACAGTCCCGCCACACTAAAGCCAATCATTTTTGATCAGCTAGATTATTCTAGAAATATCAAAAACGCAGGCCGGACTGCCCTGATACTGGATCCAATAATCGATGGATTCCAGTTTACCAATGTCCTTATGGACGGCGGCAGTGGACTAAAACTGATATATCAGGATACAATCCACCGCATGGGCATAAACCCAGCAAGAATCCGCCATAGCAAAACCTCCTTTCAAGGGGTAGCACCAGGCCCGGACACACATTGTATGGGTTTTCTCTGGCTGGTAGTCATATTTGGCTCTCCCAATAACTTTCGTCGCGAAAGCTGACCTTTCATGTAGTCCCGTTTTCAAGTCGCTATCAAGCACTAATGGGACGCGGAGCTTTCGCTCGCTTTAACGCAATACCGCATTACGCATCTCTCATACTTAAGATGCCCGGTCCTCGAGGCATCATCTCTTTAAAAGGAGCGCACTAAAATACGCCTCCTCCAAACGGAAGATTGCGAGGCCGCTTAAACAGCCGCACAATAAAGTGGCCTCGCCAGCCAAAGGACTTTTTTATAAGTCATCAAAGGCCACGGACCCGGACTCAACGAGTTCAGCACAAGTTCATCATTAACGCAGGCTTAGTACGCCATATCCCCCCATACCAGGGGCTGTACGCAGAGACAATAAAACTCAACCTTATATATTCTTTACTTTATATTTTGTTCCGCACGACCCATTTTTCAAATTAGTTCTTCTCTTCTACAGATGAAAGTCGTGCGGTGCCCGTCCAGGACACGGCACAGCGGAGACACAGGCGCAGACGTGCAGTAGGGACCCGTCCTAAAGGATTCTTTTTAGATTAAGACCCTGCGTAAACCTTTTTTACTATCTCTTGCTGCTATACATCCCCTGGTTTTTTCTTTTTCGATATAACCAAGGAGGAGGCTGGCGTCTTGGCATGTGGCCACGCCAGAATTCTTGCTCGTACCTAGACACTAAGGGCTTTCTTTTATTTTGTTTAAGGGTGTTGTTTCACACGCACTCACAAAGACCGAACACCTTAGGGAGTGTTCGGCGTCGCGAGTTTTGGCACTATATGCATCAGCTCCGAATCATGATTTTGGTCATATGCTGGGTTGCCCGGCTCCTGAGTTCGGCTACCTTACGTTCCGCTCTATCGGCTAAGGTAGCACTAGGAGAACTACTGCGATTGTGCCCCGGTTCGGCCGGGTGAGCACCTCAGTAGAGAAAGCCGAAAACCGACTGTCATGATGTAGCGCGAGACTGGTCGCCACTCGATGACTCATAGGAATTTATCGAATTCCTCCGCTTTGACGAAGGGCCATTTCTCGGTCAGGCACGTACGCGCTCTGAACTCGGGCAAAGCGCAGTCGCCACTAAAGGGCTACCTAAAGAGTCCCACTGTCAAGCTCCTATGGCTAAGTGAAAGTGTTAAAGCATTATAGTCCGGTTGCCTAGCCCGCTGCGCTATCACCTCCTTTATAGGACCAAGACGTTGGGTTAAGTGTGAAAATGTGTCTTCTGCGCGCACCCCCGCACTATGTGCGTGGGGGCTGAAGCCAACGACTGCAATCTTTCAGAATTTATATATTTAAACGGCCGCACAGGAGGTGTTCCTAATACTTTAAGGCACAAGTATAAAAATATGCCCCTACAATTTATCAAAATACTGTTTCATGATTACATATGCTATCATAACATAGCATCCTTCGAGCACTGCGTCTCTATTATGCGAGCGCCTTCGAGGACTTCCTCAAAATATTGCTCGGAAGGTATACGGCTTTTATCCGAATCCCGAGACGCAACAACGGTGGGCTCCATATCTCCCCAGTATGTCTTGACACGGGCAAGAGCCAACCGAGCTCCCTCCGTGCACGCTGACCTCTTCATAGCACCGACACGTGGCACCACGTCGAGAAATTGCTGCACCAAGCTGAAATAACTCTTCGGCTTCGATCTCCCCGGACATAGATAATCCATGACGTACTTCATGGCGAGTCCGGACAACCTATTCAGTTCGGCCCATTGGGCCAGGCGATCGTCCACTGCAAGTGGACGCTCTGGATTGATGAATTGCGACCAGAAGAGCTTCTCCACTTCATGACCCTTCTTATCTTGAAAGTGTTTGGTCGCATCAGCGGCACTAGCCGCCAAATCCAGATAGGTGTCCTCTACACTCCACGCTCGGTCCAACGGGGCAAATCTCGGATCGCAAAATTTTCTCCGCAGCAAGAAGGGCTTTCCATCCGCAATTAGTCCGGCTTGACGTAGCTCCTCCTTGGCTGCTTTCATTACGGAGCAGGCGTCCTTGGTGTCGGTAACAGCTTTCTCTAAGCTCGTTTGCCTCACCCGACCTTCTTCTTCAAGAAGCTTGCAATGGTCAGTAGCACTTTTTAACATTACGGCCATATCAGCCACTTCCTCCTTGCTTCAGCAATGGGTAGCCTGTTCGGCTTTCAGCTCTTCAAGGGCTTTCACGGCAGCCGCATCGCTTTTTCTGGCTTGTTCCTTCGCTCGGGCGAGTTCGGCCCTAAGACCTTCCACGGCGGCCGCACCATCTGCGTCAAGCACACACACGGTAAGATATTGACATAAATCTCCTCTTACTCACAACCGCCTAATGATTTCAATACCTTGAGCACCATCAAGCCGCTTGTTAACAAGCACGATGTCGGCTTCTGCCTCATCCAGTTGTCGCTTTAGTTCGGCATATTCACAAGTCCGGCTCGACTCCGGACAATCAGCCACCTACGCATAAAGGTGCCACTTAAAGGACCTGGGATTAAGATCCTCTGCGCGCCGTACATCTTTGCGACGCACAGAGTCTCAGGAGCTACTATCTACACAGGGCGCACTTTATTTATGCGCAATTAATACAAATATACGTTATTTAAAAAGTACCTCAAGGCCTGCCATTAAGCTCTTGACGGCCTCGTGCAGTCCGCTTTCTGCGGATGAAATCTTTTCAATCACCGTGCTCATTAACACACGATGCTCCTCTGAGACAGAGGCTCGCCCCAGCAGAATCTTTAGCTCCTCCGACCGAACACCAGATGGTGCCGGACTCGTCCCATGGCCTTCCTCAAAGGCCGGACACGGAGAACCTCGGGGGGCTGCACCATCCACCCCTAACGGATCCGGAGAAATCCCCCGTGACGACACTTCAGCGTCGCCCGCCTTGCTAGGCGATACAGAAGGAGGAGGTGTTCCGCTCTCCATCATCTCCGGAAGAAGATCCCCCGAAGACGAGTTCTGCTGAGAAGGGCTAAGGTCCGAACTACAAAGTAAAGTTTCGGTTAAAACCTCTCAGATATAAATCAAGGCTTTCTCTTAAAAGAATAACTCTTCTTCTACTTACGGCTCGCTGGAGAGCTGTTCCCTTTGAGGGTTTAGTTCGGCCGAGGGGCTCCCTGGCGTCGGGCCCTCTGACAAGGATTCTTTCCCTCGCTTTGAAGCTATGGTTTCCGGGGGGTCAGAGGAGGCCCTTTTCTTTCCCTTAGGAGGAGAATTATCGATTCCCCCCTTTGGAATGGTCTCTTTCAGAGAGGCCACGGTCTCCTTGTCTGCTCCCATATTTCCCTCCAAAGGCACTACCTCTAGCATCCTGACTAGCACAGGATCCAGCCTGGTTTCGGGAAGGGGAGCCGGACACCGGATCAGCTTTGCCTTCGCTATCCACTCCTACTTAAAAGGAAAAGTGTTGTTAAAAAGCAAGTTCATTATGCGGATAGAAGGTCCGGTCGCAAGGTCACCTACTTGAGTATCCGGGCGGTTGCGGCTTAAACCAGCATCCTCGGTCAAATTTGGACTCACTTCTTGTGATCCGAAGAACAGTTTATACATCTCCACAGGCGTCACGCCCATAAAATTCTGGAGAGCTCGTGGTCCCTCCGGATTGAATTCCCACAAGAGAAGGGGGCGACGTTGGCCGGGCAGTGTCCGGCGAATCAACATGACTTGTGTCACCTTGACCAGGTTGAGGTCTCCCTTCAAGAGATCCTTAATGCGGCCCTGCAGCAGAGGAACGTCTTTGGGCAAGCCTCGATCTAACCCTGTGTTAATCCATGATGCTAACCGTGGTGGGGGACCCGAGCGAAAGGCCGGAGGCGCCACCCATGCGGTGCCCCGAGGAGCGGTGATATAGAACCACTCCTGTTGCCATAAGCCAAGCTCCTCTTGAAAAGCGCCCTCGAGCCATGGAGCGTCGGCATTTCTTTTTATAGCAGTGCCTCCGTACTCTGCGTGGCGCCCTTCGATTATCTTCGGTTCTACTTTGAAGGTCTTGAGCCACAATCCGAAGTGAGGGGTAACACGGAGGAACGCTTCGCACACAACTTTGAACGAGGAGATATGGAGGATGGACTCCGGAGCTAAGTCGTGGAATTCCAGCCCATAATAAAACATCAGCCCCCTTACAAAAGGGATCCATGGGGAAGCCTAATCCCCGAAGGAAGTGGGATATGAATACCACACTCTCGCCGGGCTGAGGGCTAGGGATCACCTGTCCTTGAACAGGCAGCCTGTGCGGAATCTCCCTGGTCAGGACTCTAGCTTCCTACAATCTTGATACGTCCTCCTCCATAACAGAGGAGGGCATCCATCGGCCTTGGAGGTCGGGGCCGGACATTATTGAAGATCCGGTGCGCTCGGAATCTGGAAGCCTAGGGTGTTGGAACTCGAGGCGACAGGCGAGCTCGTTTTGAGAATAAAAACGGGGAACGGGGCCTTGGTCTCTTTATAAGAGGCAGAATATCAAGCGCCCTCCCCGTAACCGTCTTGGACTAGCCTTTAATTAAGGCAAGACGTGCTAACAGGCACGATTGGGTTATCCACGACCGTATTAATGAGAATCCCGTTAGAGGGGGCACACGATCTCTGCTTTGCCAAGACATGCCAAGGAAACCGCCTCGCTAAACGAGCTGAGGTGGAACAATGAAAGAAATTTATATAGAAGGCTTGGTCACAGTGTTATGACGCACTACGGAATACGTCAGCAGATTTGATTTGTGTTAATATTATTCTCTATATGGCAATATGTGGAAACTTATTTTGCAGAGCCGGACACTATTTCTGGTGTTTATAATCTTCTTGAAGGACTTGGAGGAGGAACCCGCCTTGCGATGCCGAAGACAATCTGCGTGCCGGACTCGTCGTCATTGAAGCCTAGTTCAGGGGCTACTGAGGGAGTCCTAGAATAGGGGGTGTTCGGATAGCCGGACTATACCTTCAGCCGAACTCCAGGACTATGAAGATACAAGATTGAAGACTTCATCCCGTGTACGGAAGGATCTTTTCTTGGCGTGGAAGGCAAGCTAGGCGTGCGGATATTCGAGATCTCCTACCATTGTAACCGACTCTGTGTAACCCTAACCCTATCCGGTGTCTATATAAACCGGAGGGTTGTAGTCCGTAGGACAACCATCATCATACATAATCATACCATAGGCTAGCTTCTAGGGTTTAGCCTCCTTGATCTCGTGGTAGATCCACTCTTGTACTACCCATATCATCAATATTAATCTAGCAGGAGTAGGGTTTTACCTCCACTGAGAGGGCCCGAACCTGGGTAAAATAAAGTGTCCCTTGTCTCCTGTTACCATCTGATCTTGACGCACAGTTCGGGACCCCCTACCCGAGATCCGTCGGTTTTGACACCGACAACGATGATGACAGTATTCGGACGATTTCTACCCAAAGGCCATGTGCTACCCCCAAACCTGTACCAGTCAGACAAAATCGTCCGTGCTCTTAAGATGCCCTATGAGAAGATACATGCCTGTGAGAAAGGATGTGTCTTATTTAGGCTTCAGTATAAGGACTTGAACTATTGTCCCATTTGCAATTCTTCCAGGTATGTTGTGGTAGACAACGGTATGGGTGAGAAGACGCAGACCAAAATACCCGTTAATGTTCTTCGGAATATGCCAATCGTACCAAGACTTCAATGTCTTTTCATGGTCGAAGAGACGGCCAGATAGATGACATGGCATAGAACGGGCAAAAGAACCAAACTAAATGCAGATGGGAATGTGATGATTGTGCACACATCGGATGGTGAAGCGTGGAAGCGCTTTGATGCATTACATAAGGAAAAAACGGCAGATCCAAGGCATCCTCGAGTCGCGTCAGCCCAGATGGGTTCGGTGTGTTTGGTCAGATGGCAGCCCCATACAATTGTTGGCCCGTGTTTGTCATTCCACTCAATCTCCCCCCCCCCCTGGGCAGATTACGCAACGAAAGAATATTTTCCTGACGTTGATAATTCCAGGGCCCAACTATCCGGGGAAGAATATGAATGTGTACATGCAGCCGCTTAAGGACGAATTGCAAGAAGCTTGGGATAATGGGTTCAAGACATACGACGCCTTTAGCAAACAGAACTTCATAATGTGTGCCTGGTACATGTACTCGACGCATGACTTGCTGGCGTATGCGCTATTCGTTGGCTGGTGTGTGCATGGAAGGTTCCCGTGCCCCACATGCAAGGGAGCTCTTGAGTTTCGTTGGCTGACAGCAGGGCGCAAGTATAGTTGCTTCGACTTGCATAGACCGTTTCTACATCCTGGCCATAAGTTCGGAAAAGACAAGAAGAACTTCATCAAAGGTAGAGTTGTCAAACACTCTGCACCACCTGCTTTGACAGGCCAACAGACCCTAGATCAGTTAAACACTCTCGAGCCAGATCCAGAGCATCCAGGGTATTTCAAGGGGTATAATAAAGAACACGCCTGGACTTACAAGACATGCTTCTGGGATCTGCCTTACTTCAAATACCTCCTTTTCCCACACAACATCGACGTGATGCACACTGAAAATAATATCGCCGAAGCCATTTTTGGTACATTGTTCGGCATAGAGGGGAAATCAAAGGATAATACTAAGGCTAGAGTCGATCAAGAGGAGCTATGTGATAGACCGTTACAAAACATGAAAGAACTGAAAGGAAAGGGGATCAACTGGACGAAGCGAAAGGCATGGTTCAAAAAAATGGTAATTTCCATTAGACCCTTTTTTCTTTGGTTAATTTGCGACTAATGCAACAATCCTTTCGTATTAAACTTGTAGGCTAATTTTGAGATTATGGATGCCGAATTGAGACAAGTAGCTAATGGTTTTGACTATAAGGTCTGTTCATTTGACAAATACGACATCAACGAGTATCACTTTCGTACCTATGGCAAAGAGCTATCTATGGCCGACCGAAAGTCTACAAATTGTTGTGTCTCTGCTATCGGTGAAGGAGGTATCGAGTATTATGGAAGAGTTGAAACAATTTATGAACTTGAATTCTATGGTGAAAACCCACCAAACGTCGAAGTCTTCAGATGTTATTGGTTCCAGCCGAGGGAGACTAGAAGGACTCGTGAACATATAGGGCTAGTCGAAATCAAACAAATCACCCATTTGGATGTTCCCGATGTCTATATTACAGCTCAACAAGCAATCCAAGTTTTCTATCTACCGTGGGTCTGTCAAAGTGATCCAAATCTCAATGGTTGGGACGTCGTTTATGAAGTGCCGCCACGTGTTAGACCACCTCCCCCCAATGAAAAGGATTATGAACCTCCCATTAACCAATATACATATGACGAAGGAGAATTCTTCCAAGAAACACGTCTTTCCAAAAAAACCATTTCAAGAACCGCTCTACTCCATCCCAGAACATTGAAGTAGACAACAATAGTGAATCCGACTTCACCCCTAAGCTGGAACAAGAAGAGACGGAAGAAGAAGAAGTTACTGCTGCAGATGACCTGTCAATGCTTGAACGATTACGTAAAGGTGGCCTTCCACATGATGCATTTATTAATGATGATGATGAGCACGTCATTACCGATAGTGATGATGATGATGCTTTTATTAATGATGATGACGAGCACGTCATTACCGATAATGATTATTAGGTATTCAAATTTTTATGTTGTACTTGATTTATATAGTTATTTCTATGATTGTATGATTTATATAGTTGGTATTTATAATTTTCTTACTTTGTACGATTGTTTCTTATACATAGCGCCATGGTCTTGATTTCCGTCCCGGTCGGACCTCGCCCGCTTTATGATTCGGATGTGGTAAATTCTCTTTCATAACTATTTGTTGCATTTCGCATTTATGCAAATTATGTCCATCAAGTTGACATAGAGATATTTTAATCTAGGAGGTATGTGAACCGGAATTTGAAACGGACCCTCTTGTCGAGAAGGTAAATTTAATTGAAAAATAAAATGAGTATTTGAAACAAAAAATTAAAAGAATTGAATAAGAGAAGATGACATTGGAGTTGTATGTTGCCGATGCCATCGATGATCACAAGATGAAGATGAGTGCAATGCGCTTGAAGATGGATGCAATGCGCCTGAAGCTTAAGAAGATTAGAAAATATGCCATTGATAATGAGGCTTGGTATCATTATGCTGTTGGATCAATTGTTACCTTAGTTGCGATCTTCATCACATTTGTTGTGATGAGGGTAAGTTTTCTCTAGTGTTTTGCTTTATAAATGGATACTTAGCTTATTTTCCTCATAAATGGCATAATTACCTAAGTTAGATAAAAAATAAGCTATACTTAGCTTATTCAGTTCATTTATGACATACTTAGCATACTTAGTTAAAAAATGGCATTATAATCTTTGTTAGCTCCAAAATGATATAGACTTAGCTTATTTTCCTCGAAAATGACATAATAACCTTAGTAAGCTCCGAAATGACCTATTTACCTACTTTAGCTCTAAAATGACCTACACTTAGCATTTTTACCTAGCTTAGCAATAAAATGACATTTTTACCTACCTTAGTTAGAAGAAGAAGAAGATAAAGAAGAGGAGAGGAGAAAAAGAAAGAGAAGAAAAAAATCTTCTTCTTCTTCTTCTAACTAGTCTTCTTCTTCTTCTAACTTTCATCTTTTCCAATTTGCAGATTTGCTTTACATGACGAAGCTTGGATTCATGGAGTGTACTATTCTTGTGGTGCTTCCTTGTTTATGAAAACTTGTTTGGATATGTATGTCTATATGCATATGTTGTTGGAAACTTGTTTCTGGTCATTTATATATGGATATGTTGGACTTTGTTGAACTATGTTGTTGGATTGGATGAAATATGTTGTTGGACATGCTGTTGGATATGTTGGATATGTATGCATGTATATCTGTGTTTGAAACCATGTCTAATTAATGGGATTCAAATAAAAACAAGGGATATATAGCCTCTTTGCCGTCCGCTACCGGACGGCAAAGAGGACACGTGGCAGTCACCTGTGCAAACTTGGAACACTGGCTGACTATTTGGTCATTGTGCCGTCTGCTGTCGGACGACAAAGTGACCAGCTATGTCGTCGGCCAGCAGACGACAATGATTCAAGCCTCTTTGCCGTCCGCTGGCGGACGACATATCTGGACACGTGGCAGCTTCCCAGTGTTGCCTAGCTGGGCTCATTGTCGTCGGCCAGCGGACGGCAAATATATTTTACTCTTTGCCGTCCGCTGGCAGACGGCAAAGAGCGTCGTTAACCCCCTAACGGCTCTCATGCCACCGCACTGCCGTCAGCTGTCTTTGCTGTCTGCTGGCCTCGGATGGCGGATGGCGTATTTCTTTGCCGCCCGTTTCTTAGAAGCGGACGGCAAAGAAGGTCTTTGCTGGCAGGTGTTCATCTGGATAGTTTGTCGTCCTCTAGCGGATGGCGAAGAAGTTTGCCGTCCGTGATCTATGCCTTTGCCGTCCGCCATGGCAGATGGCAAAGAAGCTGATTCCAGTAGTGATAGCATCAACAATATGTTTAGCAAAAGCTTTATTTTGTTCATAGGCATGGGGTGAATTTATCGTGGATTGCAACAAACAAATACAATTAATCAAAGAGCAACTATCATAATTAAAGTATTTGTAATCCAAAAGAGTGGGCACATCACTAGTTAAAGTCTTGACCTCTTCAAACCCAGTTTTATCAATTTTCTCAACAAGATTTTTGTGACGCCCCCGATTCAATCGTACACTAATCATGCACGCAAATGTGTACGATCAAGATCAGGGACTCACGGGAAGATATCACAACACAACTCTACAAATAAAATAAGTCATACAAGCATCATAATACAAGCCAGGGGCCTCGAGGGCTCGAATACAAGTGCTCGATCATAGACGAGTCAGCGGAAGCAACAATATCTGAGTACAGACATAAGTTAAACAAGTTTGCCTTAAGAAGGCTAGCACAAACTGAGATACAGATCGAACGAGGCGCAGGCCTCCTGCCTGGGATCCTCCTAACTACTCCTGGTCGTCGTCAGCGGGCTGCACGTAGTAGTAGGCACCTCCAGTGTAGTAGGAGTCGTCGTCGAAGGTGGCGACTGGATCCTGGGCTCCAACGTCTGGTTGCAGCAATCGGGTAGAGAGATGGGGAAAAGGGGAAACAAGGCAACCGTGAGTACTCATCCAAAGTACTCGCAAGCAAGGAGCTACACTACATATGCATGGGTATATGTGTAAAGGGGCATATCAGTGGACTGAACTGCAGAATGCCAGAATAAGAGGGGGATATCTAATCCTGTCGAAGACTACGCTTCTGGCAGCCTCCGTCTTGCAGCATATAGAAGAGAGTAGACTGAAGACCTCCAAGTAGCATCGCATAACATAATCCTACCCGACAATCCCCTCCTTGATGCCCTGTTGGAGAGCAATCACCGGGTTGTATCTGGCACTTGGAAGGGTGTGTTTTATTAAGTATCCGGTTCTAGTTGTCATAAGGTCAAGGTACAACTCCGGGTCGTCCTTTTACCGAGGGACACGGCTATTCGAATAGATAAACTTCCCTGCAGGGGTGCACCACATAACCCAACATGCTAGATCCCATTTGGCCGGACACACTTTCCTGGGTCATGCCCGGCCTCGAAAGATCAACACGTCGCAGCCCCACCTAGGCACAATAGAGAGGTCAGCACGTCGGTCTAAACCTAAGCGTGCAGGGGTCTGGGCCCATCGCCCTGAGCACACCTGCACGTTGCGTGGGAGGCCGGAAGCAGCACTAGCCCCCTTAATACAAGAGCAGGCTTACGTTCCAATCCGGCGCGCGCCACTCAGTCGCTGACGTCACGAAGGCTTCGGCTGATACCATGACGCCGAGTGCCCATATCTTTCCCGCGTAGTTGGTTAGTGCGTATAGGCCAGTAGCCAGACTCAGATCAAATACCCAGATCTCGTTAAGCGTGTTAAGTATCCGCGAACGCCGACAGGGCCAGGCCCACGTCTCTCCTAGGTGGTCGTAACCTGCCCTGTTGCTCCGCCACAAAGTAACAGTCGGGGGCCGTTGGGAACCCAGGCCCACCTCTACCGGGATGAAGCCACCTGCCCCTTCAGCCCCCATCTCCAAACAGTATCACAGGTAATGTAACAGTGTAAAGTATATAGTATATGCCCGTGATCACCTCCCGAAGTGATCATGGCCCAGTAGTATAGCATGGCAGACGGACAAGAGTGTAGGGCCACTGATGGAGCACTAGCATCCTATACTAAGCAATAGGATAGCAGGTAAAGGTAACAACAGTAGTAGCAAGGACAGGCTATGCAACAGAATAGGATAAACCGAAAGCAGTAACATGCTACACTACTCTAATGAAAGCAGTATAAAGAAGAATAGGCGATATCTGGTGATCAAGGGGGGCTTGCCTGGTTGCTCTGGCAAGAGAGAGGGGTCGTCAACTTCGTAGTCGTACTGGGTAGCAGCGGCGTCGGTCTCGGTGTCTAGCGGAAGAAGAGGGGGAAGAAGCAATGAATACAATGCAAACAGATGTGTAACGATGCATGACAAAGCAAAGTGTGTTGCTAGGCGTGCCCTAACGCGGTATGAGGTGATACCAGTGAAGGGGGGAATCATCCGGGAATGTATCCCCGGTGTTTCGCGTTTTCAGACAAATGAAACGAAGGGGGATTGTTGCATGTTCGCTATGCTAGGAATGTGTGGCGGACGAACGAGCTGTGTATCCGGATTCGTCTCGTCGTTCTGAGCAACTTTCATGTACAAAGTTTTTTAATCCGAGTTACGGTTTATTTTATATGAATTATTAATGTTTTACACCATTTTGGAAATGAAATTAATTCGAAAATAAATGTTAAATTGCTACGGGTACCCAGCTCTGTGTACACATAGGTGTACACAGGGGCTGACATGCGGGACCAGTTGACCCGGTTGACCAGTCAAACTTTGACTGGTCAACAGGAGGGTGGGGCCTCCTTGTCATTGACTGATTAAATTAGTGAGGTAGTTAATTAGCTAACTAAGCAATATTAATTAAGTTAATTAACTATTAAATTAATTATATTTAGTTATTTTGAAATTCTTTTTTTTGTTCTAACAGGGGGCAGGCCCCACTAGTCATGCTCACAAGGGGGGTTAGCACTTAATCTAATGTGGGGGGTTATCCCCACTAATCCAACAGGGGACCGGCTGGGCTCGTGCGGGCACGCAGCGTCGGTGGCCTCACTAGGCCACGACAGGGGCCGGGGAGCAGGAAGTGATGACCACGGCGAGGTCATGGCCGGAGCGGGGCGCGCCGGCCGTGGCCTGTGGAGAGGCGACCGCGGGAAGGAGCGCCTGGGGGCCGGTGTCGTCGGCTGTGGTCGCGGCCGTGTGCAGAGGAGGCGGGGGCGCAGGCTGCGGCAGGGCTGCAGCGGAGCTCGGGGGTGCGAGGCGCTGCGCTCGCGTGGGGTGTAGGCGGTGAGCCCCGGCGGGACTAGCGGCAGCAGCTAGCGGGGACGCGGCCACGTGTGCGGGCCGGAGCCTGGCCGGAGCGCGGCGGGGAGCGGGCGAAGCGGCACCAGTAGGCAGCGCAAGCGGGGGAGGGCACGATGGTGAGCGCGAGCGTGCAAGGGAGAGGAAGGGAGTGAGAAGGGGGTGGCTCACGGGGATTCGCAGGGTTCGGGGCAATGGGGCGCGGGGAGGAGTCTAAGACGATGGCTACGCGGTGACGAGGTGGTCCGGCGTGGAAGCGGTCCGGCGACGGGCGTTAAGGGCAACGGGGTCGAGCGGAGGGCGTTGATGGAGGGGTTCGTGCCGCAGGGGCGGCGCTGGTGGTGAAGCTGTAGCCAGCACGGGGCCGTTGGCGGCGATGGCCTGCGGGCGGTCGCCGGTGACGGCGGGACGATGGGGTAAGCAACGGGGCGCTGAGGTCGTTGCCCCGATCCAGAGGGGAGCGAGGGGAGTGGGGATGGGAAGTGGGTTGCGTGGGGGTTAGGGTTTCTGGGTCCAGGGGATAAGGGAGAGTGGGGGCGGGCCGGCATGGGCCGGTGGGGAAAGTGGGCCAAGCGGCCCAGGAGGGATCTGTCCCCCTCCCCCCCCCCCCATTTGTTTTGTTTTCCCTTCTTTGTTTTTTCTTTTAAAATGTTTAGCACCTAATTGATTTTTATAAAATATGGGAGCTAGCTCATAAATTGCAGTGCATTAGATCCTAGCACCAAAAACTAGTTTGGGTGAAATAATATTTCCTATTAGATTTAGATTAATTAAAAGGTTATTAAATAATGTATTCAGCCATTGTTTTAGATTGTTTAAATGACTTATCATATTTCAATAATGTTGTTTACAGTTTTATCCTAGCCTCTGATTTATCTACTATTTATTGAACATTTTAGTTTTTAAGTTTGAAAACTTTTGTTGTTTGCCTTTAATTAAATTTTAAATTTGAATCGGTTTTTTTTTAAACTAACCCGACATTAACAACAGTAACAGTGGTGGCGTGGCATCATTAACGTGGGATTACTGTAGCTTGATTATCCGGGCGTTACAAATCTCCTCCACTACAAGAAATCTCGTCCCGAGTTTTTAAGAGGTGTAATAAGGGGGAAAGTTCTGGGTACGAAATTCTAACGAATCTTCTCGGTCTTTGTTGCTCTTCTCGAGGAGGTCGATCCATTATGTCGATGTCTCCATTCCACTGCTTCAGGTCATTATTATGAAGTCGTCATCCTTTCTTGGGGGTTCCTTCGTACTTACGAATAGGTAACGGGGCAGATCGGCAATGACAGAATGCTATAAGGGTAATAATCTGGGATTATCCCATGAATGAGCATATGAGTACCTCTCGAGTTGAACATTTAAAACACATCGAGAGTAAGGTTCAAAGGTACAATAAGAAGTTTCAAGCACATAGGCAATCGTTCGACGCCTGATACGAAATGTGAAAGGGGTTCAAAGCAATGGGAATAAGTATTGCGTCTGATACCAGAATAGATCACTAGGCAGGTGGCTCGTGAACTACATACAAGTCAAGCTCTAGGAATAACTTTGGCAACAGGGTGTACAGGAGAGTCAGGTTTCGATCCTGTGGAACTGTGGGTTATGGGCCCACCATGTGGTTCAAGGTAGAAAGGGGGCTGACATCTTACACGATCATGTAAGCATGGCACGTCAGAGGATAGTCTGTCAGTTATGTCCATCGGTACCAAGGGCGAGGGATGAAGATAACCATATTCCTGCTCGTTGAACGAGGCGGGCCAATAGGCAAGGTTCTCCTCCATCGGCGGTTACCGGAATGTCATCAACAATAGTAACAGGGACTTACTGATAGAGTGGTACACCGAGGTGTTTACATAAGCAGGAGAATATTACTGCTTAGATCATATAGATCACAAGAAACGTTAAACCAACCAATGGAGGGAAAATACGATTATCAGATTAAACAGAACAATGGAAAGAAACGTGTGTTTAAACACATATTTCAAGGGTATATCCTTCCCAAGGATAAGCAGAGCATGATATTCATGACAGGATATTATGTAGAAAACTATTTTGGGAAAGGTGAGAGAAATTTCATGACATTACCCATACAACGGTGTTTGAATAAATGATAAAGAGAATTTAGCATTTTGCTTCAAATGTTCTTATTGATAATCGGAGTACCACAGACATGCTTCGGGATAGCATTGACATGGTCTTCAAGCAAACTTTGGACTTTGGATACACAAAGGATCCATCAGGAACAACTTATAGAATAAGTCTTACAATTTCCTCACGGAAGAATGACTAACCTTGCCAAAAGGAACTATAACAATAGGTCCTCCGGTCAGGTGTGCTAGGCAAAGACACCACCTTACCGGGTTATGTAGATACCAATGTTATAACTCTTGGAAATATGTCCCAACCATCATATCTGACCGAGATTCAGATCTGATTGGTGTCAGGATACCTCAGACATTAGGATGCCTGAGAAGAGAAGGTGCAACACAATTTGACGAGATGACACTGTGAGAATCTCGAAAATGATCTATGGAAGCGAGTTCCGAAGCAAGAGTCCATCATTAAACCAAGGAGAGGATGAGGAGGTGGTTGATTGACTCAGCGACAAATCACTGAGATTTTTAAAAGATGGATGTCCACACTTATGTGAACAAGGAGATAGCATTTGTTAGATCAAATGATATAATGATGTATGTTCGAGGAAAACATCCACAATTAAACATTGGTTGCAGGTGCACCTGAAATATGGGATGGGTTGCATGATAAATGTTAGAACGATGACTTAATGAACAAAAGAATTAAAATGAATCAATCGACCATTCACTTGAAAGCAATAGGGTTGCTCGAAGTTTTGAATTCACACATCATAGTTCAATTGTCGGTATTCCGGTTAGAAACAACACGGGGACCAAGGAATGAACGGATATGGCAAGAAGGATCACATGTATCAAGAATTCTTAAGAGGTGGTAAAATTACCACGACATTGAGGACATAAGAGATGTTAATGTTCCAAGGTAAAGAAGAACAATTACTGGATAGCAAGGAACTCAAGGTATAACACCAAACACGAACAAGCTTGTGTTGGTGGGAAGGCAATAAAGTGGCCGATGATAACACAGATCATCAATGGCAAGGATGGTATTTCTCATCATGAACTCAATTGATATCCTAGAAGAGCTCATAAGGTCGATGATGATCACGACACATTTGTCGAGAGATTTCATGAAGATGTAATCAATCAACGACGACATCAGGTCAAAGGAATGATGAAGCGGAAGGTTATTGGAACCATGGGTAGGACACAAACTTGAAATCAAGCTTGTTGTTCAAGGCGAACTGATATGGCGAGGAAGATCGACGTAAGCTTAGCTCATCATCGAAAGTTGTGCTCCGGGATTAAGGACCGGTAGCACAGTTAAAGTTTAGCATGGTAATGATATAGCCGAGCAGGCCAGGACTTACGTGATCCAGTTCAAATTCATAAGTAATGAAGGTTACCAAGAGTTGTTTAATCGCGGTGCGATCTTGATTCAGTTAGCGGTGTCTTTGAGTATCTAATAACTCAGAGCCTAGGGGAAAAAATGGAATCAGTGAGAATGTAGTACTTGATGAAGAACTCATAAGAAGTTATGCAATTACGTGATAATCTTGAGATACCAGGGGGTAACACTTGAAGACAGATCAAAGTAGAGTTTGGACTAGGGTATTGCTCTGCAGAAGACAAGTGCTTAAACTTGCACGAGAAATGGTATTTAAAAGGAGAAGATGGTCGGAACCACGATTGCAAAAGGCCAGATCCCAGATATAAGATGAACTTATACCAAAGGAATAATTAATTTAAGAGAAGCTTTCATGATAAGATCTACATCGTGTCTATGGGCATGAACACAAAGTTCAAGGTCGACTCCCACTTCTCCAATGCATAACCTTTCATTCACCCCTCGTATTCCAAAAATGACATTAGTTGTTGAATGTTTTACCTGGTGCAATACCAGATAAATATGCCCCGTGAAATCCTTCGGGTTTACACATATTAGGGAAGGCATTGGTTCAACCCATCGGGGCTTCTTAGGAACATATACCACAAGCTTCAAGAGTAGATATCACCAGCTCGAAAGCAGAGCATGGTTGGCAAAAAGGAGAGGATACAATTTACCAAAGGCATTATGTATCGGAGAAAGAACTCACAAGGTGATTAATTATGAAGGACACTGTCGGACAATAATCCAACAGTGGATATGGCAATCTACAATGGAGCTGATGTGAGTATCGATACCCAATCAGAGGAAGAAGGAATGCAAATGCATCGGTTTATAGAACATCTGAATAATTCAACGTTTAAATAGCAAAGGAATTATGATTTTTAAATCAAGGGATCAGGAGCAAATGCTCTGGTCAAGGATGGATAAGTTGAATAGACTTAGGGGTACAATCGATGGCAATCTGATTGGCCGAGAACCAGCTCATGTTCGAAAGACGTCTGAGCCGGAAAGATAATTTATAAGGATCAACTGATGATTGCGTGCATTCGCACACATATAGAATCGACGGACTTAAATGATAGTGACAAAGGATGCCAATAAGATTACTAGACTTATGGGATTAACCAAAATGTAAGAAAGCAAGGATTTCAAGAGCAATAGGCTCCTGAGGATTTTTGGAAGATCGAAAGGTATTTCGAAGATTGGTGTCATACATGAACCAACTGGGGATGAGTGGATTCTCGGTAAGTACGAGAATTTATCCGTAGGGATATTCATGTGGCAAGAACTGCAAGGCAATGGGCACAACATATTCTCGGAACATTAGAGAGAATTTCGGGGTATCTTGTAATAACAAGATCAACTGGGAATGAAGTTATGGACAACAAGTGTATGTAGCTTTCCATAGGGATTTGGCGGTGGTATGGAATTGCAAAAGCGATGTCATAAAGTTTCAAGAGAACATCGGAGAGTATCTTCGGATTCTTCTGATATAGCAGGCGATCATCTGTAATAAGGGGCTCTCCGGGAGAAAGTATTATCGAGAACCTAGAGTCAGAGTTAGTAAAATCGTTTAAACCGAATAGAAGAGATGTCAGAGTCCCAGAGTAAAGGTCGAGGAATAAAAGATCCTACTACCACCCATTGGTGACGTGAGCCCGTAAGTCGCACAACCATGTTAGTAAAAGTTTTGCAATGTCTAGACTCAACTTCGGCCAAGGAGTTGGAAAGGGGGATTCCTACAGGCAGTCGGCTCTGATACCAACTTGTGACGCCCCCGATTTAATCGTACACTAATCATGCACGCAAATGTGTACGATCAAGATCAGGGACTCACGGGAAGATATCACAACACAACTCTACAAATAAAATAAGTCATACAAGCATCATAATACAAGCCAGGGGCCTCGAGGGCTCGAATACAAGTGCTCGATCATAGACGAGTCAGCGGAAGCAACAATATCTGAGTACGGACATAAGTTAAACAAGTTTGCCTTAAGAAGGCTAGCACAAACTGGGATACAGATCGAACGAGGCGCAGGCCTCCTGCCTGGGATCCTCCTAACTACTCCTGGTCGTCGTCAGCGGGCTGCACGTAGTAGTAGGCACCTCCAGTGTAGTAGGAGTCGTCGTCGAAGGTGGTGTCTGGATCCTGGGCTCCAACGTCTGGTTGCAGCAATCGGGTAGAGAGATGGGGAAAAGGGGAAACAAGGCAACCGTGAGTACTCATCCAAAGTACTCGCAAGCAAGGAGCTACACTACATATGCATGGGTATATGTGTAAAGGGGCATATCAGTGGACTGAACTGCAGAATGCCAGAATAAGAGGGGGATATCTAATCCTGTCGAAGACTACGCTTCTGGCAGCCTCCGTTTTGCAGCATATAGAAGAGAGTAGACTGAAGTCCTCCAAGTAGCATCGCATAGCATAATCCTACCCGGCAATCCCCTCCTTGATGCCCTGTTGGAGAGCAATCACCGGGTTGTATCTGGCACTTGGAAGGGTGTGTTTTATTAAGTATCCGGTTCTAGTTGTCATAAGGTCAAGGTACAACTCCGGGTCGTCCTTTTACCGAGGGACACGGCTATTCAAATAGATAAACTTCACTGCAGGGGTGCACCACATAACCCAACATGCTTGATCCCATTTGGCCGGACACACTTTCATGGGTCATGCCCGGCCTCGGAAGATCAACACGTCGCAGCCCCACCTAGGCACAACAGAGAGGTCAGCACGCCGGTCTAAACCTAAGCGCGCAGGGGTCTGGGCCCATCGCCCTGAGCACACCTGCACGTTGCGTGGGCGGCCGGAAGCAGAACTAGCCCCCTTAATACAAGAGCAGGCTTACGTTCCAATCCGGCGCTCGCCGCTCAGTCGCTGACGCCATGAAGGCTTCGGCTGATACCACGACGCCGAGTGCCCATATCTTTCCCGCGTAGTTGGTTAGTGCGTATAGGCCAGTAGCCAGACTCAGATCAAATACCCAGATCTCGTTAAGCGTGTTAAGTATCCGCGAACGCCGACAGGGCCAGGCCCACGTCTCTCCTAGGTGGTCGTAACCTGCCCTGTTGCTCCGCCACAAAGTAACAGTCGGGGGCCGTCGGGAACCCAGGCCCACCTCTACCGGGATGGAGCCACCTGCCCCTTCAGCCCCCATCTCCGAACAGTATCACAGGTAATGTAACAGTGTAAAGTATATAGTATATGCCCGTGATCACCTCCCGAAGTGATCACGGCCCAGTAGTATAGCATGGCAGACGGACAAGAGTGTAGGGCCACTAATGGAGCACTAGCATCCTATACTAAGCAGTAGGATAGCAGGTAAAGGTAACAACAGTAGTAGCAAGGACAGGCTATGCAACAGAATAGGATAAACCGAAAGCAGTAACATGCTACACTACTCTAATGCAAGCAATATAGAGAAGAATAGGCGATATCTGGTGATCAAGGGGGGGGGGCTTGCCTGGTTGCTCTGGCAAGAGAAAGGGGTCGTCAACTTCGTAGTCGTACTGGGTAGCAGCGGCGTCGGTCTCGATGTCTAGCGGAAGAAGAGGGGGAAGAAGCAATGAATACAATGCAAACAGATGTGTAACGATGCATGACAAAGCAAAGTGTGTTGCTAGGCGTGCCCTAACGCGGTATGAGGTGATACCGGTGAAGGGGGGAATCATCCGGGAATGTATCCCCGGTGTTTCGCGTTTTCGGACAAATGAAACGAAGGGGGATTGTTGCATGTTCGCTATGCTAGGAATGTGTGGCGGACGAACGAGCTGCGTATCCGGATTCGTCTCGTTGTTCTGAGCAACTTTCATGTACAAAGTTTTTTAATCCGAGTTACGGTTTATTTTATATGAATTATTAATATTTTACACCATTTTGGAAATGAAATTAATTCGAAAATAAATGTTAAATTGCTACGGGTACCCAGCTCTGTGTACACAAATGTGTACACAGGGGCTGACATGCGGGACCAGTTGACCAGTCAAACTTTGACTAGTCAACAGGAGGGTGGGGCCTCCTTGTCATTGACTGTTTAAATTAGTGAGGTAGTTAATTAGCTAACTAAGCAATATTAATTAAGTTAATTAACTATTAAATTAATTAATTAATTATTAATTATATTTAGTTATTTTGAAATTATTTTTTTTGTTCTAACAGGGGGCGGGCCCCACTAGTCATCCTCACAAGGGGGGTTAGCACTTAATCTAATGTGGGGGGTTATCCCCACTAATCCAACAGGGGACCGGCTGGGCTCGTGCGGGCACGCAGCGCCGGCGGCCTCACTAGGCCGCGACAGGGGCCGGGGAGCAGGAAGTGATGACCACGGCGAGGTCATGGCCGGAGCGGGGCGCGCCGGCCGTGGCCTGTGGAGAAGCGGCCGCGGGAAGGAGCGCTGGGGGCCGATGTCGTCGGCTGTGGCCGCGACCGTGTGCAGAGGAGGCGGGGGCGAAGGCTGCGGCAGGGCTGCAGCGGAGCTCGGGGGTGCGAGGCGCTGCGCTCGCGTGGGGTGTAGGCGGTGAGCCCCGGCGGGACTAGCGGCAGCAGCTAGCGGGGACGCGGCCACGTATGCGGGCCGGAGCCTGGCCGGAGCGCGGCGGACAGCGGGCGAAGCGGCACCAGTAGGCAGCGCAAGCGGGGGAGGGCACGGTGGTGAGCGCGAGCGCGCAAGGGAGAGGAAGGGAGCGAGGAGGGGGTGGCTCACGGGGATTCGCAGGGTTCGGGGCAATGGGGCGCGGGGAGGAGTCGAAGACGATGGCGACGCGGTGACAAGGTGGTCCGGCGAGGAAGTGGTCCGGCGACGGGCGTTAAGGGCGACGGGGTCGAGCGGAGGGCGTTGATGAAGGGGTTCGTGTCGCAGGGGCGGCGCTAGTGGTGAATTTGCAGCCAGCACGGGGCCGTTGGCGGCGGCGGCCTGCGGGCGGTCACCGGTGACGGCGGGACGACGGGGTAAGCAACGGGGCGCCGAGGTCGTTGCCCCGATCCAGAGGGGATCGGGGAGTGGGGGAGCGAGGGGAGTGGGGATGGGAAGTGGGTTGCATGGGGGTTAGAGTTTCTGGGTCCAGGGGATAAGGGAGAGTGGGGGCAGGCCGGCATGGGCCGGTGGGGAAAGTGGGCCAAGCGGCCTAGGAGGGATCTGTCCCCCTCCCCCCCCATTTGTTTTGTTTTCCCTTTTTTGTTTTTTGTTTTAAAATGTTTAGCACCTAATTGATTTTTATAAAATATGGGAGCTAGCTCATAAATTGCAGTGCACTAGATCCTAGCACCAAAAACTAGTTTGGGTGAAATAATATTTCCTATTAGATTTAGATTAATTAAAAGGTTATTAAATAATGTATTCAGCCATTGTTTTAGATTGTTTAAATGACTTATCATATTTCAATAATGTTGTTTACAGTTTTATCCTAGCCTCTGATTTATCTACTATTTATTGAACATTTTAGTTTTTAAGTTTGAAAACTTTTGTTGTTTGCCTTTAATTAAATTTTAAATTTGAATCGGTTTTTTTAAACTAACCCGACATTAACAAGAGTAACAGTGGTGGCGTGGCATCATTAACGTAGGATTACTGTAGCTTGATTATCCGGGCGTTACAATTTTCACCCTCCGAATTGTCGGGACGCCTTCTAACTAAAGTTGACTCTTCTTCAGTCCCTTTTTCATCAATCTTAATTCTACTAAACAAGGAATCAATAGAAGAAAAACCAATAATTTTAAGATCTTCGTCACTTTTATGAAAGCAATCACTAGAAAACGCTTTTTCTATAAATTCTCATCTAGCTCTAAGCATAGCGGTTCTTTTCTTACTTTCATCCATAGAGACATAAAGAGCTTTAATTGATTCCTCAACTTTAGGCACACAAATTTTCATCTTGAGATTGTCCACATCATGAGAAATTCTATCAACACTTCTAGACAAATCATCAATCTTATTCAACTTTTCTTCTATAGTAGTGTTGAAAACTTTTTGCGTGTTGATAAATTCTTTAATATTATTCTCAAGATCATAGGTGTTCCTATTATTATTGTAAGATTGGTTTCCATAGGAATTACCATAATTATTAGATGAATTACTAGGAAAAGGCCTAGGATTAAAATTACCTCTATAAGTTGTTACTGAAATTATTTCAAGAGGTAAATTTCACATCTATGGCATCACTATTTTGCTCAATCAAAGTAGACAAAGGCATATCATTGAGATCAATAGGAGCACTTTTAGGCGCAACCAATTTCATAAGAGCATCAACTTTTTCACTCAAAGAAATTTTTTCAACCTAAATAACTTTTTTACTAGTAGGAGCTCTTTCGGTATGCCATTGTGAATAATTTTCCATGATATTATCAAGCAATTTGGTGGCTTCACACAAAGTAATTTCCACAAAAGTACCACCCGTGGCGGAATCTAAAAGATTACGAGAAACAAAATTCAACCCCGCATAATTTTTTTCTATGATCATCCAAAGATTTAACCCATGAGTTGGGCAATTCCTTAGCATCATTTTCATCCTTTCCCAAGATTGTGCAATATGCTCATGTTCAAGTTGCTTGAAATTCATGATCTGGGTTCGAAGGGAAATGATTTTCGCTGGCAGAAAATACTTAGTGATAAAAGCATCTTTGCACTTATTCCAAGAATCGATACTATTGCGAGGCAAAGAAGAAAACCAATTTTTTGCAGAATCATGCAAAGAAAACAGAAATAATTTCTTCTTCACAACATCATTTTCCACATATTTTTTCTTTTGCATATCGCATAATTCCATGCAGGTATTAAGATGGGATGCGACATCCTCATTAGGAGTACCGGAAAATTGATCTTTCATAACAAGATTCAGCAAAGCAGTATTAATATCATATGACTCCGCACTAGTGGCAGGAGGAGCAATCGGAGTGCCAATAAAATCATTGTTGTTGGTATTTGAGAAATCACACAACTTGGTGTTCTCTTGAGTCATTGTGATTAGGCAACAAGATTGCACTCACAAACAGATCCGGCAAGAAACCGGTGAACTAAAAAGAGGGTGAATAAAATGGCAAATTTTTGTAAAATGGGGGAGAGGAAAACGAGAGGCAAATGGCAAATAATGAAAATTGCAAGGAGATGAGATTTGTGATTAGGAACCTGGTATATATTGAAGATCCTTCCCAGCAACGGCGCCAAAAATTCCTTTTGATGCGGCTTGAAGCTACGTCGGTATTTCCCCAAAGAGGAAGGGATGAGGCAGCACAACGGCGGTAGGTATTTCCCTCAGTGATGAAACCAAGGTTATCGAACCAATAGGAGAACCAAGAAACACAACGTAAACAGCACATGCACACAAATAACAAATACTCGCAACCCGACGTGTAAAAGGGGCTACTAATCCCTTTCAGGTAGCGGCTCCCAAGATAGGCAAACAAACGTGAAAGAGTTGTAAATATTGATAGATCGAATGCCAAATAAAATAAATTGCAGCAAGGTATTTTGGTATTTTTGGTTTAATAGATATGAAAATAAATGGCAAATAAAATAGATTGCAAAGGCAATAATATGAGAAAGAGACCCGGTGACCGTAGGTTTCACTAGTGGCTTCTCTCGAGAAAATAGCAAACGATGGGTAAAAAAATTATTGTTGGGCAATTGATAGAACTTCAAATAATCATGGCGATATCCAGGCAATGATCATTATATAGGCATCACGTCCAAGATTAGTAGACCGACTCCTGCCTGCATCTACTACTATTACTCCACACATCAACCGCTATCCAGCATGCATCTAGTGTATTAAGTTCATGGAGAAATGGAGTAATGCAATAGGAACGATGGCATGATGTATACAAGATCTATTTATGTAGAAATATACCCCATCGTGTTATCCTTAGTAGCAACGATACATACGTGTCGGTTCCCCTTCTGTCACTGGGATCAAGCATTGTAAGTTCGAACGCACTACAAAGCACCTCTTCCCATTGCAAGATAAATAGATCAAGTTGGCCAAACAAAACCCAAATATCAGAGAAGAAATATGAGGCTATAAGCAATCATGCATATAAGAGATCAAAGAAGAACTGAATAACGTTCATGGATGAAAAGATAGATCTGATCATAAACTCAAAGTTCATCAGATCCCAACAAACACACCGCAAAAAGAGTTACATCATATGGATCTCCAAGAGACCATTGTATTGATAATCAAAAGAGAGAGAGGAAGCCATTTAGCTACTAACTACAAACACGTAGGTCTACAAAGAACTACTCACGTATCATCGGAGAGGCACCAATGGAAGTGGTGAACCCCTCTGCGATGGTGTCTAGATTGGATCTGGTGGTTCTGGACTCTGCGGCGGTTGGAATTGATTTTCTTTGACTCCCCTAGGGTTTCTGGAATATTGGGTTATTTATAGAGCAAAGAGTCGGTTCAGGGGGCACAACCCACCAGAGCGCGCCCTGGTTGGTTGTGCTCCCCTTGGAGCACCCCTAGGCGCTTCTTCGGCCCACTGGATGTCTTCTGGTACAAAAAAATCTCCAAAAAGTTTCCCTGAGTTTGGACTCTGTTTGGTATTGATTTCCTGTGATGTAAAAAGCAATTGTCACTTGGCACTATGTCAATAGGTTAGTACCGAAAAATGGTACAAAATGACTATAAAATGATTATAAAACATCCAAGAATGATAATATAACAGCATGAAACAATCAAAAATTATAGATATGTTGGAGACGTATCAACCTCGGACAAGGTGGGAATGAAGATGACCCGCTCCCCTGGTTTGGAAGTATGGATGTGCTGGCCAGGCTCTAGGGCCCGACAGGCGGCGCTGGCGGGGATATACCCCGCCGCACGAAGCTCGGTGATGGTGGCATCGCTGACCTTGGAAGCCACCCACTTCCCCTTCACATCTGCGTCAGCGTGGAAGCTTGGATGCAGTTCTGGGCTTGAGATTGGAAATGAGAAGGTTTGAGGGTTTGGGCGCTTGAGCGAGAGCAGAGCGTGGAGTTCAATTTACACCCTCTTTGCTCTTTATAAGCCAGTAAGAGGCGAAGCTTCCTTCTTCGGCGATGTAAAAATTGCCATGTTTCGTCTTACCGTGTCGTTATGGCCGCATGGGGAGAAAACATTGATTGATGATATCCCCCAAAATGCGGGGCACGATCTCTGTTCAGATACGACGTGCCAGTAAGAGGTTTGCCTCGAACCATGATTCAAATAAGTGGTGGCTGACATATGTCGTGTCAGGGTTGGTGATGCTTCAGTAAAAGGTTGCCAATAACTAACCCTTGAGCTCACTTATAATGCTGGTCTTTGAGACTAAGCAAGCTTTGTAATTTGGATGAATAAGCAGTATGCCTTGAGTGGCGCATAGTTGGATTCGTTTGGGCCTCTGTTCAAGGGACATAACAATTCATTAGGATGGCTCATGAAGTGTCATACCTGTCCAAGGATGTGGAACTTGCCTGCCAAGTCGAAGACATTACTCGACGAAGATGGATCACCTCGGATTCGAAGACAAGTTCAGGGGCTACTGACGGTGTCCTAGACTAGGGGGTCCTAGCCCAGCCGGCCTAATGTATTGGCCGGACTACCAGCCCATTGGGGAAGCAAGACTCCGAAGACATTTGAAGCATAAGCACGTTAATGGCGGTACATAAGCAAATCACTACTTCTCTGTGAATGGCTTGTTTTTTAATTTAGTGTTGAGTCATCACCTTCTCATTCAAGCACCAATTTGGAGAGCATTATTATCATTCTGAGTTTAACATGCATTTGGTCTAATTAATGTTGGGTGTGAACATGAATGGATGTCTTCTACCCTAAATTACAATGTTTTGTCAATGCTTGAACTTTAGAGGTGTTCTGCATTTATGTTTTGCGGTCTCGGGAAGGGCTAGCGAGATACTATATCATATTGTATCATAGTTATTTTGACAAAGTGTTGGTATTTAATATATAGTATTATAGCTTGCTAGTTGATTATGTTATTGACATGCATAAATGTGGCTTCTAGTGTTATCATATATGTGTTTACTTCGTGATCTTGCTTGAAAACTTGATTACTAGTTAAGCTTATATATAGCAACAGAAACAAATGAGTTTGTAAAAATTTATCTTTATTATTTTCAGTTCGTCAACTGAATTGCTTGAAGACAAGCAATGAGTTAAGCTTGGGAGAGTTGATACGTCTCAAATGTATCTACTTTTCAAACACTTTTTCGCTTATTTTGGCAACTAATTTACATGATTTGTATGAAACTAACCCGGAATGACGCCTTTTTCAGCAGGATTGCCTTGGTGACATTTTTGTGTAGAAATAAATAATTCTCCGAATTGGACGAAACTTCACAGAGATTTTTTATGGAATAGAAAAATATACTTGATTAAAGAAGTACCAGAGGGGGCCACCATGCGCTCACAAGCGAGGGGCGCGCCTACCCCCAGGGCGCGCCATGGTGGCTTGTGGCCCCCCGGACCTCCTTCTGACCTAATTCTAGCGCTATATATTCCGTCTTCTCAACAAAAATATTAGAGAGAAAATTTCATCGCATCTTATGGTACGAACCCGCCACCACCTCCTCTTATTCATCGGGAGCCCTAATCTGGAGTCCGTTCGTGGCTCCAGAGAGAAGGATTCGTTGACGTCATCATCATCAACCCTTCTCCATGAACAATTTTATGATGCTAACAATCATGTGTGAGTAATCCCCTTGTTGGCATACTGGAGGTAGTTTGAGATGGATGAGAATCCATATGTAATCATGTCAATTTGTTAGGGTTTGTTCCCTAGTATACACTATTTCTGAGAATGAATTTGCTATTACTTTGCTATGCTTAATGCTTGTCACTAGGTTCCGAGTGCCATTATTTCATATCTGAACTTATATGCTTTCATGAATATATTTGAATTGTTGATGTTACTCACAAGTTGTATGCACATATTGTTGTTCTGAACCTTAGACCCTCAAGTTGAAAATAATTGGGATATCGACGGGGGCGACTTTAACTTGAGGAGTTCGTGTATTCACCATGGGTTAACGATTTGTTCTGGTTCTCTATTAAAAGAAAAGTCTTAATTGCACTTCATTAGTTTTTATTAAGACCACACTGTCACGAGAGGGTAGAACAAAAAATGTTATACAAGTTCTTATCGCAAGCACATATGATCAATTGATGAATTGGGCCTATTGTGCATCGCTTTAGGTTGCGTCGGTTACATACTGAATCTCATCTAAATATTCATCGCTACTCCATGTATACGATTTAGTACCACTGCCTTTGCTCAAGTTACCTCTATTCTACTTGCTACAAATTTGCTACTGTTACAGTTACTATTGCTATCACTGCTATCATATTACCGTGCTACTAATAAATTACTGCAAGAAAGTGATTCTCAGGTGTGGTTGGATTGACAACTCAACTACCAAGGCTTATAAATATTTTTTTTGGCTTTCATTGTGTCGAATCAATAAATTTGGGTGAAATACTACTCACAAATACTGTTGCGATCTCCTATAATTGTGATTCATCAAGACTATTTTCTGCCACCGTTGTGGTTCATTAAGTATATTTTCTGCCGCCGTTGTGGTTCATCAAGACTATTTTCTGCCGCCGTGCTATTGATGATACCCATGATAATGCTTCTACGTTGATGGAGAAGACTGTGCCAATTGGTGTTCAGTTTTTTTTACATCATCGTGTTTTTTTTGTTTGTCAAAAATAGGTTTGCGATGCTCTTGAACCATGAACCATGGTTCCACCGCAAGAGCATGCAAACGTTCGGTGAGCGAAAAAGCTGTGCGGTCACTCCACTGCCTCCGCTCCATCTCTCCGTGGTAGTTCAGTGGTACAGACTGCACAGTAGCCTAGACAACTGCAACGCAACACGTAGTGCGTCCCTCCACTGCAGGAAGCACTGTTAAGCTGCATGCCGCGCCCGTCAGCCCCGCCGAAGTGCGCGCCAATGGTTTCCCACGCCGAGCCGACGATCGATCGGTGGTCACGCTCACGCCACACAACGGCGCCAGTTCCGCCACGCAGATCCATCTCTCTCGGCCACGCACGCGCCCCTTTCCCCGAGGTTCACCTCCCCTTCGCCCCCACCGCAACGTGGCCACGCCAGCCCCCAACAACCGGCCGCCTCCGCCCTCCCCCACCCCCACGCAACGGAGCACACCAAAAGGTACCCCCGGCCTCCACGCCACGCGTCCCCTCCTCCCACGACCGACCAACCTCCCACCGATCGCGACCGCCCCTCACCACGTGTCCCTCCACCTCCAACCCACCCGCCTCCCCACGTCCATGGCGCCTACCCCCGCCCGCTGCCATGCGGGTCACCGAACGCCCATGGCCCCGCCGGCCATGACCCCTCGCTGCATGGGCCGGTCAGCGCGGCCGGAGTAGAATAACCCCGTGATATTTCCGGGCGGCACAGGAGGCAGAGCCCATGTGGCGCGGGCCCCGCAGGCATCAATAAAGAAGCTGCCGCGGCGGGCTGTCTCGCGGCGAGCCGCCACGTGTGTGCCTGGCGATAACACCGGCGTCGCCGCCGTTAGCATCAACCTCCCGGTGGGGCCGAGACTGCGAGCACGTGTCGTGATCTGCCTGCCGGGCGCGCCCACGCGTCCAGATCAGGTGGAGACGGACGGTGAGCACGTCACGGACTCACGACGACGGTAGCTTTCGGGCGCTCCCGCCATGACGGCGACGGGCACCCTCCTTCCCCTTCTTCTACCGCCCCACCCCGCGTGCGTGAGGTTCGTTTCGGCTCGCGCCTCTGCCGCTGCTTAGCTTCTACTGCTGCCATTCGAGCTGGGAACGCGCGCGAAGGTACTGTCGTCGTGTGTCGAGGTGTTTCGCGTAGGCCTCAGGGTTTCCGTCGCCGACGTGCGGCGGAGGGTGGTGGAAATCTAGGGCGGCGTCGGGGTCGAGCGAGCGACTACTTAGGACTTGCCAATGGCCGAGATCTGCTGCCAGGAAGCCAAGTCGCCGCCGGCGACAGCCGCCACGGTGGCCACGGTCTCGGCGTCGGCGGCCGCCGCGGCCGTCGCCTCGTCGGTGATGGACAGGCGGCGCCGCAGGCTGGAGCTGAAGCGCTTCCGCCTCGCGAGCGACCTCGAGCAGTCGGCCGCGGAGTACGCCGGCGCCCGCAAGCGCCCGAGGATACCGCGCACGGTGTCCGGCCCGTGCCCCGACGCTGCCTCGGCGTCCGAGAACGCGGAGCGTTGCCCAAGGTACGGGTTCTCCTCGGTGTGCGGCCGTCGTCGCGAGATGGAGGACGCCGTCTCCATCAGGCCGGGTTTCTTGCCCGGCTCCGGCAAGTCCCACTTCTTCGGCGTCTTCGATGGCCACGGCTGCTCACACGTACGTCAAACTTTGCTCGCATATGAGCGCAATTCATGTCGTTTCTGCACAAGGGAATGGGGCTGATGGCATGGTTCCGTGTCATCAGGTGGCGACGACGTGCCAGGAGCTGATGCATGAGGCGGTGGCGGAGGAGCACGAGAAGGCGGGCTCCGGCGAGGGGCCTGAGTGGAAAGAGGTGATGGAGAGGAGCTTCGCGCGGCTGGACGAGCGGGCCGCGAACTGGGCGACCACCCGCAGCAGCGAGGAGCCCGCCTGCCGCTGCGAGCAGAAGATGCCCTCGCGGTGCGACCACGTGGGATCCACAGCCGTCGTGGCCGTCGTCAGCCCGACCCAGATCGTCGTGGGCAACGCCGGCGACTCCCGTGCCGTCTTTTCCCGCGCCGGCGTGCCCGTTGCACTCTCCGTCGACCACAAGGTATGTATATCCTCGCGTCACCGCGCCCAGCGCGCTCTGTTTTGGCGCGAACTGTCCATGACCTTACGTGGTTTACTTTCCTCAGCCTGACCGGCCGGACGAGCTGGAGCGCATCCAGGCGGCGGGCGGGCGCGTCATCTACTGGGACGGCGCCCGGGTGCTCGGCGTCCTCGCCATGTCTCGAGCCATAGGTGAGTTTTCTAGTTCAAATTTCGCTCTCGTCAGGAGCTTTGCTCTGTCTCTGGGGTCCCGATCCGAGAGTCGAGCCTAACTTGACTTGTACGCGCGCAGGCGATGGCTACCTGAAGCCGTTCGTGACGGCGGAGCCGGAGGTGACCGTGACGGAGCGCAGCGACGCCGACGAGTGCCTGATCCTGGCCAGCGACGGGCTGTGGGACGTGGTGACCAACGAGATGGCGTGCGACGTGGCCAGGGCGTGCTTCCGGAGCAACGGCCCTCCGGAGCCGGCCACGGCTCAGGCGCAGCCGAGCGGCGAGGCCAAGGCGAGCGAGGGGGTGAGCAAGGCGGAGTCCGACCGGGCGTGCTCCGACGCGGCCATGCTGCTGGCGAAGCTGGCGCTGGCGCGGGGGAGCTCCGACAACGTGAGCGTCGTGGTCGTGGATCTGCGCCGGGGATCGTGATTCTTGGAGCGGAATTCGTGCTCCATGATTGCTTCTCGTTATCCTATTTTTTTAATCCACGCTAATTTCTTTCTCTTCTATCGTTTCTAAATGTATTACTTTGCTGCCTCGATGTAGAAGTATTACTAGATCTAGTAGTATAGTTTCTAATTCTACCCGCCAAAAAGAAGTTGAACAGATAAGCTCAGCTGTTTCAACGGCATCGTACACGTACACCTAAGATATTCGAGATGTTGTTAACAAGTCGATACGCAGATCTTTATTTAGCCCTAAGCTCTTCATATCCATCGTACGTACACGAGATAGGCACGAATTAGGTGGATCGTGACGACGGAAGCTGCCCACCACTCGCGTCTTACCCCTGGCTACTCGTTGATCTGAAGTTATATTCGTGTCGTGGGTGTCTATCTCGTAGTATCATCGTAGGATCGGAGCAGAGAAAAGTCGAAGAACAGATGCTGATCTAGTACCTATCTACGCACTGTGCGTGGGGCCAAGCTGTACTGAACCCGAATGAAACGTGCCCCCTTTACTGCACGGTTTTTCTTCTGTGGAACAACAAAAGGACGCTGGATGAATGATGCTGGGGGGCTACGTGTCGAGGCCTGTCGCTGTCGTCCTCCCGATGCGTTTTCTGTTGGGGGTGTCGTGGGGAGAAAGGGAAAAGTCTCCACTGACCCCGGGCGTACACGTCCCGAGTTAGGCGCCGGGGCATTATTGAGCATGCCCTCCGCGGCACACCCACCGCGGCACACCCACCGCCACCGGTCCATGGCCGCACTGCACGCGTCGACGCGGCGGGCACACGCACAGCTGCGCCGCACGACGCGACCCGGCTGGAAAAGGAGGGAGACCCTAACGTGCCGTTCCGTCGGTGACTGTTTGCTGACTCGGTATGCACTTGTTTATTGTTGATGAAGATCCCTTCGCGTAGCTCCACCCTCCACGGATGGATGCCATCGGCCTTGGCGTGGTTGCACAGCGTATAGCTATAGCACAGCGTACGCCCGGAGAGGGAGTGAGTGCTGAGAAGGTTCCGGGAAGTGGCGGGCACGGTATCTGGGCGTAGGGTTGACACCAAAGGGAGCGCGTCGCCGTCCCGGAATCTATCCATCAATGGGAGACGTCCCACGATCCACCGGCGGTACGGCGGCGGGGAAAGGAAGGGCCGCGACCGCGATGCGACGGGCGCTCGGATCGCAAAAGCGGATTCGGAGGCGAAAAGAGAGAGAAAGTGTTTGGGACACGACGACATCGGAGGGCGATGGGGGAGCGGCGTACGGCCGGTGGAGCTTCATCGGAGGCGCATGATTTTGTTGCTCGGCGGTTGGGGAGACTGGCTATCTCGCCACCGTTGAAGCCAAGGAGCAGCAGCGAGAGGCCGGATTGATTGGTCGATCTTGCCTCCACATGCGCTGTCTACCGGGGAGAGATGGTGTACAGGAGTTCAATCTGGTCCACATCGTGGTTTGCTTCGCCGAGAATCTTGCGCTTTTGCGGGTGCTTGTGGTTTTTCCTGTGCTTTCTTTGCGTTTGGGCCCATGCGGGGTAATACCCGATGGACCCGCGAGTTGCGGGTGACTCCCCCAAATGGCCGAATCCTATTCAGCGCCTTCAGCGTCATTTATACTTCCCGCAAACTGGCGCACACCCACTTCCACCATCGGCTCGGCCCATTTAGCCTTTTTTTCTTTCTCCTCCGCAAATAGCGCACGCGCTAGGCTTCCGGGTCGACCGATCCACTTTGTGTTTTTTTCTCACCCGTTTTTTGGAGCGGTTTCCGCTGGTTTTTTCCAGGACGAGTTTTGTACGGTATTTCTTTCTCCATTTCTGTTTTTGTTTTATCAAATTCATGAAACATTTCACAACTTGGGAACCTTATTTTTTTAACCTAAAATCTAAAAAGTGGTCGCGGGCTCTATTGTCTTACAGAGCACACGCCCGCGGGAGCCGTCGGATCCAGATCGAGACGTCAGGTGTCCGATGGTCGGATTTCTGAAACAACCCACCCACCCCCTCCTTTTCACTCTCCCGATGCAGCCACTCTTCCTCTCTCGCTCTTCTTCCCCTGATGCGGTGCCACACCATCTCCGGATGCGTCGCCACCGCCTACATCTTCTTGCCCAGCCATCACTCCCACCATCTCCTCACTCCCCTCAGCCTCTCTCCCTTGCCCGTGGGGCTTCAAGATTGAGCAGGTGAGTCGACGGCCAGATCCACGACGCACACCGCTGGTTCGTCGTCGCGGCTGACGGCCACGTCCTCGGATTCGCCGCCGAATCCTCGCAAGGTGCCCCTCCGCGCCGCATCCGCGCCCCGCGGTTCGGGTGGCTGCAGGAGCTCCGCATCTCTTGCAACATCGCGGAGATGCTGCCCATCCGCGCGGTCGACCTGGGCTGCAACGAAGGTGCTCAGGTCACCTCTTTCCCCACGTCCGCGCGCTGCGGAGGAGCCAGCCCCCGTGTGTTCTTCTCTGGCGAGCCGTGCCTTCCGATGCTGCTCTTCCGTGTTTGGTGCCGCTGATGCTGAAGCCCTCCCGGAAGGATGTCCCAGACTCCCAGTGCATTAGTTGGTCACAGGGAAAGATCACCACTTCAGGAATCCCCTTCTAACCTGGCAAGTACTATTTTCCTACTTGAGTTGCTGACAGAATGCCCCTAATTTGTGCTCGTAGTGTGTTCAATTTGTTATTTAAGCTGCCATTTTTTATCAACGGCTGATAGTGTTAGCAATTGAGAATTGCTAGCTTTTAGTACTCCTTGTCTACTGTTTTTCATTGTTGATTGATGAGCCAGGAGAAATTGCATGCAGTGGGATAGAAGAGGTGCCTAAAAATAATAGGAACTTGCATAAGAACTTACATACAGTGGTACTATTAGTTTCTCACGGTCATGTAACAGTAGCTCAAAGCAAGGAGGGTTGTACTATCGATATGGGGCTGTTTTCTGGAATGTTGGCGTAGATAACCAGTATGTACGATGTGCCTCCTAGGTTGTTGATTTGTTTGGTGTTGTAGTAGTCATAACATTTTGTATTTTTTTAAATGGATATATACTAGGCAGTAGAAAGGGTTGATTATTATAGTAGTACCTTTTTTCTGGCGATGTTTGAGAGGAGTGCGGGGTGGAAAGTTGCCAGGCAGAGGCTAAGAGTTGCCAGATCTGTGGGCATGAGTTGCCAGATGTGTGGTACGAGTTGTCAGATCTGTGGTTTTTTGAGCTTGACACTAGTGTTCCCCCCCCCTCACAAAACTTGCATACCAATTGATAAGTAGTTGGTTGTTTTTGCTTTTTGACTCGCCCAATGGTTTAGTGTCAGGGGAAACTCGCTAGGGGGAGGGAATAAGGGGTTGTGTGTCATGCAAATCACACATGTAGAACAGGCAAGTCACATTCAAATGTCAAGCAAGTTAGTCAACTTCAAAACAGTAGGCAACTACAAAAAAAACTCTTGGCAAATCCCCTACAATAATAGGCAAGTCACACATAAAACTCCAGCAAGCCCCAACAGTTACTCTCGACACTGATCCATCTCCTGCCATCGAAGAGCATCAAACAGAGGTGCACAGAGAAAATATATAACCGAAATGATATATTTTTTTGCAAGCTGTTTTTATCCCAGGTTTTTTCTCTTTATTTTTTAGAATGACGCCCACATGCTCTCTGGGTTTCTCTGCAGGCACAAAGCAGTTTGCCCAATATTGGGTACAATTGTCAGAGAGGGACAAAGGAAATCGTGATCCGGGGGAAGCGTCCCACATATATCAACATGAGTGAGAATCTATCCCAAGAACTTGTGCCCATAATGCCCATAATTGGGTACAAGCTGCGGGTAAACTTGGTTTGATTCAGTTCTTATAATAATTCAGAAAGCACAGACATTCTGAGCTAGCCAACTTCAAAACCATTGGGCAAATATAAAAAAAGTATAGGCAAATCACATGCAATAGTAGGCAAATCACATGCAATAGTAGGCAAGTCACACATAATTGGGTACAAGCTACGGGTAAGCTTGTTTTCGTTTCACTTGTTTGATTCAGTTATAATAATTCAAAAAGCACAGACAATCTGGGTTAGTCAACTTCAAAAACATTAGGCAAATATAAAAAAAGTATAGGCAAGTTACACATAAAACTACAGCAAGCCCATGTAGTTTGGCAAGCAGATCCTGATTTCTGTAGTTGCAAGTCACACATTAAAATTGTTTGCAAACCCCATATAGTTGTCAAGCAAGTACTGCTATTTCTTTGGTTGTGTAAAATATCTAGCATTTTTTAGAGTAGTGAAAGTCAGGTAAATGACATTTTGGGCACAGATTTTTAGGTGGCAGGGAAGTTTTTTGGGATGATTAGAATTATGGAAACAGATTTGACACAAGTTCCATGCAGTGGTTAAGCATATCCTGATGTTTTGGATTGTCGCAAGTCACATATAAAATACCTTACAAGTCCCATATAGTTGTCAAGCAAGTCATGCTTTTCTCATAGGCACATATTTTTTTAGGTGGCACGAAGTGGTTTTGGGATGTTCGGAATGTGGAAACAGACTATTCACAAATCTGTTTGTGTCCACAAAATAATAGGCAACTCACACATAAAACTGAAGCAAGTCCCATATAGATGTCAAGCAAATCTAGAATTTTGGTATTCAAAGCAGGATCAAAGCCAAACTACTTTTTGCATTGTTTCATTTTTTGGTCCTTAGTTTTTCATCATAAAAGATGACACAACTTGCTTACACGGTAGCAGAAGTTGCCTAAAAGATTCCCAATAAGTTGTTTTAGATCCATATACAAGGTTACTTAGTTTACTTTGTTTTGTTTTGTATTTTTTAAGGTCCCACCCCAATAAAACATGTTCAAAGCTATCAAAGTAGTGCCCAAGTAAGGAAACCACCACCAGCTACTCTCCAGGTAATTTCTCACCACCTACTCCAGAGACTTAGTTGTTTTACTATGTAAGAAAGAGCTTGTTTTCTTTTTTGGAGCCCAGCAGGTCAGTACACCTAAACATATCTATAGATGTTTTGCTTAATGGTAGCACTTGATTTGCTTTACACAACCTCACTACTTGCCTAAAGATTTGGGGGATACTTGAGTTTGCTCACTTTTAACCCATTTTATTTTCTTTTAAAGTGCCCAAGTAGTTGCTCAAAAACTTATTCTTTCTACACATAAAGTTTTCTAGCACCCATGAGCACACAGGGAGTTCCTTGCAGGTAATACCTGTTTTTTTGCCTAAACAACCTCTATAAGTTGCTGCTTTTTAATTTTTTTTCTAACACAATTTCTGGTTCAAAATTTAAGTAAAACAAGAGTGGCCAAGTCAATACACGACAACAAAGCTACAAAATTTTGCTTAATGGTAGCACTGGATTTGCTTAAACAACCGCACGACTTACCTACAGTTTTTTGAGGGGATACATGAGTTGCTCACTTTAGTCCACTTCTTTTTTTTTGTGCTTAAAAGTGCTCAAGTAGTTGCTCACAACATTTTCTTTTGCACATTAACTCTCTACCAGCCTAAAGAATATAGGAGTTGCTCGCTGGTAGCAATGTTCTTGCTTTAAAACAACCCCTAAAAGCTGCTGACAATTATTTTTGCACATTAAGTCTCTAGCACACCCATGAGCACCAATGTTTTAAATAGCGGGCTATGGCATTTAGCGGCGACCCTTAAAAAAAGCTATAGCTGGGCTATAACGGGCTATAGCGGCAAATTGTACATGAAATCATTTAGCGGCAACACCCTCAAATAGCTATAGCGGGGCTATAGCCGGCTATTTAAAACTATGATGAGCACACAAGAGTTGCTCACTGTCAAACACTGTTTTTTGTTTTTTGCTTAAACAAACCCTACAAGTTGCTGCTTTTTAATCCTAAGGAAAACAAACCCAGTGGTTGGCAGGATTTGCTTAATCATAAGAGTTGCTCGCTGCAAAACACACATCTGTTCCCATAGCAAATCTAAGGAAAACAACAGGGGTTTCTCTGAATGTACAAACAAATTCAGTAGTTGGCAGGATTTGCTTATTTCTTGCTTACAAAAACCACTATAGTTGCTCACTTCTTCCCCCCTTACTGTGTTTTTCTTGCAACAGGGTCGCAGTCCAAAATCCCTGCAGGAGATCAGAGAAACAAGGGGAAACACAAGGAGAGAAAAGTTACATCTTCTCTCGATCTATTTTTTGGCTGTAGATTTGTAAATCACTTTCTTCAGTTTTTAACCTCTAATGGCGCAGCCATTGTAGGTCCTTGTGATGGGGTGGAGCCAGGGGAAAGGTTTCGCAACCCGTCCTACTCTTTGTGATCGGGAGGAGAGAAGCGTGAGAAGTGCAACAGGTTTGCGTCTTGCAGGGTGGGTGGGGCAGGCAAAGGGATGCAGGAGACGGTGGCCCCTTTCTTTCCATATCTGGAGCGAGGAGGACCAAAACATACCAAAAACGGGAGGCTGCCAGGGGGCGCTAGTGGGCACTCGATTGCCCGCTAGACGCGTCCTTTTTTTAAATGTTGTGAAAATTTTCAAACTTTTTGAACCTTTTTATGGTTTTTATTTTCTTTTTGGGAACCTTTTCAAATTACGATTTTCCAAGTCTTGAACTTTTTTCTAACTCGTCAACTTTTCTCAAATTTACAAACTTTTTCCAAAATTTCATTTTTTTCATATCTGTGGAACTTTTTATCAATTTGCTGAAACTTTTTTATTTTGTAAATTTTTCTCTTTTCCTGAAAAAGTGAACTGTCAACTCTCTATGGTCAACAGTCAATAATTGACAAACATTCAACGGTCGCTGGCCCATCAGTCAACCGATTTAACTTAAATGCAACTGGGCCAGCCCATAAGCTTCTGCGCATGGGGCGCTGTATAGGAGCTCTTGGTGTCTCCTTCCCGTGTGAGAAAATCATATTTAATGCGATGGGAAGGATATCACGCAAATCGCACAAGCGACGCATAAATTCTGGTTTTAGCCTCGGCTTTTGGTTTTTTATGTTCTCATTTTATTCTGGTTTTAATTTAAAAAAATATTTTGAATTGTCGTGTTTCTTTGGTTTTATATTTTTCTTCTTTGTATTCTTTTAGTATATAGATATTTTTAATTAGCAAATGATTAACCGTCGACGCTTATTTATAAAAAAAATCTGTGAATCACTTTGAAATTGATGAGCAATTAAAAAAATGTTAACACTTTAAAAATACCTTTCATATTTTTTTAAATCATCGAGTACTTTTGAAACCAACAGATGATACCCCACACGATGCTACAGAAATTAGTTGATGAAAATTTTGGTTGCTAACTGAAAACCAAACTTAAAACTACATATGACTTATTATATTTGATTATGTATAGTTGAATATTTATTGAATATAGGTAGAATAATTTAATGGAAAACATTTTCTCATGCATGGTTGAATGTTGCGGTGAGGTCTTTTCCCATGCATGATTGTATGCTGAGGTGGGTTTATCCCATTCATAATTGTATGGTGAGGTGACATGTTTGCCTATTGAGATAAATAAGTTAGTGGAGATGACTCTTAGGTATGTAGAATACATTATTTTTTTTGTCTATGTGTATTTTTCAAATATACTTTTTTGGTTTTGAAATAAAATTGATTTTATTCAATAAGAAAATATTTATGGAATGATAAAGTGGTGACAATGAGGCGACCCGTAAGTGGCATCTCTTGTGCGATTTGCCTCTCTAAATGGAGAAATGAAGCACTCACTCCTTTGAGCCTTAGCACAACTACGTTACCAACTACCACGAAGCGTTTATCACTGTAGGTGGCGGCAACAATGTAGCCATCATGATGCGATGTGCCTTGGTGGTTGCCTCATTGTGGCAACGGTGAGCGGCGTGATGTCATGGTGGAGCAACACAGGAGGTGGATGGTCAGGTGTGTGGTGGTGTTGAAGTTAGGTGGTTTGATTGGTCTTGATTTTGAGGCATGGGCCATAGTTTCGTGACATGTGGTCACGTGAAGACATTTCTTCCCCTTGGTGGTCGGGGGAGGCAATAACGATGTCTGCATGTGTTGAAAATATGCTCTATAGGAAATAACAAAGTTGTTACTATTCTATTTTTTATGTACATGGTTAAGTTTATATTCTATTCTATAATTGCAATAGTTATTGAATATGAGATTCAAAGGAACTAATTACATGTGTAGAATTATAAACACCACACATATCCCTAAGGCCTCCAGACTAGCTCGTGTATTGTTTATGGTCTTGTTTTCTTGACCATGGGCATTGTTAACGTAACATTGATGCCAACAATAATGAGAGCCTGTGGTTAAGGTAACAATGATGTTGGATAGACCCACTTATGAACTATCATGAGATCATGTCGTCGGTATTTTATCGTAATGTGTTAACCTTTACTTTACATCCTTGTACCATGAGAATATAGTAGACCCAGATACCGGATGGTTGATCGGCTTTATCAAGAGTTACTCTGTAATTGGATAACTCTAAGGTGAATTTTTTATAAGCCAAAAAGTATGGCATGGTGCTGGATATGTCAAGACTAAACTTTGCCCGTCCGACGATGGAGAGATACATTCTTAATCCACTCGTCATTACGGTGTCCAACATTGTCGTGCCAAGTATAATAACAAACTAGTCTTGGGGATACCGAAATACGTAAAAAAAGAGTCCGAACCGGTAACGAGGATAACTTGGCATAGTGATCAAGGAGTTATTCTTGTTACTGAATTTCTGGAACGGGACTTCTTCTTGTGTACCAAGGTGGCACTGGAATTTTCCTCATGGAAACAAGCACGTGTGCCTTCGCCCTCGCCTTATATTCCACATCAAGAGTGCTAATAATATTGACAACAAAAAGTTCCAGTCTCTTGTGCTTTAGAGAAGTATCAAAATTCCCCCACGAGGGATGAAGTTTAGCAATGATGCCTTCGACAATAAACTTATCTTGTAACACACAATTGAAATGCTCAAGTTTGTTTGCAAGTTATTGCCTCTCACGAGCATGCTCAACTAAGAAGTGGTCATCAGTCATCTTGCAGCCATGATATTGTTCCATGAGATACAACTCACTGTGTGTGTCTGAGATCCCAAACTTGGCCTACGGCGCATCCCACATATCATTACCAACCTCATTGGCCATGAAGGATCGACGATCTTGTCGTCAAGAACACTCAGAATAGCTCCTTCGAGGAGGTGTCTGTAGCCTGTAAATCTTTCTCCTGTTTGAGAGTAAGAGTTCCCTTTGGCTTGCTGATACGTCCATTTTGCATCACGCTTTTATATCGATATTTATTGCATTATGGGTTGTTATTATACGTTATGTCACAATACTTATGCCTATTCTCTCTTATTTTACAAGGTTTATATGAAAAGGGAGAATGCTGGCAGCTGGAATTCTGGGCTGGAAAAGGAGCAAATATTAGAGACCTATTCTGCACAGCTCCAAAAGTCCTGAAACTTCACGGAGGCAGTTTTTGGAATTAATAAAAAATACTGGCAAAAGAATCAACCAGAGGGGGGCCACCCACCATCCACGAGGGTAGGGGGCGCGCCCTACCCCTTGGGCGCGCCCCCTGCCTCGTGGGCCCCCTGGCAGGGCTCCAGTGCCCATCTTCTGCTATATGAAGTCTTTTACCCTGGAAAAAATCGTAAGGAAGCTTTCGGGACGAAACACCACCGTCACGAGGCGGAACCTTGGCGGAACCAATCTAGGGCTCCGGCGGAGCTGTTCTGCCGGGGAAACATCCCTCCGGGAGGGGGAAATCATCACCATCGTCGTCACCAACGATCCTCTCATTGCGAGGGGGTCAACCTCCATCAACATCTTCATCAGCACCATCTCCTCTCAAACCCTAGTTCATCTCTTGTATCCAATCTTTGTCTCAAAGCCTGAAATTGGTACCTATGGGTTGCTAGTAGTGTTGATTACTCCTTGTAGTTGATGCTAGTTGGTTTATTTGGTGGAAGATCATATGTTCATATCCTTTATGCATATTAATATCCCTCTGATTATGAACATGAATATGATTTGTGAGTAGTTACGTTTGTTCCTGAGGACATGGGAGAAGTCTTGTTATAAGTAGTCATGTGAATTTGGTATTCGTTCGATATTTTGATGAGATGTATGTTGTCTCTCCTCTAGTGGTGTTATGTGAACGTCGACTACATGACACTTCACCATTGTTTGGGCCTATAGGAAGGCATTGTGAAGTAACAAGTAGATGATGGGTTGCTAGAGTGACAAAAGCTTAAAACCTAGTTTATGCGTTGCTTCGTAAGGGGCTGATTTGGATCCATATGTTTCATGCTATGGTTAGGTTTACCTTAATACTTCTTTTGTACTTGCGGATGCTTGCAATAGGGGTTAACCATAAGTGGGATGTTTGTCCAAGGAATGGCAGCAACCCAAGCACCGGTCCACCCACATACCAAATTATTAAAGTAACGAACGTGAATCATATGAGCGTGATGAAAACTAGCTTGGCGATGATTCCCATGTGTCCTCGGGAGCGTTTTCCTTCATATAAGAGTTTGTCCAGGCTTGTCCTTTGCTACAAAAAGGATTGTGCCATCTTGCTGCACCTCATTTACTTTCATTACTTGTTACCCGTTACAAACTACCTTATCACAAAACTATCTGTTACCGATAATTTCAGTGCTTGCAGAGAATACCTTACTGAAAACCACTTGTCATTTCCTTCTGCTCCTCGTTGGGTTCGACACTCTTACTTATTGAAAGGACTATGGTAGATACCCTATACTTGTGGGTCATCAAGACTCTTTTCTGGAGCCGTTGCCGGGGAGTGAAGCGCCTTTGGTAGGTGGAATTTGGTAAGGAAAAATTTATATAGTGTGCTGAAATTTACTGTCACTTGTTACTATGGAAAGTAATCCTTTGAGGGGCTTGTTTGGGGTATCTTCACCCCGACCAGTAGAGCAAAGAGTTGCTCTCAACCTACTGAACTTACTGAAAATGTTTACTTTGAAATTCCTTTGGGTATGATAGAGAAACTTCTAGCTAATCCTTTCACAGGTGATGGAACATTACATCCCGATTTGCACCTAATCTATGTGGATGAAGTTTGTGGATTATTTAAGCTTGTAGGTATGCCCGAGGATGTTATCAAGAAGAAGGTCTTCCCTTTATCTTTAAAGGGAAAGGCATTGCCATGGTTTAGGCTGTGTGATGATATGGGATCATGGAACTACAATCGATTGAAATTGGAATTTCATCAGAAGTTTTATCATATGCATCTTGTTCATCATGATCGTAATTATATATATAATTTTTGGCCTCACGAAGGAGAAAGCATCGCTCAAGCTTGGGGGAGGCTTAAGTCAATGTTATATTCATGCCCTAATCATGAGCTCTCAAGAGAAATTATTATTCAGAAGTTTTATGCTCGGCTTTCTCTCAATAATCGCTCCATGCTCGATACTTCTTGTACTGGTTCTTTTATAATGAAGACTATTGAATTCAAATGGGATTTATTGGAAAGAATTAAACGCAACTCTGAAGATTGGGATCTCGACGAAGGTAAAGAGTCAGGTATAACACCTAAGTTTGATTGTGTTAAATCTTTTATGGACACCGTTGTTTTTCGTGAATTTAGCACTAAATATGGACTTGACTCTGAGATAGTAGCTTCTTTCTATGAATCCTTTGCTACTCATGTTGATCTCCCTAAGGAGAAGTGGTTTAAATATGATCCTCCCATTGACGTAAAAGTTATTGCACCTATTAAAGTTGAAGAAAATACTATCACTTATAATGTTGATCCTGTTGTTCCTACTGCTTATATTGAGAAACCACATTTCCCTGTTAGAATAAAGGATCATGCTAAAACTTCAACTGTAGTTCGTAAGAGTAATACTAGAACACCTACACCCCTTGAGCAAATTAAAGTTGAACCCAGTATTGCTATGGTTAAAGATCTCTTGGCCGATAATATTGATGAGCATGTTATTTACTTCTGTGATGAAGCTGCTAGAATTGTTAGACCTGATACTAAAAATAAACATAGACCTGTTGTAGGTATGCATGTTATTTCTGTTAAAATAGGATATAATTGCTATCATCGCTTATGTGATATGGGTGCTAGTGCAAGTGCAATACCTCATTCCTTATACAAAGAAATTATGCATGATATTGCACGTGCTAAGATAGAGGAAATTGATGTTACAATTAAGCTTGCCAATAGAGACACTATTTCACCAGTTGGGATTGTTAGAGATGTTGAAGTCTTGTGTGGGAAAGTTAAATATCATGCTGGTTTTCTTGTTCTTGGTTCGCCACAAGTTAACTTTTTTCCCATTATATTTGGTAGACCCTTCTTGAATACCGTTAATGCTAGGATAGACTGTAAAAAGGATGTTGTTACTATTGGTTTGGGGGATATGTCTCATGAGTTTAATTTTGCTAAATTTCATAGACAACCCCATGATAAAGAATTGCTTAGTAAAGATGAAATACTGGTCTTGCTTCTATTGCCATGCCTCCTAATGATCCTTTAGAACAATATTTGCTCGACCATGAAAATGATATGTTTATGAATGAAAGAAGGGAAATAGATGAAGTATTCTTTAAACAGGGACCTATTTTGAAACGCAGCTTGCCTGTTGAAATCCTAGGGGACCCTCCTCCACCCAAGGGTGATCCCTTGTTTGAGCTTAAACCATTACCTGATACTCTTAAATATGTTTATCTTGATGAGAAAAAGATATATCCAGTTATTATTAGTGCTAACCTTTCAGAGCATGAAGAAAAGAAATTATTGAAAACTCTGAAGAAGCATCGTGCTGCTATTGGATATACTCTTGATGATCTTAAGGGCATTAGTCCCACCTTATGCCAGCACAAAATAAAATTGGAGAAAGACGCTAAACCTGTTGTTGATCACCAATGATGGTTAAATCCTAAGATGAAAGAAGTGGTAAGAAAAGAAATACTAAAGCTTCTGGAGGCAGGTATAATTTATTCCATTGCTGATAGTCAGTGGGTAAGTCCTGTCCATTGTGTCCCTAAGAAGGGAGGTATTACTATTGTTCCTAATGATAAAGATGAATTGATCCCACAAAGAATTGATTCCTGTAAACTAAATAAAGCTACTAAAAAGGATCATTACCCTTTACCTTTTATTGATCAAATGCTATAAAGATTATCCAAACATACACATTTTTGCTTTCTAGATGGTTATTCTGGTTTCTCTCAAATACCTGTGTCAAAAGAGGATCAAGAAAAGACTACTTTTACTTGCCCTTTCGGTACCTTTGCTTATAGACGCATGCCTTTTGGTTTATGCAATGCACCTACTACATTTCAAAGATGTATGACTGCTATATTCTCTGACTTTTGTGAAAAGATTGTTGAGGTTTTCATGGATGATTTCTCCGTGTATGGAACTTCATTTGATGATTGCTTAAGCAACCTTGATCGAGTTTTGCAGAGATGTGAAGAAACTAATCTTGTCTTGAATTGGGAAAAGTGTCACTTTATGGTTAATGAAGGTATTATCTTGGGGCATAAAATTTCTGAAAGAGGTATTGAAGTTGATAAAGCTAAAGTTGATGCTATCGAAAAGATGTTGTGTCCTAAGGACATTAAAGGTATAAGAAGTTTCCTTGGTCATGCCGGTTTTTATAGGAGGTTCATTAAGGACTTCTCTAAAATTTCTAGGCCTCTGACTAATCTCTTACAGAAATATGTTCCTTTTGTCTTTGATGATGATTGTGTAGAAGCATTTGAAATACTTAAGAAAGCCTTGATTTCTGCACCTATTGTTCATCCACCTGATTGGAATTTACCCTTTGAAATTATGTGTGATGCTGGTGATTATGCTGTAGGTGCTGTTCTAGGACAAAGAGTTGATAAGAAATTAAATGTTATCCAATATGCTAGTAAAACTCTAGACAGTGCCCAGAGAAATTATGCTACTACCGAAAAAGAATTTTTAGCAGTTGTATTTGCTTGTGATAAGTTCATACCTTATATTGTTGATTCTATAGTAACTGTTCACACTGACCATGCTGCTATTAAATACCTTATGGAAAAGAAAGATGCTAAACCTAGACTTAGTAGATGGGATCTGTTGCTACAAGAATTTGATTTGCATATTATTGATAGAAAGGGAGCTGAGAACCCCGTTGCAGACAACTTGTCTAGGTTAGAGAATGTTCTTGATGACCCACTACCTACTGATGATAGCTATCTTGATGAAAAATTAGCTGTCATAAATGCTTATCGTACTGCTCCATGGTATGCTGATTATGCTAATTACATTGTTGCTAAATTTATACCACCTAGTTTCACATACCAGCAAAAGAAAAAAAATCTATAATTTAAGACATTACTTCTGGGATGACCCACACCTTTACAACGAAGGAGTAGATGGTGTTATTAGACGTTGTGTACCTGAGCATGAACAGGAACAGATCCTACGCAAGTGTCACTCCGAGGCTTATGGAGGACACCACGCTGGAGATAGAACTACACATAAGGTATTGCAATCTAGTTTTTATTGGCCTACTCTCTTCAAAGATGCCCGTAAGTTTGTCTTGTCTTGTGATGAATGTCAAAGAATTGGTAATATTAGTAGACGTCAAGAAATGCCTATGAATTATTCACTTGTTATTGAGCCATTTAATGTTTGGGGCTTTGATTATATGGGACCGTTCCCTTCCTATAATGGCTATACACATATTTTAGTTGATGTTGATTATGTTACTAAGTGGGTAGAAGCTATTCCAACTAGTAGTGCTGATCATAACACCTCTATTAAGATGCTTAAAGAAGTTATTTTTCTGAGGTTTGGAGTCCCTAGATATTTAATGACTGATGGTAGTTCACATTTTATTCATGGTGTCTTTCGTAAAATGCTTGCTAAGTATGATGTTAATCATAGAATTGCATCTCCATATCACCCACAGTCCAGTGGTCAAGTAGAATTGAGTAATAGAGAGATCAAGTTAATTTTGCAAAAGACTGTTAATAGATCTAGAAAGAATTGGTCCAAGAAACTTGATGATGCATTATGGGCCTATAGAACTACATATAAAAATCCTATGGGTATGTCTCCGTATAAAATAGTTTATGGAAAAGCATGTCACTTACCTCTCGAACTAGAACATAAGGCATACTGGGCCATTAAAGAGCTCAATTACAATTTCAAACTTGCCGGTGAGAAGAGGTTATTTGACATAAGCTCACTTGATGAATGGAGAACCCAGGCCTATGGAATGCCAAACTGTTTAAAGAAAAGGTTAAAAGATGGCATGACAAAAGGATACAAAAGCGTGAGTTTAATGTAGGTGATTATGTGTTGCTATTCAACTCTCGTTTAAGATTTTTTGCAGGAAAACTCCTCTCTAAATGGGAAGGTCCTTACGTTATCAAGGAGGTCTATCGTTCCAGTGCCATAAAAATCAACAACTTCGAAGGCACAAATCCGAAGGTGGTGAACGGTCAAAGAATCAAACATTATATCTCAGGTAATCCAATGAATGTTGAAACTAATGTTATTGAAACCGTAACCCCGGAGGACTACATAAGGGACACTTCCCATAACGTTTTAGACTCCGAAAAGGAATAGGTATGTGGTACGGTAGGTAAACCGACTCCAAAACAGTTCCAATATCATTTTTTATTCGTTTTGGAATATTTAAGAAAATAGGAAAAATAAGAAGTAGTCCGAAGAGGACACGAGGCGTCCACGAGGGTGGAGGGCGCGCCCCCTACCTCGTGGGCACCTCGTGTGCCCTCCGGACTCTGTTTTCTTGCAGGATACCTCTTTTGGACGGTAAAAAATCATTATATAATCTCCCTAAGGTTTTGACCACTGTACCACACAAATATCCTCTGTTTTTGTTTCGAGCTGTTTTTCTAACAGATCTAGATCACCAGACGTCTCCAAGTGCCCCCAAGGACAAGTTCTTCGAGAAGGTCATCAACCCCTACCTCGCGGAAGTGCTGCAACATCCTCAAACCATTGAGATGCGTGAGGGGTTGCTGCACATCCGCGATGTTGAGGGACCAAGGAGGACCAGAAGCATGGAGACAAGGCTCGAGGCAATGAAGCAACAAGTTTTCAAGTGCCAGGAGATGGTGGAAAGTGGACTCGACGCCAATCATATAATGATCATGGAGTTCACCAACAACCACAAGCTGGATGCCAAGAACATTGGGGAGGCCATCTTCAAGCTTCACGAGAAAATTGTGCTCCTCCAAGCCCAGATCTATGGCCTGCAAAACCAAAACTGTGAGTATGAATATACATTCAAGAGGATGAGTTTGGCTGCATATTTGAGGATTCCAGAGACTCGATCATCCTTCTATGATGGTGAGCCTATGCCTTGGAAGATGGACGACAAGCCTACATCATCAACAACTCCATCATCACCATCCGTGAGGAAAGATATATAATCACATAGGTATGGGCACTCCCCTTGGCAACTGCCAAGCTTGGGGGAGGTGCCCCGGTATCGTATCACCATCACACTCCTATCTTTACCATTATTCTTAGTTCGATCCTTTTGGTAATATCTTGATCTAGTAGAATAAAGTTTTAGTATGATCTAGTTTTGAGTTTTGCTTTATGATCCTTCTATGTAATCGAGTTCGTGAGCTATATATAATAAAGATTAGTTTTGAGTTGAGGGCTTGGTTATCTTGCTATGATCGTGAGGGAATAAAAGAAAAAGAAAGAATGAAAAGAAATAAAGAGATCATATTGATCTTATGAAGAGTAATGACTTCACATATAAAGAGTATGATGAGTAAAAGTTGTTGAGAGTTGACAAACATAGTTTTGGTCATCGTTGCAATTAATAGGAAGTAATAAAGAAAGAGAGGTTTTCACATATAAATATACTATCTTGGACATATTTTATGATTGTGAGCACTCATTAAAATATGACATGCTAAAGAGTTGATGTTGGACAAGGAAGACAACGTAATGGGTTATGTTTCCCTATATCCGAAATAAAGTATATTGTCATCGATCATCCAACATGTTGAGCTTGCCTTTCTCCCTCATGCTAGCCAAATTCTTTGCACCAAGTAGAGATACTACTTGTGCTTCCAAATATCCTCAAACCCAGCTTTGCCATGAGTGTCCATCATACCTACCTATGGATTGAGTAAGATCCTTCAAGTAAGTTGTCATTGTTGCATGCAATAAAAATTGCTCTCTAATATGTATGATTTATTAATGTGGAGAAAATAAGCTTTATACGATCTTGTGATGTGGAAGAAATAAAAGCGACGGACTGCATAATAAAGGTCCATATCACAAGTGGCAATATAAAGTGACGTTCTTTCGCATTAAGATTTTGTGCATCCAACCATAAAAGCACATGACAACCTTTGCTTCCCTCTGCGAAGGGCCTATATTTTATTCTTTTCTTATATCCTACAAGAGTCATGGTGATCTTCACATTTCCTTTTTATATTTTATCCTTTGGCAAGCACATTGTGTTGGAAAGATCCTGATATATATATAGGGTCGCGCTATTTGTCACCCTGGGTGAGGAATAGTTATTCTTCACCCCCCTCTATTTTAACATCAATGCACCGTAATTTTACGTTTCTTAAATTTTGTCTTATTTCAGACATAAAAAGAGAACGTAAGAAAATATATAATCGCCATAAAAAATATTTTATGTTACGTAAATTACAAATGTAAAAACATAGTGTAAAATGTACATAAAATGTAATTTTTCTGGTCTTCTGACCTTTTTTATGCCAAATTTTACACAGTGAATCAATATGACTATAACTATTTGTATTTGAAACATAATTTATTTATAAAATGATCATAATATTACCTCGGGTGAAGAATAACTTATTCTGCACCCTGGGTGATGAATAGTAACACTATATATATATATATATATATATATATATATATATATATATATATATACATCTGGGCTATTCTGTTACGCATAACAGAATATTATTCTGTTACCCTTCTTGAACTGATAGATTCAAGCGGTTGAACTAATGAAATTCGAGCGGTTGAACTGATGCTTTCTGTTGCTCTTAAAAATCGTCTTCTTTAGTTCAATTTTTTTGTAATTTTTTGTTGTTGAAATGGGGCGTGTAATATATCGTTGGAAAGCTCTTGACATCCACATTACAATCTTATAATTTGTTTTTGCAAAAAATTATGATTTAAGAGCAGTTTTGAAAAAAATCATTTTTTCAAAACCGAAAACATGAATCGTATTTTGGACTTAATTTTCAAACGGTTTGTCGGAATTGAGCAAATGATATGGCGTTGGAAAGCTTGTGAAAATCCGCATCTTCCATATATCTATTCTTTTTTCAAATTCTATATGATTTAAAAGTAATTTGATAAATGGTGAAATTCTGGGTGAAATGTTTTTTCACTGTTTTTTGCAAACAGTTTGTCGGATTGACGCAAATGATACAACATTGGAAAGCTATGGAAAATGCGCAACTTTTGCGTATAGAAAGTTTTTTCTAATTCTTTACGGTTTAAAAACAAATTTGAATACAGTCAAATTTGATTTCGAACGCGATTTTTTTAAAGTTTGTCGAAATGGGACAAATAATATACTGTTGGAAAGTTATAAAAAATGTGAAACTTAGTCGTGTTGAATGTTTTCTCAAATTCGCAACTGTTGAAGAGTAATTTGGAATACGGTAGGATACGTCATGTTGTTTTTCCGTCAGAAAAAACAGAGTACTTGTACTGATCTACGTGTGCGTTTGTACTGATGTATTTTTTCATAGAGTAATTTTGAGATGTTCCAAAAAAAGAGTACTTGAACGGATGTCCGTATGGTTTTGTACTGAGCGTATTTTCACATACTAGACTTTACTATGTTCTTTCTGTATGGTTATCCAAGTAACTTTTCAATGGTTCATGGTATTATCGTCCGCGAACTTGCATGATTTATATCATTGAACTGAATGACTTTTTAAAAGAAAATGTTTAGGGGTTGATCACTTGAACTCGTACTGATCTCCTTATGAGTTTGTACTGAGCAAGTTTCTATAGACTAGAATTTACTCTATTTTTTGGGTACGGTTTTCTTCATAACTTTTCAACGGTTTATGATATCATCGTCCCTGAACTTGCGCATGGTATATATCGTTGAACTGAATGACATTTTTTTCAAAAAGAAAAGTTTTGTGTGTCTTCTTTTTAACTCGGCATCTTTTTTTTTCAACGGTGCTTTGGACTTCTCTCAATTTACTACTTGAACTTTTACCATTTTTTATTTTCCATGGGTTTCTTTTTTGTTTGAGCATTTTTTCCCAACCTCATCTGGGATGTCATGTTGAACTTACAATTTTTTTTAATTATGAACTTATTGTGCTTTTACAATGCCAAAGCTAGCAAATAGTAGGACGTTCACCCAATTTTTTTTAATCCAAACTTATTATTCTCTTTAATTTGAACTGATCATTCATTTTTTAGAATTCAATCTAATCATGGCTTTTACTTCAAACTAACCATTTTTTCATTTTGAACTGGTCATTGTTTTAAATTTGTACTGATTAATTGTTTTTATGTAAACCATTTCTTTCATTCTTGCATGCACAACAAATGGTCATGTATACCTTCTTTGAAGAAGTAACAATCATATCATCATAGATAGAAAATTTTCCACACATATAGTACATGTACATGAATGACATATACACCACACCAGCTGCACATTAGATGAACAACGACAAGCACTTTATTTTCTAGATTACATGAATGACATATACACCACACCAGTTGCACATTAGGTTTCTTGATGGAAAAATATACATATGATGCGCATGTAGCAGCAGACAATCTGGTTTCGGTGTGCATTAAAAAATCTTCACAATAAAACTTCACTGAGAAGACAAAGGCTACATTTACTGAATCTGCAATAGTAATTAACAAAGAATTAATCTGCATGAACAACGACAAGCCTGAAGCTCATCAATACATAGAAATATCTAACACTACCACAAGGTTTAGAAAGATGTGTAGACACACAAAAGTTGCCACCATAGCATATGAAGTCACAACACTTTCCACAAAGTTTCATATGTTGTACAGGCACACAAGCTTCATAGCAACCGCCTGTTGGCATACTTTCCATATATTGCTATTTGACTCAAGGTTGTGTACTGGTCATAAGAGGTAAGCTGCACTACTTGTATTATTTTCCAGTAAAAGAAATTATGAAGATACCTCTAGTAATGTAAGATTTGCTGAGCCAAATGCCCATTGCATTGCTATAGAAAATATTGATTATTTTCTTTTTCCTTAGTGGTGTCACTGCCTTCAGATTAAAATGTAGGAGGAACATGGACATGGACATGCACGGTTCTGCATGTTGAACTCCTAGCAATCTCACGCCTCTGCAAGCCATTGAGCAGCTGAGAGGAGGGAGCTGCTCCACCGGCCACTGTGTATTGTGACGCTGGGCTACTAGAGTTGTGCATGGATAGGCTCGATGGTGAGTGCACAGGGGCGGTGGAAGAACAGGTAGGGCCTCCGACGATGCCCGGAGCTGGCACAAGGCGCATCGGCCTTCTTCGACCGATGCTCTGTTGGCTTATGCCAGAAGTAGAACTTCCTGGCCTTCCAAACTAGTACTGAAGACAAGTACCAAAGAAAAACATGCATCAGTATTTAGAAGGCGTACAAGGGCTACACACTGCTGTCAGGTACCAAAAAACACAATAGTTTGTGCATATTTTAACACAATGACATTTTATGGAACTACTTCTGCATTTAGACATCCTATGCTCATACAGATTGACACAACATCTTGTGTGCTAGAAAGAACATAGTAACATAAGTGAGTGAAATGCATTTTTTCTCTTCTAGGAATAAGCTCAAATACCTTCGGGGCACAAATGCTAGCCATCAATAGTAGCTCAAAAGGCTATTTCTTCCTAAAAGAATTCTTCAATTTCTAAAACTAAGAGTGTATTTTCAATTGAACTTGCCTGGAAGTAAAACTTGTACTCTAGTTCCAGTACAAGTATCATGCATATAGTCTGTAAATAAAAAAAAGATGCAGAATTTATAGAAGAAAAGGTTAAAATAGAAGTTGAAACAACAAAGAAACTATGAAGCAAATAGCATCAGTGATCTTCTAACTGAAGCATCATACTGTACTGATTTTTTTGTCAATGAAATTTTGCAATATAGGTACTAGAACTCACTGATGCTATTTACTCTTCATTTTTTAATGGCATTTTGAGTACATGCCGAACATCAGTTTTTTTAAACACATCCATAGTTGAAATGGATCAGTACATGATGAACAATGTCAGTTTTCAGAAGCAAAACTTGCACTGAATCGGTTAAACTTCTTTTTTGCCGAGCTACTATTTTTTTAATATATAGCCACACTATTTTTTTTGAACACGCACATTGAACCGTTGGGGTTCTTAATGAGCTGATGGTAGAAAACACGTTGAACTCAAATTTGGGCTTACAGAACTACCAAATGTTTTGGGTTCTTCTATGAACCTTTTTGTTATCTTTTCCTGAACTCCAAACCACAATTACAATTACAATACACACATGCACTACACAACAGTGTGTATTTTTTACTGTCCATAACAACGAATTAACCAAAACCAACTAATTTATTAAGGAAACAGTTTTTAAACTTTGGTTGAGCTTCGTTTCTTCAGATTTTCGAACTCCTGCAGCAGGTATACCTGAACTTGCGCAACACATTTTGATTTAGTTCAAAGCAGCTGATTTTTTAACTCCCGCGGCTAACATACTGTTGTTGCTCAACAACAAAACAGAGCTTGATTTATATCAGCAAAGCAAAAGTTGGCTGGAGATTTTGTTCCTCACATCTAGACAAATTTAAAAGTTATAACAAGAGATATTCTATCAGACGCAGAGCTTTTTAGTTACCCTGGTGACGAAATAGTAAGCCGGTTGGACTGAAAATTGCAGCAAACGTGAACTGAAGATCGCGTAGCTCTTTCCTGCTACCTCCTCCTGCAATTGAAAATTATTGCCATGTTAGAACTGAGGACCGAGGTAAATTTTTGGTGAAAGCCTGGCACAAATCACTTGACACAGACAAGCACATACCTCGCCCTTGTCCTCATGTATGGTCTGCACTTTGGGGTGTTTTTGTGAACGACCATGAGTGGTGGCTGTGAACGGCCTGTGGTGGTGGCTGTGGACGGCCAGCGTCGTCGTGTGAGTCTGGTGGGCCTAAATGCATTACATGAAAAGGGAAAGGGAGAGGAGTCACCAAACCTGACAAAACTTCAAGTGGATTTAGTAGTGGAGCATTTACTGAGTAGATAATGGAGTTGGCTGGAGCATTGATGCAAACCTGAACGTACGGGACAAGGGCCTCTATCCTTCTGTGCAGGCAAGTCTGAACTGATACAAACTTCTTTTTGCCTAGCTACTAATTTTTTATATATAGCCAGCTATTTTTTTTGACACACACATTGAACCGTTTCTGGGGTTCTTAACGAGCTAATGATAGAAAACATGTTGAACTGAACTTTGGGCTTCCAGAAACTACCGAATGTTTTTGGGTTCTTTTATGTACCTTTTTGTTATATTTTTCTCAACTCCAAGCCACAATTACAATCATAGTACACACATGTACTACAGAATTAACCAAAACAACTAATTTATGAAAGAAACAGTTTCTGAACTTGGTTTGAGATTTATTTCTTCAGATTTTTGAACTTGTGCAGAAGGTATGCCTGAACTTGCATGAATGACAAAAATGACACATAGTTTGTTCTGCTTTTTCATAAGATGAATTGAAAACATAAAATGGAGTACCTCTGCGGAGCATCTCGATGAATTGGAGCTTGTGTATACCAGGAGGAGGAGGAGCAGCTGATGGAGCATCTCAAAGACGGCTCCACGCCTCCACCACGATGGTGCAGCCGGAGTTGCGCCATCCAGGGGCTGCTCGACGACGCGCTGGGGGAGGGGGCCGGCGGTGGCGCGCTAGGCTAGATGGGGCAGTCGGCGGCGTGCTGGGGGAGGGGCCGGCCGTTGGCGCGCTGGGGGAGGGGCCGGTCGACGGCGCGTTAGGGGAGGGAGCCGGGCGGCGGCGGCGCGCTGGGGGAGGGAGCCGGGCGGCGATGGCGCGCTGGAGGACGGAGCAGGGCGGCAGCGTGGCGCTCGGGGAGGGAGCCGGGCGGCGGAGGCGCGATGGGGAAGGAGCCAGGCGGCGGAGGCACGTGGGGGAGGGAGCCAGGCGGCGGCGGCGCGGTGGGAGCGGGAGATCGGGGTCTGGATGGAGATGGGGCAGTGGGGTGGGGGCGTGTGTTTTTTTCTTTTTGCTATGGGTCGGGAATGATGGGGTTTGCTTTTTCCTAGTTTTGCATATTCCAGTCCGATCGCTCCTATATAGGCCGCGGGGGTAACAGAATATTATTCTGTTACTAGTAACAGAATAGCCCAGAGCTATTCGGTTACGCGTAACAGAATATTATTCTGTTACCCTTTTTGAACTGACGTGGTTCGCAGTTTGGACTGACGTGTTTTTAAACAAGAACTGATCTTCCTGCGTGCACGACGGACTGAAACAGGGGATACAACGTGGAGCTTCCGGTCGTTCCCCGGTGCAATGCTGCGGGCCATTCGTTGCTAGAGGAGACATGTAAGGGGTTCCGCACATCCGCGCGCTCAGCTGGATGAGTTTTGCGATCTGTAGTCACCGGAGGTGACGGCGTGGGCATTTTGGCGGCGGACGTGTGTCGGTGTACTAGAGTAGGGGTACCCTAGTATCCCGAACTTGTGCACGGGCAGTCGCAGCGTCCCGCGGCAAGGCTTGCCGGGTGACCGCCAATATCCTCTGTGGTTCCTTTGGAGCCATTCAAGAACAAAGTATTCAAGCCAAGGAGACAAGGCCCCGGCAAGAGGAGCTTGCCGGGAAGGCCACTCAAGGCACAAGACCCCGGCAGGAGGAGCTTGCCGGGGAGGCCACCCAAGGCATCTCAAGGAACTTGCCGCGACGCGCCACGCGTCCCGGCAAGACCCGGAGAACGACAAGCTCTCGGACGCGACAAGACAACGGCCACGGCAAGGCGTTTGCCGCGGCCAGCAACCACTCTGTACCCGCGCTCCAGCACACCCACCAACGTGTCGCTCTGGGACCCTTCCAGGCGTACGTGGCGGGAGGCTGTGCAGCCAGGGGTGCACTGTGGCAAGCGGCGCTGACAAGATCACCATCGTGGCGAACGGTGGCGTCCCTGATGGTCCCTTTCTGCACTGTTTAGACGACGCAGACGGGCATTTAATGCCCTTGTCCCCTGCCATCAGGGTTAGGTAGGATACACTGTACAGGTAGCTGTACCAACCGCAACACCTTTCCATTTTTACCCTTGTCTATGTTGCCACCTGTTGGAGACCCCTTGATCATATAAAAGGAGGCCCATGCACAACGTAGGGGAGGGGGGACAGTAGAACGCTCACGCTCGGTCTCGTTAGCTGCTGGTGCGTACTGTAGCACTCTGCGCTCCCGAGCAAGAACTCAATACAAACCACAAAGCAGCAGTAGGAGTATTATCTCTCCGGAGAGCTCCGAAGCTGGGTAAACTGCTCGTGTGCTCCGCCTCGATCTGCTCTTCGTGCGACCTCCGCCCCCCACCGAACCGAAAGGGGCTCGGTCCCCATAGGTGCTCGTGGATCAGTTTCCCCGACATCTTTGGCGCGCCAGGTAGGGGGCGTCGAGGTTGTGTGAACCTGATCCGGTGTTCACACGAGCTAGATCTTCATCATCTTCATCGATATGCCGCCGAAGAAGAAGGCTTCGGAGGCGGCTGCTCCGTCCGCGACAAACCCACCACCGCCGGAGCAAACAGCTGGTGGGGAAGACGCCGGCAGAAGAACGGGCGTCGACGAGGGAGCTCACGGTGCTGCCAGGTCCAAGGACAAGGCTTCGCTGCCCATCGGTGGTGGAGCCGGCTCCCACGACGACCGAGCGTCCGTAGATGCACCGCGCCCATCTCAGGAGGCGCAGGACCGGCAGCGTCGTGGTACTCACGGCACCATACGCTTGCTGGATCCAGATCGAGCTGGCGGATCTCGGGATGCTCCAGGCCAGCATGCGCGCCAACGTGCTGGCGTGAGCGAAGCACGGTCGTCTGGACGGGATATTGCTCCTTCTAACGCAATTAGAAGTCCGAGCATATCCCGCTCCTCGCACCGTTCGCCACCGCTACCCGCCACTCCAGCAGAAGCTTTGGCGCGAGCTCAACTGCTCCTAGACTTCCCTCCAACGCCAGACAAGATCGACGACTGGAGGGCCACCATTCAGAGTCTCATCGGCTTCGCCAACGGCGACACTCCACGGCAGCCGACTACGTCGCAGCCGCGGCAAGTCATCCATGTGCGACCCGATGGCGACAAGACCGGTGGGGGTGCAACCACCGTGCACTCTCCGCGCGGAGGCCAAGATCGCCGACTCGCCGGGTCCACCGCGACAGCGACTCCACTGCTTCATCAGATCCACGAGCTCGTCGCGATCAACACCAAGAGTGCTGGGGCGCAGTCTGCTCCAGCAAACCCCAGGGTTTGTTCCGTCGAAGCAGACGCTCCCGACAAGTTTTGCTCCGGCAAGCTTGCCGGGGAACGTCAAGCTCCAGCTGAGCCGCAATTTCTCGCCGTAGAAGCGGATGTTCCCACAGCAGCAGATGTGCCTTTAGTCCTTGTTGTCGAGCCACAAGCTCCAGCATGGGCACAGCAGATCGTCCGATTCCTTCAGACATGAGAACTTCTCGAAGAGCAAGAAGAAGCGGAAAGAGTAGCCCGACAGTCAAGTATGCACCAGTTTGTCGACAACGCACTGTATAGAAGAAGACTCAATGGGGTGAAATTGAAGTGTATTCACCGGGAAGACGGACAAAAGCTGTTGGCAGAGATACGTGGAGGCATTTGTGGTCACCACATTGGCGCAAGAGCGCTTGCCGGCAAGGTTTCTTTTGGCCGACAGCCCTCCAGGATGCAACTGCACAAGTAACCAAGTGTGAACCGTGCCAGTTCCATTCCAAGCAAATTCGCCAGCCAGCTCCAGCTCTCCAGATGATCCCTTTATCCTAGCCATTTTCGGTCTGGGGGCTCGACATCCTCAGCCCTTTCCCCCGAGCAGTCGGGGGCTTTGAGTACTTGTACGTCGCAATCGACAAGTTCACAAAGTGGCCGGAAGTGGAAGCAGTGAGGAAGGTGACAGCACAGTCAGCAGTCAAGTTCTTCAGGTCGATTGTTTGCCGCTTCGGGATCCCTTACAGGATCATCACCGACAATGACACGCAATTCACGAGCCGCACCTTCATGCAGTACGTCCAAGATCTTGGCGCCAAGGTCTGCTTCGCTTCTGTTGCTCACCCCAGGAGCAACGGTCAAGCGGAGAGGGCAAATGCTGAAGTGCTGCGTGGACTCAAGACCAGGACTTTCGACAGGCTGCACGGGTGCGGAAGAAACTGGATTGAGGAGCTGCCGGTGGTTCTTTGGTCGATCAGGACGACGCCAAATCGAGCCACTGGCCAGACACCTTTCGCTCTAGTCTATGGAGCAGAGGCAGTTCTCCCCACGGAACTCGTATACGGGTCGCCTCGAGTGCTCGCTTATGATGAGCTTGAGCAAGAGCAGCTGCGACAAGATGACGCGCTGCTCCTTGAGGAAGACCGTCTTCAGGCTGCTGTACGAGCTGCTCGCTACCAGCAAGCTTTGCGCCGCTACCATAGCCGCAAAGTTAACGCCAGAAGTCTCGAGGAAGGCGACCTTGTTCTTCGGCGCGTTCAGTCCGCCAAGAATTCCAACAAGTTGACGCCGAAGTGGGAAGGCCCTTAGCGGGTGAAACGAGTCACTAGGCCTGGCGCTGTCCGCCTTGAGACCGAAGATGGCATTCCGGTGAGCAACTCCTGGAACATTGAGCATCTTCGTAAGTTTTACCCGTAAGGCGCGGTTGCCGGACCCTGCTCCGGCAACTATCTTTTGTACAAGTCTTGCCGCTGTTGCATGTAATCCTTTGTACAAAGCCAGGCGCAGACCTTGTCAATTTCATGCTTTTTATTTTTTGCATGAGTTATCTGACACTTTGTGCAGCGAACACCCCCTGTAAGCAATAACGAGCCATAAGGCTCCATATCATTATTTTCTTTACTTTCTTTTTTCTCAAGGAAATGAAGGTTCCTTCGCCCACAAGTTTACCGGGGGGGAAGGGGAAGATAATGGTATGGACCAGGCGTCGTTCAAGAAAGTTTCGCCTTGCCGGGAAGCAAAAGACAGAAAAGCTAAGTTGCCAAAGTTTGAGCAATCAGATATTTTTAAATTTTTTAAGTTATCTTCCTTAAACGACCATGCTTTGTATGGAAAACCTGTGCGCGAAGGAACCGGCTCGTGGCTACTTGCGCCCTTACTTTGTTTAGAGTTTGCTCAACAGTTTAAGTGTGCTGCGACTAGAGTCGCGCCCTTACTCTGTTTCGAGTTCGCTCAACAACTTAAGCGAGCTGCGACTAGTTACGACAAGGTTTCTTGTCGGCAACGGCACTCCCAGCAGGCTGCTGACGTCCCGCACTCAGCGCTCGCGGCGAGGGTGCCTGCGCTGGCAACTTCCCTAAAAGCGTAGGGCAAAAACATACAAAGGAAGGAATCAAGTAAAGGAAATAACATTGCAATCGCTGCCCAAAATAGAGTTATATTACAAAATAGCTTGTCGCGGCTCTAATAGACTGTTTTCATAATATGATCAGCAACGACAAGAAAAGAAGAAAACGGGCGGCCTAGTCCACGCGATCACCCTCAACCCTCTTGATCCTGCTCACCTTGTCCACAATGGGTGCGACAAGGTCCTTGAGCGCCTCCAGATCAGCTTCCGCCGGCAGGGATGTGAGGACGTTGGTGAGGTTGAGGCCCGGGTTGCGGAAGGCTACCTTCACCAACACTTTTTGAAGAGCTCCCGCGCAGATCTTGCGCGACTCGTCGGCCAGCTGCTTTGGGATCCTCTCCCGGAGTCGCTGGAGGGCCGTCGCCACGCCTTTGAAGAACAGAGTGAGCTTGGCGCTGGATGGAGGCTCTCATCAGAAGGATACCCGAGATCCTCCATCCCCAGCTGCGCCAGCTCCCTGTCAATATCTGCGGCAGCATTCACAAGACCTTCCGTCCACTGCTCCACATTCTCCCTGAAGGTGTTCTGGGTGGCAGCAATGCTCTCCAGCAGCGCCTTGTCGGCCTTGATCTCCTTCTTCAGGGCCGCCTCCTGCTCCCTGGCGCCGTCCAGTGTCTTGGTCAAAGCGGTCAGCTTCAACTCAAGATCGGCGTTGGAATCCTTGGCGGCGCTAAGCTCCTTGATCTTCTCGGTGAGACGACCCTGCAGCTCGCCAAAGGTGTAGGCGTGCTTCTCGCGCTCATGCTTGAGCGCGGCAAGCTCTTCGTCGCTCGCCCTGAGATCGGTTTCCAGCTGCGCCACCTTCGTCTCCAGCTCCTTCTTGGCGGCCTCGGCAGCTGCGGCAGCGTCCTTTGCTTCCTTGAGAGCTTCGCCAAGTGTTCGCTCGCGCGCGGCAAGCTCCTCCTCGTGGCTATCGAGGTTGACCTTCCGCTGCGCCAGTTCACCCTCCTGCACCGACAGCTTCTCAGCGGCAAGACGCTGTTGCTCCTCGACGTCAGCCTTCTCGAGGAGGAAGGCCTTCTGCGCCTCCTCGAGCTGCTCCCGCTCCTCCGCCAGGGACCGGAGAGCTGCCTGGTTGATGCCTCGGAGCTCCGCCGCGCGCTTCTCAATGTCGGCTCCTGCCTTCGCGGCAAGGGGCCGGGGAAACTAATCCACGAGCACCTATGGGGACCGAGCCCCTTTCGGTTCGGCGGGGGGCGGAGGTCGCACGAAGAGCAGATCGAGGCGGAGCACACGAGCAGTTTACCCAGCTTCGGAGCTCTCCGGAGAGATAATACTCCTACTGCTGCTTTGTGGTTTGTATTGAGTTCTTGCTCGGGAGCGCTGAGTGCTATAGTACGCACCAGCAGCTAACGAGACCGAGCGTGAGCGTTCTACTGTCCCCCCTCCCCTACGTTGTGCATGGGCCTCCTTTTATATGATCAAGGGGTCTCCAACAGGTGGCAACATAGACAAGGGTAAAAATGGAAAGGTGCTGCGGTTGGTACAGCTACCTGTACAGTGTATCCTACCTAACCCTGACGGCAGGGGACAAGGGCATTAAATGCCCGTCTGCGTCGTCTAAACAGTGCAGAAAGGGACCGTCAGGGACGCCACCGTTCGCCACGATGGCGATCTTTTCAGCGCCGCTTGCCACAGTGCACCCCTGGCTACACAGCCTCCCGCCACGTACGCCTGGAAGGGTCCCAGAGCGACACGTTGGTGGGTGTGCTGGAGCGCGGGTACAGAGTGGTTGCTGGACGCGGCCCCATAGGTGCTCGTGGATTAGTTTCCCCGGCCCCTTGCCACGAAGGCGGGTGCCGACATTGAGAAGCGCGCGGTGGAGCTCCGCGACATCAACCAGGCAGCTCTCCGGTCCCTGGCGGAGGAGCGGGAGCAGCTCGAGGAGGCGCAGAAGGCCTTCCTCCTCGAGAAGGCTGACGTTGAGGAGCAACAACGGCTTGCCGCTGAGAAGCTGTCGGCGCAGGAGGGTGAACTGGTGCAGCGGAAGGTCAACCTCGATAGCAACAAGGAGGAGCTTGCCGCGCGCGAGCGAACACTTGGCGGAGCTATCAAGCAAGCGGAGGATATTGCCGCAGCCGCCGAGGCCGCCAAGAAGGAGCTGGAGACGAAGGTGGCGCAGCTGGAAACTGATCTCAGGGCGAGCGGCGAAGAGCTTGCCGCGCTCAAGCATGAGCGCGAGAAGGACGCCTACACCTTTGGCGAGCTGCAGGGTCGTCTCGCCGAGAAGATCAAGGAGCTTGGCGCCGCCAAAGATTCCAACGCCGATCTTGAGTTGAAGCTGACCGCTTTGACCAAGACGCTGGACAGCGCCAGGGAACAGGAGGTGGCCCTGAAGAAGGAAATCAAGGCCGACAAGGCGCTGCTGGAGAGCATTGCTGCCACCCAGAACACCTTCAGGGAGAATGTGGAGCAGTGGACGGAGGGTCTTGTGATTGCTGCCGCAGATATTGACAGGGAGCTGGCGCAGCTGGGGATGGAGGATCTCGGGTATCCTTCTGATGAGAGCCTCCCATCCAGCGCCAAGCTCACTTTGTTCTTCAGAGGCGTGGCGACGACCCTTCAACGACTCCGGGAGAGGATCCCAAAGCAGCTGGCCGACGAGTCGCGCAAGATCTGCGCGGGAGCTCTTCAAAAAGTGTTGGTGAAGGTAGCCTTCCGCAACCCGGGCCTCAACCTCACCAACGTCCTCAGATCCCTGCCGGCGGAAGCTGATCTGGAGGCGCTCAAGGACCTTGTCGCACCCATTGTGGACAAGGTGAGCGGGATCAAGAGGGTTGAGGGAGATCGCGTGGACTAGGCCGCCCGTTTTCTTCTTTTCTTGTCGCTGCTGATCATGTTATGAAAACAGTCTATTAGAGCCGCGACAAGCTATTTTGTAATAGAACTCTTTTTTGGGCAGCGATTGCAATGTTATTTCCTTTACTTGATTCCTTCCTTTGTATGTTTTTGCCCTACGCTTTTAGGGAACTTGCCGGCTCTGGCACCCTCGCCGCGAGCGCTGAGTGCGGGACGTCAGCAGCCTGCTGGTAGTGCCGTTGCCAATAAGAAACCTTGTCGTAACTAGTCTCAGCTCGCTTAAGTTGTTGAGTGAACTCGAAACAAAGTAAGGGCGCGACTCTAGTCGCAGCACACTTAAACTGTTGAGCGAACTCGAAACAAAGTAAAGGCGCAACTAGCCACGAGCCGGTTCCTTCGCGCACAGGTTTTCCATACAAAGCATGGTCGTTTAAGGAAGATAACTTAAAAAATTTAAAAACATATGATTGCTCAAACTTTGGCAACTTAGCTTTTCTGTCTTTTGCTTCCCGGCAAGGCGAAACTTTCTTGAACGACGCTTGGTCCATACCATTATCTTCCCCTTCCCCCCCCGGCAAACTTGTGGGCGAAGGAACCTTCATTTCCTTGAGAAAAAAGAAAGTAAAGAAAATAATGATATGGAGCCTTATGGCTCGTTATTGCTTACCGGGGGTGTTCGCTGCACAAAGTGTCAGATAACTCATGCAAAAAATAAAAAGCATGAAATTGACAAGATGTGCGGAGCACATGAGCTTTATTTATGCACAGGGTCTGCGCCTGGCTTTGTACAAAGGATTACATGCAACAGCGGCAAGACTTGTACAAAAGATGGTTGCCGGAGCAGGGTCCGGAAACCGTGCCTTACGGGTAAAACTTACGAAGATGCTCAATGTTCCAGGAGTTGCTCACCGGAATGCCATCTTCGGTCTCAAGGCGGACAGCGCCAGGCCTAGTGACTCGTTTCACCCGGTACGGGCCTTCCCACTTCGGCGTCAACTTGTTGGAATTCTTGGCGGACTGAACGCGCCGAAGAACAAGGTCGCCTTCCTCGAGACTTCTGGCGTTAACTTTGCGGCTATGGTAGCGGCGCAAAGCTTGCTGGTAGCGAGCAGCTCGTACAGCAGCCTGAAGACGGTCTTCCTCAAGGAGCAGCGCGTCATCTTGTCGCAGCTGCTCTTGCTCAAGCTTATCATAAGCGAGCACTCGAGGCGACCCATATACGAGTTCCGTGGGGAGAACTGCCTCTGCTCCATAGACTAGAGCGAAAGGTGTCTGGCCAGTGGCTCGATTTGGCGTCGTCCTGATCGACCAAAGAACCACCGGCAGCTCCTCGATCCAGTTTCTTCTGCACCCGTGCAGCCTGTTGAAAGTCCTGGTCTTGAGTCCACGCAGCACTTCAGCATTTGCCCTCTCCGCTTGACCGTTGCTCCTGGGGTGAGCAACAGAAGCGAAGCAGACCTTGGCGCCAAGATCTTGGACGTACTGCATGAAGGTGCGGCTTGTGAATTGCGTACCATTGTCGGTGATGATCCTGTTAGGGATCCCGAAGCGGCAAATAATCGACCTAAAGAACTTGACTGCTGACTGTGCTGTCACCTTCCTCACTGCTTCCACTTCCGGCCACTTTGTGAACTTGTCGATTGCGACGTACAAGTACTCAAAGCCCCCGACTGCTCGGGGGAAGGGGCCGAGGATGTCGAGCCCCCAGACCGAAAATGGCCAGGATAAAGGGATCGTCTAGAGAGCTTGAGCTGGCTGGTGTATCTGCTTGGAATGAAACTGGCACGCTTCACACTTGGTTACTTGTGCAGTCGCATCCTGGAGGGCTGTCGGCCAAAAGAAACCTTGCCGGAAAGCTTTGCCGGCAAGCGCTCTTGCGCCAATGTGGTGACCACAAATGCCTCCATGTATCTCTACCAACAGCTTTTGTCCGTCTTCCCGGTGAATACACTTCAATTTCACCCCGTTGAGTCTTCTTCTGTACAGTGCGTTGTCGACAAACTGGTACATACTTGACTACCGAGCTACTCTTTCCACTTCTTCTTGCTCTTTGGGAAGTTCTCTTGTCTGAAGGAAACGGACGATCTGCTGTGCCCATGCTGGAGCTTGTGGCTCGACAACAAGGACTAAAGGCACATCTGCTGCTGTGGGAACATCCGCTTCTACGGCGAGAAACTGCGGCTCAGCCGGAGCTTGACGTTTACCGGCAAGCTTGCCGGAGCAAAACTTGTCGTGAGCGTCTGCTTCAACGGAACAAACCCTGGGGTTTGCCGGAGCAGACTGCTCCCCAACACTCTTGGTGTTGATCGCGACGAGCTCGTGGATCTGATGAAGCAGTGGAGTCGCTGTCGCGGTGGACCCGGCGAGTCGGCGATCTTGGCCTCCGCGGCGGAGAGTGCATGGTGGTTGCACCCTCACCGGTCTTGTCGCCATCGGGTCGCGCCTGGCTGACTTGCCGCGGCTGCGACGTAGTCGGCTGCCGTGGAGTGTCGTCGTTGGCGAAGCCGATGAGACTCTGAATGGTGGCCCTCCAGTCGTCGATCTTGTCTGGCGTTGGAGGGAAGTCTAGGAGCAGTTGAGCTCGCGCCAAAGCTTCTGCTGGAGTGGCGGGTAGCGGTGGCGAACGGTGCGAGGAGCGGGATATGCTCGGACTTCTAATTGCGTTAGAAGGAGCAATATCCCGTCCAGGCGACCGTGCTTCGCCCGCGCCAGCACGTTGGCGCGCATGCTGGCCTGGAGCATCCCGAGATCCGCCAGCTCGATCTGGGTCCAGCAAGCGTATGGTACCGTGAATACCACGACGCTGTCGGTCCTGCGCCTCTTGAGATGGGCGCGGTGCATCTACGGACGCTCGGTCGTCGTGGGAGCCGGCTACACCGCCGATGGGCAGCGCAGCCTTGTCCTTGGACCTGGCGGCACCGTGAGCTCCCTCGTCGATGCCCGTTCTTCCGCCGGCGTCTTCCCCACCAGCCGTTTGCTCCGGTGGTGGTGGGTTTGTCGCGGACGGAGTAGCCGCCTCCGAAGCCTTCTTCTTTGGCGGCATGTCGATGAAGATGATGAAGATCTAGCTCGTGTGAACGCCGGATCAGGTTCACACAACCTCGACGCCCCCTACCTGGCGCGCCAAAGATGTCGGGGAAACTGATCCACGAGCACCTATGGGGACCGAGCCCCTTTCGGTTTGGCGGGGGGCGGAGGTCGCACGAAGAGCAGATCGAGGCGTAGCACACGAGTAGTTTACCCAGCTTCGGAGCTCTCCGGAGAGATAATACTCCTACTGCTGCTTTGTGGTTTGTATTGAGTTCTTCCTCGGGAGCGCTGAGTGCTACAGTACGCACCAGCAGCTAACGAGACCGAGCGTGAGCGTTCAACTGTCCCCCCTCCCCTACGTTGTGCATGGGCCTCCTTTTATATGATCAAGGGGTCTCCAACAGGTGGCAACGTAGACAAGGGTAAAAATGGAAAGGTGATGTGGTTGGTACAACTACCTGTACAGTGTATCCTACCTGGCTGCGTCGTCTAAACAGTGAAGAAAGGGACCGTCAGGGACGCCACCGTTCGCCACGATGGCGATCTTGTCAGCGCCGCTTGCCACAGTGCACCCCTGGCTGCACAGCCTCCCACCACGTATGCCTGGAAGGGTCCCAGAGCGACACGTTGGTGGGTGTGCTGGAGCGCGGGTACAGAGTGGTTGCTGGCCGCGGCAAACGCCTTGCCGCGGCCATTGTCTTGTCGCTTCCGGGAGCTTGTCGTTCGCCGGGTCTTGCCGGGACGCGTGGCGCGTCGCAGCAAGTTCCTTGAGATGCCTTGGGTGGCCTCCCCGGCAAGCTCCTCCTACTGGGGTCTTGTGCCTTGAGTGGCCTTCCCGGCAAGCTCCTCTTGCCGGGGCCTTGTCTCCTTGGCTTGAATACTTTGTTCTTGAATGGATCCAAAGGAACCACAGAGGATATTAGCGGTCACCCGGCAAGCCTTGCCGCGGGACGCTGCGACTGCCCGTGCACAAGTTCGGGATACTAGGGTACCCCTACTCTAGTACACCGACAACGTGATTTTGGGCGTCAGTGTTTACTGTGGTGTTCGTGGGCCTTAATTTACGTCGTGTTTGTCGTTTTTGATGTGAGAATTATCGATATGTTATAGTTTTTTGAGATTTTTTTCATCTGTAATTTATGATTACAAGTTTTGTGTTCTTGGTCGTTTTCCACACCCGCCATGGAAATCTGTTCTTCTTTTTCTGTTGTTTTACTTTCTAATTGGTGTTGCAGGGAGAGATATAAGAACTGTATGAAAAGATTTGTGTTGTAAATTTTGCTTTTTTGAGTTGTTTCTACCCCAGATTCCCATGTTGTTTTGTCGTTGGTGGAGGTTGTGTACGGCGGCTGACTGTAAGCTGTGATTTCGGGTAATCTGGTCAAACTGTGTAATTAAGTTGCGTGTTTTTCAGTGTTGTTTTGAATTGATGCCCGTATGTGTAGTTGGACTGCTGCCGTGTCAAAGTTTTGTTACTGTGTGTTGACATGGGAGCCGCACCAATGGCTCTGCACTTTGATTATAAAGCCCGAGCCCTCTATCAGTTTCATTCTACGAGCTGCAACCAAAGAAAAGGGAGATGGATCCTGAGCTGGGAGAGGTTACAGAGGAGGAGGGGGACGCCATAGATGTTAGGGCTGCAGTAGCGGAGCAGAGGAGGAGGAGGGCAGGCGCAGGCAGATGGCGCGACGTGCTGTCGAGGAGGAACTGGAGGCAGAGTTCAACAGACGACTTGCACGTGAGGTGATGCATACTTGCAACTCCAATGAATTGGAGCTTCTTTTCCCAGAGGGCAGGGGAAGGAACCATATTCAGATCACTAGTTGGGCTAGGGCGAGAGCAGCCACGGCTCCACATCCATCCACCAGGGCAAAATGGCGTCGTTTCTTTGATCGTTATGACTGAAGTAGTGAATATTATATTTTTAAGATTTTTGTTGTGAGGGAGCAGATGTTCGAATGTCTAAATGAATTCAACTTTGTTTTTGTCTCTGAATGTGTTGTTTTGTCTGCATATGTTCGACATGTGCACCTTTGAACTGCTTGGTTTTCTGAAGTTGAACTGATTTGCGGTCAAATGTTGGATGGCTTGTCTAATAACTATTTCCTACTAGCTGGCTGCCCATCTGCCTATTTATTATTTTTATAATCTGCGAGTGTCCCTGACTATAAACGTTATCCATCTATGTGTGGTGTGTGGCCAAGTCTTCCCCCTCCCTTTTATTCATTCTTCCAGAATTAGATCTAGGTTCCTCTCTCTTCTCTTCATTGCCTTTTTCTCTGTTCCTGTGTGTTCGATGGAGGATTGTTCATGCGGATGCCTGGTAAAGATGGCGTGCATAGCTGACGGCTGTGTGTACGAGTCTGGTTTGGAGCTCACTCAGGCTCAGCGGCGTGGGCAACTTTCTTGTTTGCTGTACGGCAACCATGGGTTTCGTACACCCTATGTTTGTCGCCTGACGGATGGTGACTTGAAGGAATCATGGGTATGTGTTTCTATTTGTTTTGTTTTCTACTTTCTTGTTGGTTTCTGTTTGAAACCCATGGACTGGATCTGCAGTTTTATCTTATGAATAGCTTGTCTATATTTTTTTAATTTGGTTTTGTTGGATTTTAACAGTAGGGATTTCTGTGTGTATTTGTTCATTACTTAACAGTATTTAAACCATTTTTTGTATAATCCCTGATCTGTTTATGAATAGATGTTTTACTGTAGGTGTATTGATATGTATATTTTTCAGTTTAGTCAGTTCACATGTCTAGTTAGTTTTGTGTTATTGTTTTGGTTCAGATTTTTTCCATTTTAGTTTGTTATGCAAATCGTTCCTATATCTGTGTAAAAATTCAGTTATGTCAGGTGTTCATTTTGTTTTGTACTCCCATGTCCATTTGCAGAAAATGTCACCCAGGATCAGGATTGTTGCTCCTAGTTCCGGTGTTCTGAAGATGGAGACTTCAGACAAGAATGGGTATCAGTTGATGGATGTTGCCTACCACATCGACTTTGATTGTTGCATCAACCTAAGTACTGGGTGGAAGGAGTTTGCGGCTGAGTCTGGATTTGAGGATGGTGATGTGGTTATGATTATGGTTCTTGAGAGAAGACGACTCTCTGACGTTCAGAATTTATGTGCTGTAGGTTTAAATGTGGCAAATGACGCCGGCTTTGAGATTTGTGTATGGTTGATTATGTTGCAGTATTTTTTCTTTTAAAACATTTGCATGTGAGATGGTTGAATTGTATGGTTTTATCAGAATGGTATGGAACTAGTTATGTAATGTTTTTCCTATTGTTCTGCTCAATTATAAGTGTTTTATTTATACATTCTTTATGTTAGTACTGGAACATTTTCTATAGTTGAACTGATGGGCATCCTTTGTTTTGGCTGGTATATTTTTCATGTTCATAACTCGGAGACGGTGCTATACGCGGATGATTTTTTTAGAACCCTTTTTTGTTATTGAGTTTGCTGAACTTACATTTTGTTAATGATAGTACTGCTCTATTTTAGGGTGTCAATTACCAATCAAATTTGTTTGTTGTATAATATTTTTTCTTACTTTTTTTCATGAATTTTGGAGCATGTTTTTTATAGATGAATAGTGATAGTATTGGTATTTTATAAAATAAAAAAATTAATCTTCGCTGCACAGTACTTTCTTTTTATTTTTGTACTTGAACCTTATGAATTGTAGTAGTTGAACATTTTTGTGATTTTTATTTACAGTCTTATATATATATATATATATATATATATATATATATATATATATATATATATATATATACTTCTTACCATTAAGATGTGTTTGAACTTTTTCACAATATTTTTGTTTATTAACTGATTTTTCTTGTGAGTTTTTTTTAAATTATTTTCATTTTTTATTTTTTGTCGTGCGTGATCTACTGGATTTTTGTAATGGGGCGAAGTACTTTGTTGGGCCATCGGGCTGGGTCGTTGTATTCGGCCCGGATAGCTTCTCTCGCGCGGCTGTGCAGCACGTCGTGCGCGTGAGCTATGTGTTTAGTCCCACCTCGCTAGTCGAGGGGGCTCTAGACTTGTTTATAAGCATAGCCGATGCTAACCAGTTGAACTCCTCTGAACACTTACCTGAGCGCTTATACACGGCTCTCTCTCTCTCTCTCTTGACCTATGGGCCCTGGACGGCAGGCCCTGCGGGTATGCGGATTACTAGGGATTCGCCCACGGGCTCGAGTTCAAGTATCTAGCATTTGTCAGGGCCTGCGCCTGTCCTTGGGCGGTCATTTTTTTTTGTTTTTTTGATCTAGTACTTGACTACACCAGTAACTTGGACTGGTACTTTTTTGTCCTTGTGCTGTCAATTTTTTCTTTTTTGTTTGTTTGAATATAGTACTATGGCATGACTTGCCCCCGCATCGAACCGTACCGAGGGGCATAGTTGTACTGACACATCTTCCTTGTATGGACTTTGCCCATTATCTATCTTAGGGGTGTGGGTGCGTGGGGTGGGGTGGGGGGAAACAGAATAACCGCACTGCGCCTGTCAAACGAGCATACTGTCGCGTTAGCGCGAGGCCGAGCCGAGCCAGGAACGAGCCGTAGCAGGCGACGACGCGGTGTGCCGCGGCATCGCATGCGGAGGCGAGTCCGTAACATGACTTGCCCCATTATCTTATCTTAGGGGTGTGGGTGCGTGGGGAAACAGAATAACCGCATTTTCTATCTTTTTAGGGGTGTGGGTGCGTGAGAGAAACATGACTTGCCCCCGCACCGAACCGTACCGAGGGACATAGTTGTACCGACACATCTTCCTTGTATGGACTTTGCCCCATTATCTATCTTAGGGGTGTGGGTGCGTGGGGTGGGGTGGGGGGAAACAGAATAACCGCACTGCGCCTGTCAAACGAGCGCACTGCCGCGTTAGCGCGAGGCCGAGCCGGGCGGGGGGGGGGAGGGGGGGGTCGGGATCCCCCTCCCCCATCCCAGCGAGGCCGAGCCAGGAACGAGCCGTAGCAGGCGACGACGCGGCGTGCCGCGGCGTCGCGTGCGGAGGCGAGTCCGTAACATGACTTGCAACATTATCTTATCTTAGGGGTGTGGGTGCGTGGGGAAACAGAATAACCGCGTTTTCTATCTTCTTAGGGGTGTGGGTGCGTGGGGGAAACATGACTTGCCCCCGCACCGAACCGTACCGAGGGGCATAGTTGTACCGACACATCTTCCTTGTATGGACTTTGCCCCATTATCTATCTTAGGGGTGTGGGTGCGTGGGGTGGGGGGAAACAGAATAACCGCACTGCGCCTGTCAAACGAGCGCACTGCCGCGTTAGCGCGAGGCCGAGCCAGGAACGAGCCGTAGCAGGCGACGACGCGGCGTCGCATGCGGAGGCGAGTCCGTAACATTACTTGCCCCATTATCTTATCTTAGGGGTGTGGGTACGTGGGGAACAGAATAACCGCGTTTTCTATCTTTTTAGGGGTGTGGGTGCGTCGGGGAAACATGACTTGCCCCCGCACCGAACCGTACCGAGGGGCATAGTTGTACTGACACATCTTCCTTGTATGGACTTTGTCCCATTATCTATCTGAGGGGTGTGGGTGCGTGGGGTGGGGTGGGGGGAAACAGAATAACCGCACTCCGCATGTCAAACGAGCGCACTGCCGCGTTAGCGCGAGGCTGAAACGGGAGGGAGGGGGGTCGGGACCCCCCTCCCCCATCCCGGCGAGGCCGAGCCAGGAACGAGCCGTAGCAGGCGACGACGCGGCGTGCCGCGGCGTCGCATGCGGAGGCGAGTCCGTAACATGACTTGCCCCATTATCTTATCTTAGGGGTGTGGGTGCATGGGGAAACAGAATAACCGCGTTTTCTATCTTTTTAGGGCTGTGGGTGCGTGGGGGAAACATGACTTGCCCCGCAGCAAACCGTACCGAGGGGCATAGTTGTACTGACACATCTTCCTTGTATGGACTTTGCCCCATTTTCTATCTTAGGGGTGTGGGTGCGTGGGGTGGGGTGGGGGGAAATAGAATAACCGCACTGCGCCTGTCAAACGAGCGCACTGCCGTGTTAGCACGAGGCCGAGCCAGGGGGAGGGGGGGGTCGGGACCCCCCCTCCCCCATCCCGGTGAGGCCGAGCCAGGAACGAGCCGTAGCAGGCGACGCCGCGGCGTGCCGCGGCATCGCATGCGGAGGCGAGTCCGTAACATGACTTGCCCCATTATCTTATCTTAGGGGTGTGGGTGCGTGGGGAAACATAATAACCGTGTTTTCTATCTTTTTAGGGGTGTGGGTGCGTGGGGGAAACATCACTTGCCCCCGCACCGAACCGTACCGAGGGGCATAGTTGTACTGACACATCTTCCTTGTATGGACTTTGCCCCATTTTCTATCTTAGGGGTGTGGGTGCGTGGGGTGGGGTGGGGGGAAACAGAATAACCGCACTGCGCCTGTCAAATGAGCGCACTGCCGCGTTAGCGCGAGGCCGAGCCAGGAACGAGCCGTAGCAGGCGACGACGCGGCGTGCCGCGGCGTCGCATGCGGAGGCGAGTCCGTAACATGACTTGCCCCATTATCTTATCTTTATTTTTTAGGGGAAAAACTTCACCATTATGAATTGTTTTTTCATTTGTACTTTTTTGATAATTTTTTTTGTACTGTTGTGAGTTATTATTTGTACTTTAGCCGTTTGTTTTTACCATCTATATTAATTTTTTATTTGTATTTGATTTTTGGTATTATCTTTTGTAACTGGCTAGAGATAGTGGGCTTCGCCACGGTTGTGGGCTTTAGGCATCCGTTTTCTCCCAGTCATCTTTTAACCCTCCCACTCACCTTTTAACCTCCTATCTTCCTCATTCCGCTCCTCTCCCATCCCCAAATCGATTCCGTCTTCGTTCCCCTCTTCTTCTCTTCTCGGAGCGGGAGTTGTTTCTCCTGTTTCGCCGCGGGAGCGTCGGCCGGAGGGCTCAACCCCAGGGGTGGAGGTCCGGGTGCTCTTTTTTGTTCTTTTTGCTCTGCCATTGACTTTGCTTGCGTCCTCTTATGTTCAGATTTTCTCTCTATTTCTAATCTCTTGCTCTCTTTGTTGTCCCAGGCTGCATTCGCTAGGGTTCCTTTGCTGTTGAACGAGCGTTTGGCGGCAGTGATACTGGATTGCGTGGTGGATTTTGTGTTTGCTGGTAAGAGTTTTTATTTTGTATGGCGTGCTTCGTTTCTGAAATAGTTCAAATCCCTAATTTTTGTTCATGTGTCTTGCAGATCTGGTTCGGACGATTTTAGGACTGTAGATCTCAATGGGTACATCATCCAGTCCGGACAAATTGAATGCAGGTGATTTTCCCTGTATTTTTGGATGATGTTTTAATAGATCTGGTTTTTATGTTGTACCGTTGTTGTCTTATCGACTTTATAAGTTGTATGTATTTTGATATGTGTTAATTTTGTCCTGGATTGCATGGCGTGTATGGTGTTGGCAGTTGATGCAACGTGCAGACAGGATGTAGTACTTATCACCATGTGTATTTTGAACTGATGTCCTGGCATTTGAATAGGTTGTAGTAGTCAATGAAGAACTAGTATGGTGTTGAAAGAGTTGTGTTTTTTGAAGTTTGTTCTGCAAGTGGTGGTTCATATTTGTTTTATTCGGTGAACTTGTAGTGTTCACATAGTTGAACTGATTGATTGTTCTTGTACTTTTTTTGCTAATTATGATGTTGTTGCAGATGTTGGAGTGCCGGTGCCTCCTGATTCTGACAAATCAGAACGCTTTCAAGATCTTGTGAATGTTATTTTTGAGACACCAAATCCTCTAGAAGAACTTGCGAATGTTGCTGGTGTTTCCCTTATATTTGCTCTATTTTTATCAGCCTTTAATACATATATATGCTTAGTTACATCAGTTGTTCCGTTTTGTTTTGTGTCTGATGCAATGCACTTTATTTATGTTTTGTGTCTGCAATGTTAATTGTGTTTTAATTTTTTATGTGCGTGGTTATGTTATTGGTTTATGCAGTTAATGACAGCCATGGTGTTCTAGAGGACATTGCTGATGTTGTTAAAGATATTAATGATGGAATGTATTCACTTAAGGTTGATGATGGTGGTGGCAGCTTGCAGTTGTCTGTTACTCAGTCTCAAAGTGTTGATGGCACTGAGCCTGTTACCCAAGCTGAGGATGTTCCTATGCAGTTACAACTCGAGGATGAAAGGATAAGAAAGAAGAAGTATGAATTCCAGAAGAGAAAGGAATTGGAACGACGTCAAAAGGCTGCCTGTGTGCCAGAAAGTGATGTTGATGTTGCTCAAGCTCCTAAATGTGTAGGCGACGAAGGTGGTGACGCGGGTTTTTCAACTGTTCATGTCGGATCTCATGGAAGTGACATGCATGTGAAGACAAACTTGATGCAAACTCGTTTGACGCAAGTGTTTGATCGTGATGGAGTTAAGGAGAAGAAAGTTGTTTTGAAGAGGAAGATGTCAGATCGAATTCCTGATGGCACACAGAGGCGTAGTCCACGTGTGAAAGCTGTTTCCCAACCTGGTAATAGCAAAGCTGATGCGGATAGTTTTGCTGTGAAAATTGGTCCAAGCAAACTTGGTGGCTCCTCTGTTCGTCGGAGTCCACGAGGTTTGACAAATAAGAAGCCTTCTTCGTCTCCTCTTCAAGAGCGGTCTTTGTTGAAAGAAAATAAGAAGCGTAAAGTTCATCCTGCAAAAGTGAACAAAGGTGTGAAGAAGCGTGCTCGTGTTAAAGCTGAAGATTCTGCATCTGAAGAAGTTGATTCATAAGATGAATTTGCAGTGGTATGTGTTTTGTACTGCATGTGTCTTGCTAGTTGTACTTGCAATTATTTAATTGTGTTTGGGCTGGTATGCTGGCCAGGTGAGGCTGGTCATTATTTTGCATCTATTTTGATTGTGGTACTTATGTTGTTTTAATAGTTGAACTTGTGCAAACTTTTCTTTGTTTTACTTGCCTTCATATGTTTGTTTTGTTTCCTATATTCATTGTTTGCAGTGGTATGTGTTTTGTTGTGCATGTGACTTACTAATTGTAATTGTAATGATTTAATTTGTGTTTGGGGTGGTATGCTGGCCAGGTGAGGCTTGTCATTGTATTGATTAATTGAGGGTGGTACTGATGTTGTTTTAATAGTTGAACTTGTGCAATCTTTTTTTTACTTACATTCGTATGCTTGTTTTGTTTTCTATATTCATTGTTTGCAGTGGTTTATGTTTTGTACTGCATGTGACTTACTAGTTGTACTTGCAATGATTTAATTGTGTTTCGGCTGGTATTGCGGCCAGGTTAGGCTGATCATTGTTTGCATCAATTGAGGGGTGGTACTGATGTTGTTTTAATAGTTGAACTTGTGCAATATTTTCTTTTTCTTTTTACTTGCATTCATATGCTTTTGTTGTTTTGTATATTCATTTTTTTAAGGTGTGGCTTTTTTGTTTTCATTTACAGCCTGTTAGCGTCATGAGTCCGGTCAAGCCGGTAGGAGGCAATGCCGGAAAAGTTGCCTTGGATGAAGGTGACCAACGGAAATTGAACCTAACCGTGCCATGTTCGTTGAGAGAGGTTGAAGATTGTGCTAAATTGCTCGAGAGTCGGCATGTGGCTAGGGTTCATGCATCTGGTTTTGGTTCTATCTTCAGGTGGAGGGTGAAGTCTAACATTTCCCGCCCTCTGATGGGAGTTTTGTACCTGAGGATAGATTGTGATACAATGACTCTTGACATGGGTGAGGCTAATAAGAAGCTTCGCATCACTAGCGATGGTATACATCAATTATTTGGTTTCCCTCAGGGTGGTCGTTCTGCGCCAAGGCCGTCAGAGGACAGATATGATGACGCTCTGATGAAGTTAAGATCGGAGCTTGACATTAGCAGGGACAAAGATATCAAGACAAAGGATTTGAGGAATAAGCTCAAGGTGCTCGTCAAGGATCCTAGCAAAGATGACCTTGCTTTGAAAGTGTTCTTCATTATTGTGTTTATGAAGGTTGTGTTGCCTGGATCTGCCCCGCGTGTTTCCAAAGAGGCAGCAATGTTTGAGGGTCTCGTCTTTGAGGACATGGCTAATATGGATTATTGCCAGCTGATGGTTGATGAGCTTAGAAGGGCTGTTGCCAAGTACCAAAGTGGTCATACCATGGGGAAGGCAATCACAGGCTGTGCCATAGGGCTTGTACTAATGTACATTGACTGCCTTATCCGTGCCAAAACGGCGGAGCCTGACATGCGAGTCCCCCGCATATGTTACATGGATCTTGCCAAGCTTTCTGATCTGGTTGATGCAGATTTGATAAAAAAAAGGCAACGCAAATCCAAAGACTTGGGTGTTTGGGAAGCTTCCGGTGAGTTTTGTTTGTTTTGTCTCTTGCAGACCTTTTTTTATTTTTAGGTGTAGCTATTTTTTGCTGTAGTGGACATGTGTACTGTAGAGTTGTCTGTTTATATTTTGTATGGTTTAGGTATGGATTTTTAGTACTGTTGTTTCGTGTTTGGTTGAACTGAATAACTTTGTTCAACTGGCCTGTTGGTAAATACTAACAAATTGGCAATGACAGTTAAAGTTTTATTAGTGGTGTTGATTTTAAATCTGTTAATATCATGATTTATTTTTCCCTATGTGTTGCGTTGATTGATTAACTATTTTTCCCTTTTGTTTGTAGTGGAAAAATCAAGAGGAGGTTGTTTTTTCCGAGTGTATAAACGGCCAGTCCTGGAGATGCCGTCGTCTCAGGTTCCGAAGTTTTCATCTCTGCCCGATGAGTTGAGGGATGGCCATGGTGTTGAGAGTGCTGGTTATGCCCCCTGGCCCTAGTAATGCTAGTGCTTCACAGAGGCAGGGTTTTGGTATTGATGTTGCTATTTCAGCGTTGGAGCGCGCTGAGCATATCTTAAGTAATGTGTGTTCTGAGCTGCGAAAGGTCCCAACGACAGTTGAGCATTTGAGCTGTATCAATGGTATCCTTCCTAAAGGTCATCAATTTAACGCTGAGGAATCTGTTGACTACATTGAGATGGAGAGAATTTTAATCGGTGATATGCGCGACGGTGCCGCTAATCTAGTTCAGAGCTCGGTTCGCCTGTTGAACAACATGAAGCGTTTCAGAACTATGCAAAACTCTCGCTGCAAGCCATATGAAGAAAGTGCAAATGTTGTTATGAAGCAGTTTGAGCAGGATGAGGCTGCTGCCACCGACAGCAGGGCTGGTGATGGTACTGAGGCTAATGTTTTTGACCACGAAACGAATGATGTTGGTTTTGAGCGTCCTGATGTTGATGTGAGTCAGTCCTTGGTGTTTTGCAGTTTTTATGTTGTTGTCCTGATGTCAGTGTTGTAGTTGAACTTCGTCATGTTCATCTATTTATTAATAATTTTCTTTCATGCAGATTGATCACGATGAGGCTGCTGGCACCGACAGCAGGGCTGATGATGGTACTGAGGCTAATGTTTCTGATCAGCGTACGAACGATGTTGGCTCGCAGCACCCTGTTGTTGATGTGAGACAGTCCTCATTGTTTGTATGTTTTTACTATGTTGTTCTGCTGTCAGTATTGTAGTTAAACTTCCTGATCTACATCTGTTTATTATTTTTTCTTTTCATGCAGGAGACCAGTCATAATGTTGAGGCTGCTGTTGACGGTGGAGTTAATGATCTATCCACTTATAAGTGCAAGGTTATTTTTATTTTCATTGTGTTTATTAATATTTTCTTAAAATTTCATGCGCACCGATGTGTCTTGCTTGTTCATTTTTCTATCCCACACTGTTTATTGTTGCTCATAATAGCATTGTTTTTTTGTCTCATTACATTTTAATTAGGGTCCTATTGTTGGCGATGAGCCTTGTTTTCCTGTTGGTGATGTCGCTTTGAATGTTAGCAGCAGCAAGTTCGATGATGTTGCTGTGAATGTTTCCAAGGTTTATTTTTCTGTGCACCTATTCTGTAGCTTATTTTTTATTGTTAGTTTTGTTCATATTATTTACTTTTTTCTGAATTTTTATTTTCATCAGATTACTATTGTTGAGCGTGAGGTTGTCCTTAGTGGTGGAGATGATGCTCATGATGTTCCATTGAGTAGTGGGTGCAATGTTGGTACCAAAGTTGTTGATGAGGATGCCGGTGCTGCCAGCATACTTGATGCCAAATCGCCTGGTGTTGGTATTGCTGGGAATGAAAATGTTTCTGGTTGTGAAGATTTGCCGCAGGAGAATTTCCCGCCTGGAGGTCTTAATTACGGTGATGCATTGCAATATGCTTCTAGCGTGGAGGAGGTGCCATCCGAGGATGACGATTTACTTCTGTCAATTTCTTCTGACCCCTTGACGCAGGAGGCGCTCTTGTTGTCCCAGGATTTTCTTTCTACAGACCCTGAAAGCGCATCAATATTGGTGTCCTCTCAAGATGTCCCATCGTCAAACCCTGAAACTGGAGGCATAATGGTCTCATCACAGGAACTACCGTCGTCGTCAAACCCTGATAGTCCAGGTAAGGACTTTGTAAATGGGGTGTACTTCTCAATTTTGGCATTTTGGACATGTTCTCTTGTAGTTGTTGAACTTATTATTTTTCATCATTTTCTGCAAGCAGAAAGTGGTAATGTTGTTAAGGTTGATACGTTTTTTTCGCTGTTACGAGGTTGCGCACGAACCGTACGAAATGGTTAGTTTGGGATTTTGCCCGTACCATTTTTTGTCTCTTTTTCTTTCTCTAGTTTGATTATTTTTGTTGTTGCAGTAGTTTTAATTCATGTAATCTTTTGTGTTTTTCTAGTCACAAGCCGATGTTTCAAAATAAAGAATGTGATGCCAGTGTTGGTTCTATTGCTAAAGCGTTTGTCCCCACTGGCATGCTGAACTCAGACAGTGCTGATATTGTTTTATATTCTCTACGTCAGAAGTACCGAGACACTGACAAGTTGATAGTTCCCAGATGGGTGACGGTCAGTATTTTGCTTTTTTTGTAAATATGATGATAACTTGTTTTGCCAAATTTCTAACTATTGTTGTTCTTTTTGTACAACAGACCAAGATCCGTAATGGAAATATTGATTCCAATGTGCTAAATTGGTTCACAAGATCAGGTGCTGATGGTTTTGACCAAGTAGGTGAACTTGGACTTTTTGTACTCATTAACTAGAACTGTCATGTTTTCTTTGCAGTTTTGGGAGGTGCGGGGAATGAACTTGATCTGTGCTTCTTTTATTAAAGTTGTACTTATTGTTGCAAGGGAATTGAACTGATATGATTGTTCCTCAATTTTGGGCGGTGGATATAATTTCTTTATGATTATTTGATATTTTGTTTGTACTTATGAATTTCAATTTCCCTCTTTTATTTTATTGTTTGGTAAATTCATTTTTCCTCTGCGATTTTTTTCCAGCTTCTTTTCCCTACATTTGATCCGCCGTCATTTGTGGCCACCATGAAGCCTAGTGAAGTATCTGGGCATTGGTGCTTGGTTGTTCTGAATTTGAAGTTCCATCATTTCGAGTGTCTTGATTCACTCCATGATGAAACCTGGGGTGATGCAGTTAGATTCTTAAGGAATATGACAGATAATATAAAGAAGCTTAGGAGGGAGTCCAGTGTAGACAGGGCCAAACCGTTCTCACCGGCGCATATTGATGGTGTAATTGAAATGGCCGATTACAGCCATGAAGACATTTTGGACATTAGGAAGACTTTGCTGTATACCTGCGCAACTAGCGATGTGTTTGATGTTGACTTCCGGGGTTTGTTTGGCATCGAACCCTGTACATGTGCATGGACTTTTGTAATTTTTTTGCAGCTTGTACTTCTCTATTAGTACTTTCATGAAATATGTATTTGAACTTACGCTTTGTGCGGTCTTCTTTTTTTTTCAGGTGAGTGGCTGGATCTTGGTGAGCCTGACTACAGGTTCTTTGGTAGCCAGTTCTTGGAGCTCGAGCGCGTAGCTATTGATCTTAGCCAGGGGCGTTCTCCCGAAAAGACAAGATCTGGTGTTATGAAGGGGCGGTTGGGAGCTCTGAGAGTTTTACGGCTGCTTGTGCAGATAGCCCTACTACACCCAAGAATCCCATTGTGGAATTGATAGATAGTGATGATGATGTGTTTGGCAAGATTGCTGGCGTTGGAAGAGTCACGAGGAGCGCTGCTACCAAAGGTTTATCTCCCCTTGCTGGAATAGTGGCTCGTAGAGCTGGTGGTGCTAGGAAAGATCCCGCTTTGTATTCTGGCAATGTTGTAAGCACGAAGCGTGCGCCCAGAGCTCCTATAAAGTTTTGCTCCCCTGTGCAGCAGCTTCACCCTTATAAATTCCCTCACCTGGACAAGGCTCGCAGGTTGTATAATCTATTGCTTAGTAATGAATGGCGTGAGAAGTATGGCGAGCGAGTATCTCTCATTATTTTTTCCTCTTCCTTTTCTTCTGTTGTTTGTAACTGCTAGATAAATATGGCCTGAACTGTTCCTTTTTATACAACTCGAACTGCTATGAATGCCTTATCTTGCTTCTCCTTCTTTTTGTTCTTGTGTGTGCTGCAGGAATACATTCTCAATGATACCTCAGCCTGATGGAAACGTAACTAACTTCACTGGGAATCGCATCTGGGAAGTTTTTTCACCTGGGCAAATGATGGAGGGTGATGTAATTGACTTCCTCATTGATGATTGGAAGCAAGATCCCGATAGAAATGCTGATTTCGCATCTGGGAAAAGGATATTGCTGAGTCCATATTTCATCGCGGTAATCAATCAGATCGGTTTCTTTATGTTGAACAAGACTGTCTATTGTTTTTACGATTTTTAATAATACTTTGCTTGTTGATTCTTTTTCCGCTGTTTATTTTCTATTTTGGCTTTTTTGCAGGTTGTGCTTGACTGTTCGTTTTACGAGGATGAAAATAAAGTGTTTAATGTGGAGAGTGCAGCGAGAGATTTCAAGAGCTATGTTAAAGCTAATGAAGACTTGCTCAGTGCCGACCTTGTGAGATCTACTAGCTGACTTTTGGTTTTTATTTGTTTGTTGTGATGCTGGTTTTTACTTTGAATATTTAACATCTCTTTTTTGGTCATTTGTTTTTAGATCATGATGCCTCTATTCAAGCCTATGGTTTTATCAAAGGATAGGAAAGTGAGCCACTATTCCTTATATGTCATGAATCGGTACCGAAGTAGCGTTGACATCCTTGACTCTTTACCTTATCCGAAGAACCACCATCCTTCGAAGAACACCTATCACAAAGACTGCGAGAAGATTGTGAGTGACATTTATTATCTGTACTGGATTAATATTTCTGCATCTTTGTTTCTGCTGTTTCTGAGACCTAAAACTGTGTGGGTTGTTTTGTTTTTTTACAGATTTCTAGATTGGTCAAAGTAATGAAGGCTGTGTATGGTGATGCTCAGTACAATGCGAGCAAGCAGCCCAATTGGGAGCTGTTTGCAAAGAAACCAACGTTTGTCAAGGTTCCACTTCAAGGGCCGAATGAATGTGGCCATTATACTCTAAAGTATGCGGGATGCTATGATGGTGAAAAGATCGTTGAGAACATTCGAGATAATGATGTGGGTTTCTTGTTGAGCTTTTCACTTTCTGTTTTTGGCTTATTGTGCATCCTTTTTTTATGTGTCATGATTTTTGATAATTTGTTTTATCGTTTTGCAGCCACGAATTGTTGATTGGAACGCTGAGGATCTGTATAGAGTTGTGTTCAACCGTAGTAACCATCTTATGGTGACGGAGCTTCCCAAGGAGGTTCAGGCTTTGGCTCCTCATGCATAGAATAAATGGTCATCATTTGCATAGTGAATTGGATAGTTGTGTGATATATCTCTTGAAAACCTTGTAGGCTCTATTTTGTAGTGTTTGATGTCTTGTCGAGTACTATGTAATAACTAGTATATTTTGTGTTGTGTTTTAAGTGTGGCACAATGTTTCATCGGGAATTCGTTTTGGTTAAGTTTTTTTTTGTACTGAAGACTTACATAGTAGTTGAACTAAAAACAATTTTTTTCCAAGTGTATTTTTGAGTTGTTGCTCAGAAAGTGAGATTTATTTTATTTTTATGTGATTCCATCCTAACTTGGACCTTTATAGTTTCTGTACTCTCGTTTTCTTGTACTTAGGATATAGTTCTGTTAGTACTGATTTGAAGTCTCATTCAGCGTAAGGCTTTCAAAATTTTAGTGCCAAATTTCTTTTTAAACTTCTTGAACTTTAGTAGTTGAACTCGATAGTAAGAGTTAAAGTACTGGTTTAAATTAGCTACGTTTAAGACATATTCCTATTAAGTTCAAAATTATTTTCTTTCTCAATGCATTAATTGGTATCATCATAGCACATACCGACTAAACTTAGTTGTACTGAGATTCCAATTGTGCTAGTACTTTTGATTAATTATTTATTGTTTGTGTTGTTTGATGCTAGTATGTCTTCTGTTGTGTTTCTTGTGATTTTTCTCTTTTGTCGAACTTATATATTTTTGATTTAGTTTTTGGCCTTCTTTTTTTCTAGGTTGTGGTTCTTCTCCAGGCAATGTTTGGTATAATCCTAACACTTGCTGTATAGACTAAGTTGTACTGAGATTTCAGTTGTATTGCCACTATTAATTCTTAGTATGTCACTGTTTTAAGGAATGCGAACTGAAGCTTCCCGTTCCTTTTTATATATTTGTACAATGAACCTATCATGTGTTCAACTGTACCAGAACTTTTCAGTCCTAGGATGCTAGTGACTAGGAAATACGTATTGGTGTTTCTTTGCTTTTCCTGATGCAGTACTTAGTGAACTTCTAACTACTTTTTACCACGATGCTTTTTAGTACTGAATGTTGTCCTCGGCTGAAACTTAGTCTTTTTAGTGTTCGTCTGAAACTAAAAACTAATTTTTTCAGCGTGATAGTACTACCGTTCATGTCTAAGCTGTACTGAGCGTCGAAGGCTACTATTTGCTTTTGTCCTTAGTTAGTCTGCCACTTTTTTTTGTTTTTGTGAAAATATTCATGTGTTATTTTTTTTCTCCATGACTAGTGCTGCGTGGCAGCCATCAAGTTTCAACTTCAACCTACTTCAACTTCAAATGATGGATGAACAAAATAGGAAGCTAGCAAACTTGTTGGACGACATAAGCAAACGATGTACTTGATAGACATAGGCAAACTTGTTCAAACCCTGACACACATAGCATAAGGTAGCTGGTTCAACATAACAAAAGCAAACTACAAATCTGAAACAACAATACTAAGGAGACACACAACATATGGTAGCTGGTTCAACATAACAAATGCAGACTTTCATGCATCTTCATCCGCGAAGTTGCAGTGGTAGTAGGGTCAGCCTCCTACTCTTTTGAAATATCCCAACCTGTCACGATGTTGTCGATTGTATTCCATGACTTGTACGTTGCGTATGCATCTATTCCTGCGTACGTGATGAGGTTGTGTGGCAGCGGGCTGTTCCCCCACAGTTTGTGGTCTGCCCTGTTCATCTTCTTCTTCATGCCTTCGTAGAATGGGTGGATGACGCCGCCTGCAACATCGGCCAAGGAGTCGTAGTATTTTCTGGTCTTTGGATCTTTCCACTTGTGCTGCATGTCGATGAAGTTGTTGGGGTTGATTTCCAAACCAGACTCCTGCAGCATCCGCTTGTCACCTCCAATGCTGAAACCAACAAATGTGTACAATTTCTCCTCCCGCAGGAAGTCTTTGAGGCGCTTGGGCCTGCAAGGGGGGAGACACACATTTATAGATTAGTCTTCATTTTTGAGGATTTAATTCTTCTGCTTTTTTTTTGTTTTACAAGTGATAATCCATGAGGTAGATGCTTATATATTATGAGTCATGCATGAATGTAGTTCAGAAACTAGTACACAAAGTCCTGAAATTAAATTCAACTACACCGTGTTATTTTTTCTTTTTTGCTATCTTCTTTGCTTTACCAAATGCTTCACCAAATTAGAGAATCATTTTACCAGAGTCAATGATAGATGCGTTGCTTGATTCAAGTTTAGTTTTCTTTTTTGTTGAATAAAAGACCTATACCAGTGCTTGATACATCTTTGTGCATTAATTCTATATCAAGTCCAAAAATTAGTTTGAGAAACATGTGCATCAAGATATTGTCGGGGGAAATCGGCCTCCACGAGCACCTATGGGGACGGAGCCCCTTTTCGGTTTGGCGGGGGGCGGAGGTTGCACAAAGAGCAGATCGAGGCGACACACACACAACGATTTTACCCAGCTTCGGGCCGCACGGATGCGTAAAACCCTACTGCTGCTTGTCTGGTTGATTCGAGTTCTTGCTCTAGAGCGCAAGAAGCTACAGTGAGTTGGAGCTAGACGTAGACGAGGGTCTACTGGGTGTCCTCCTTCCGGGGTCCCCCCCCCCTACGTGCGCATGGGCCTCCTTTTATATGCTAAGGGGTTTCCCGCAGGTAGCGACGCAGGTGAGGGTAAAAATGGCAAGGAACTGTGCGAACGGTGGCCGCACAGTGCTATCGCACCTAACTCTGACGACGGGGGACAAAGGCATTAAATGCCCGTCTGGATCGCCCGAATAGTACCGAGGCGGACCGTTGGGGGCGCCTCCGCTTGCCACGGGGGCGACTCTGCCAACGTCGCATGCCACCGCGCGCCTCAGGTTGCGCGGCGCCCCGCCACGTGCCTCTGGGGAAGCTCCAGAGTGACGCGTGGTCAGGTGAGCTGGAGCGCAGGCCTGAGGTGGTGGTTTGACGCGGCAAGTGGCTTTCCGCGGTGGTTGTCTTGCCGCACCTGACAGCTTGCCGCTCGTCAGGCCTTGCCGGGGTGCGCGGCGCGCCCCGGCGGGCTTTTCTTGGGGTGCCTTGGCTTGGCCGTCCCGGCGAGCTCGTCCCGCCGGGGCCTTGGTGTTTCGGCTTAGTCGTCCCGGCAAGCTCCTCTTGCCGGGGCCTTGTCGCCTTGGCCCGGCAAGCTCCTCTTGCCGGACCTCGCCTCCTTGGCCCGGCAAGCTCCTCTTGCCGGGGCCTGGTCTTCTAGGCTCGATCGCTTGGCCTTCGTCCGGCCCAGAAAGGGCCGTGGAGACTCTTGTCGCTCCCCTGGCAAGCCTTGTCGCGGGACGCTACTACTGCCCGTGCACAAGTTCGGGGTACTAAGGTACCCCTACTTTAGTACACCGACAGGAGCCCCCGGGTCTGGGCCATACACGGTGCCGAGCGTTGTTGGGCCAGGCCCTAACAGTGCACGGGCACGCGTGGCCTGGGTTGCGCTGCTCCTTAACTCCGTGCCCGTTGCGCCCTCCCCAAGTGGCGCTCGCTTATCGCGGCGTCGTGGGGGGGCGAGGCGTGCGAGGCGTGCGTGACGTGGGTGGCGTGCGCGGGGCTTGAGGCCCGCAGGCATGCGTCACGTCGGGCACGATTCCTTTATTTGGAAAGGCGAAACGCCCGCCCCCCCCTTCTTTATAAGCGGAGGGGAACAGGGGCAGCTCGCCATTCCGCCGGTTGCTGTTCCTCGAAAATCTCCGCCACTTCCTCCTTACTAGAGAAAGTGGCGATTCGTCCTCGCAGCCCCTGGCGCCGCCAACGCCGACAACTCCCCCTCCCCGTATCTGCCATGGCCCCGAAGAGCGACAAGGCGAAGGGGAAGGCCGTGAAGTCGGCCGAGGCGCTGCGGCTGGAAGCGCTTCGGAAGGAGACGGCGACGTTCCCCCCTCAGCTCGATGCGCTGGGGCTGAAGAACGGATACCGCCTCTTCTGGTCGACGGCGACGCGAGCGCATCCGCGCACGCAAGTTCTTCCCGCCATCGCCCAGAAGTTGTACCCGACCGGGTACCCTTTCTTCGCCGTGTTCTTCTATTGCGGGCTCTGCCCGCCTTTTTCCGAGTTCTTCTGCGACATCATGCACACCTACAACCTCCACCTCCTTGATTTCACCCCCAACGCTGTTCTGACAATGGCGGTTTTCGCACACCTTTGCGAGAACTTTGTCGGAGTCCGCCCCAACGTAGCCCTCTTCTGCCACTTCTTTACTCCTCGGGTGGAGAAAGGAGAGCCGCTGTCCGGCGGAGTCGCCTGGGTCTCCAGGACCGGCAAGAAAGAGGTCTACTTGGAGGGGGAACTCCGTGGCAGATGGGAGGAGTGGAGGGCCGAGTGGTGCCTGATCGTCGAGGAAAATCCACCACCGTTCACCGCCGTGCGCCGAACCCCAGTGGTGCGCGGCCGTGACTGGAGCGACCTAGCCCCGGACGACGCCAAGCTGAAGATTGCCGTCACCCGAATCCTGCGCCTCAGGTGTGCCGGGCTCACCGTCGGCGCCGTCGGCGCGGATTTCCTTCGCCGGCGTATCGCCCCCCTGCAGGAGAGGGGGAAGCCGGCTTGGGAATTCCAAAACGCGGCGGACATCATGAGGCTGCTGTTGGGGAACGTTGCAGAAAATTAAAATTTTTCCTACGGTTTCACCAAGATCCATCTATGAGTTCATCTAGCAACGAGTATTCAGATTAGATAGCATCTACATACCACTTTGTAGATCGCAACGGAAGCGTTCGAGTGAACGTGGATGAGGTAGTCGTACTTGCCGTGATCCAATTCACCGATGATCTAGTGCCGAACGGACGACACCTCCGCGTTCAACACACGTACGGAAAGCGTGACGTCTCCTCCTTCTTGATCCAGCAAGGCAAAGGAGAGGTTGGAGAAGAAGGTTCCAGCAGCAGCACGACGGCGTGGTGATGGTGGAACTGCAGTACTCCGGCAGGGCTTCGCCGTGCTCAATGGAGGAGGAGGAGGTGTTGGAGAGGGAGAGGGAGGCACCAGGGCAATGGGGTGGTCAGCCCCTTCTCCCCTCCCTCCTTTATATAACCCCCAAGGGGGGGCGCCTGCCCTAGGAGATGAGATCTCCTAGGGGGGGCGGCGGCCAGGGAAGGGGGGCTTGCCCCCCAAGCAAGGGGGGCGCCCCCTTTAGGGTTTTTCCCTCCCCCCAAACCCTAGGCGCATGGGCCCATGGGGGGGGAGGCGCACCAGCCCACTATGGGCTGGTTCCCTCCCTCATACAGCCCATGGGGCCCTCCGGGATAGGTGGCCCCACCCGGTGGACCCCCGGGGACCCTCCGGTGGTCCCGGTACAATACCGATAACCCCGAAACTTGTCCCGATGTCCGTATGATGACTTTCCATATATAAATCTTTACCTCCGGACCATTCCGAAACTCCTCGTGACATCCGGGATCTCATCCGGGACTCCGAACAACATTCGGGTTACTGCACATACATATCCCTACAACCCTAGCGTCACCGAACCTTAAGTGTGTAGACCCTACGGGTTCGGGAGACATGCAGACATGACCGAGACGGCTCTCGGGCAATAACCAACAGCGGGATCTGGATACCCATGTTGGCTCCCACATGCTCCACGATGATCTCATCGGATGAACCACGATGTCAAGGATTCAATTAATCCCGTATACGATTCCCTTTGTCAATCGGTATTTTACTTGCCCGAGATTCGATCGTCGGTATCCCAATACCTCGTTCAATCTCGTTACCGGCAAGTCACTTTTCTCGTACCGTAATGCATGATCCCGTGATCAAACACTTTGATCACATTGAGCTCATTGTGATGATGCATTACCGAGAGGGCCCGGTGATACCTCTCCGTCAAGCGGAGTGACAAATCCCAGTCTCGATCCATGTCAACCCAACAGACACTTTCAGAGATACCCGTAGCATACCTTTATAGTCACCCAGTTACGTTGTGACGTTTGGCACACCCAAAGCACTCCTACGGTATCCGGGAGTTACACGATCTCATGGTCTAAGGAAAGGATACTTGACATTGGAAAACTCTTAGCAAACGAACTATGCGATCTTATGCTATGTTTAGGATTGGGTCTTGTCCATCACATCATTCTCCTAATGATGTGATCCCGTTATCGATGACATCCAATGTCCATAGTCAGGAAACCATGACTATCTTTCGATCAACGTGCTAGTCAACTAGAGGCTCACTAGGGACATATTGTTGTCTGTTATTCACACATGTATTACGATTTCCGGTTAACACAATTATAGCACGAATAAAGACAATTATCATGAATAAGGAAATATAATAATAATGCTTTTATTATTGCCTCTAGGGCATATTTCCAACAGTCTCCCACTTGCACTAGAGTCAATAATCTAGTTACATTGTGATGAATCGAACACCCATAGAGTTCTGGTGCTGATCATGTTTTGCCTTAGGGAGAGGTTTAGTCAACGGATCTGCGACATTCAGATCCGTGTGTACTTTACAAATCTCTATGTCTCCATCCTGAACATTTTCACGAATGGAGTTGAAGCGACGCTTGATGTGCCTGGTCTTCTTATGAAACCTGGGCTCCTTTGCAAGTGCAATAGCTCCAGTGTTGTCACAGAAGAGCTTGATTGGCCCCGACGCATTGGGTATGACTCCGAGGTCGGTGATGAACTCCTTCACCCAAATTGCTTCATGTGCTGCCTCCGAGGCTGCCATGTACTCCGCTTCACATGTAGATCCCGCCACGACGCTTTGCTTGCAACTGCACCAGCTTACTGCCCCACCATTCAAAATATACACGTATCCGGTTTGTGACTTAGAGTCATCCAGATCTGTGTCGAAGCTAGCGTCGACGTAACCCTTTACGACGAGCTCTTCGTCACCTCCATAAACGAGAAACATTTCCTTAGTCCTTTTCAGGTACTTCAGGATATTCTTGACCGCTGTCCAGTGTTCCTTGCCGGGATTACTTTGGTACCTTCCTACCAAACTTACGGCAAGGTTTACATCAGGTCTGGTACACAGCATGGCATACATAATAGAACCTATGGCTGAGGCATAGGGGATGACGCTCATCTCTTCTATATCTTCTGCCGTGGTCGGACATTGAGCTGAGCTCAATTTCACACCTTGTAACACAGGTAAGAACCCTTTCTTAGATTGATCCATATTGAATTTCTTCAATATCTTATCAAGGTATGTGCTTTGTGAAAGACCTATGAGGCGTCTCGATCTATCTCTATAGATCTTGATGCCTAATATATAAGCAGCTTCTCCAAGGTCCTTCATTGAAAAACTTTTATTCAAGTAGGCCTTGATGCTGTCCAAGAGTTCTATATCATTTCCCATCAAAAGTATGTCGTCTACATATAATATGAGAAATGCTACAGCGCTCCCACTCACTTTCTTGTAAACACAGGCTTCTCCATAAGTCTGTGTAAACCCAAACGCTTTGATCATCTCATCAAAGCGAATGTTCCAACTCCGAGATGCTTGCACCAGCCCATAAATCGAGCGTTGGAGCTTGCATACCTTGTCAGCATTCTTAGGATCGACAAAACCTTCCGGCTGCATCATATACAATTCTTCCTTAAGGAAACCATTAAGGAATGCCGTTTTGACGTCCATTTGCCATATCTCATAATCATAGTATGCGGCAATTGCTAACATGATTCGGACGGACTTCAGCTTCGCTACCGGTGAGAAAGTCTCATCGTAGTCAACCCCTTGAACTTGTCGATAACCCTTAGCGACAAGCCGAGCTTTATAGATGGTCACATTACCATCCGCGTCTGTCTTCTTCTTAAAGATCCATTTATTTTCTATGGCTTGCCGTTCAACGGGCAAGTCAGTCAAAGTCCATACTTCGTTTTCATACATGGATCCTATCTCGGATTTCATGGCTTCCAGCCATTTGTCGGAATCCGGGCCCGCCATTGCTTCCTCATAGTTTGAAGGTTCACCGTTGTCTAACAACATGATTTCCAAGACAGGGTTGCCGTACCACTCTGGTGCGGAACGTGTCCTTGTGGACCTTCGAATTTCAGTAGGAGCTTGATCAGAAGTATCTTGATCATAATCATTAATTTCCTCTCTAGTCGGTGCAGGCACCTCAGGAACGATTTCTTGAGTTTCGCCATTTTCCGGTTCAAGAGGCAACACTTCATCAAGTTCTACTTTCCTCCCACTTACTTCTTTCGAGAGAAACTCTTTCTCCAGAAAGGATCCATTCTTGGCAACAAAGATCTTGCCTTCGGATCTGAGGTAGAAGGTATACCCAACAATTTCTTTAGGGTATCCTATGAAGACGCATTTTTCCGACTTGGGTTCGAGCTTTTCAGGTTGAAGTTTCTTCACATAAGCATCGCATCCCCAAACTTTTAGAAACGACAGCTTAGGTTTCTTCCCAAACCATAATTCATACGGTGTCGTCTCAACGGATTTCGACGGTGCCCTATTTAAAGTGAATGCAGCAGTCTCTAAAGCATAGCCCCAAAAAGATAGCGGTAAATCGGTAAGAGACATCATAGATCGCACCATATCTAATAGAGTGCGATTACGACGTTCGGACACACCATTACGCTGAGGTGTTCCAGGCGGCGTGAGTTGTGAAACTATTCCACATTTTCTTAAGTGTGTGCCAAATTCGTGACTCAAGTATTCTCCTCCACGATCTGATCGTAGAAACTTGATCTTTCTATCACGTTGATTCTCAACCTCACTCTGAAATTCCTTGAACTTTTCAAAGGTTTCAGACTTGTGTTTCATTAAGTAGATATACCCATATCTACTCAAGTCATCAGTGAGGGTGAGAACATAACGATAGCCACCGCGAGCCTCAACACTCATTGGACCACACACATCGGTATGTATGATTTCCAATAAGCTGGTTGCTCGCTCCATTGTTCCTGAGAACGGAGTCTTGGTCATTTTACCCATGAGGCATGGTTCGCACGTGTCAAATGATTCATAATCAAGAGACTCTAAAAGTCCATCTGCATGGAGCTTCTTCATGCGTTTGACACCTATGTGACCAAGGCGGCAGTGCCACAAATATGTGGGACTATTGTTATCAACTTTAACTCTTTTGGTACTCACACTATGAATATGTGTATCATCACGTACGAGATTCATCAAGAATAAACCATTAACCATCGGAGCATGACCATAAAACATATCTCTCATATAAATAGAACAACCATTATTCTCGGATTTAAATGAGTAGCCATCTCGAATTAAGCGAGATCCGGATACAATGTTCATGCTCAAACTTGGTACTAAATAACAATTATTGAGGTTTAAAACTAATCCCGTAGGTAAATGTAGAGGCAGCGTGCCGACGGCGATCACATCGACCTTGGAACCATTCCCGACGCGCATCGTCACCTCGTCCTTCGCCAGTCTCCGTTTATTCCGCAGCTCCTGCTTTGAGTTACAAATGTGAGCAACTGCACCGGTATCAAATACCCAAGAGCTACTACGAGTACTGGTAAGGTACACATCAATTACATGTATATCACATATACCTTTGGTTTTGCTGGCCTTCTTGTCCGCTAAGTATTTGGGGCAGTTTCGCTTCCAGTGACCACTTCCCTTGCAATAAAAGCACTCAGTTTCGGGCTTGGGTCCATTCTTTGGCTTCTTCCCGGCAACTTGCTTACCGGGCGCGACAACTTCCTTGCCGTCCTTCTTGAAGTTCTTTTTACCCGTGCTCCTTTTGAACTTAGTGGTTTTATTCACCATCAATACTTGATGCTCTTTCTTGATTTCTACCTCTGCTGATTTCAGCATAGCATACACCTCAGGAATGGTCTTTACCATCCCCTGCATATTGTAGTTCATCACAAAGCTCTTGTAGCTAGGTGGAAGCGACTGGAGGATTCTGTCAATGACCACTTCTTCCGGAAGATTAACTTCCAGTTGAGTCAAGCGGTTGTGCAACCCAGACATTCTGAGTATGTGCTCACTGACAGAGCTATTTTCCTCCATCTTACAGCTAAAGAATTTGTTGGAGATCTCATATCTCTCGACCCGGGCATGAGCTTGGAAAACCATTTTCAGCTCTTCGAACATCTCATATGCTCCATGTCTCTCAAAACGCTTTCAGAGCCCCGGCTCTAGGCTGTAAAGCATGCCGCACTGAACGAGGGAGTAATCATCGCATCGCGATTGCCAAGCATTCATAACGTCTTGTTGTGCAGGGAGAACAGGTGCGTCACCCAGCGGTGCTCGTAGGACATAATCTTTCTTGGCAACTATGAGGATGATCCTCAGGTTCCGGACCCAGTCCGTATAGTTGCTACCATCGTCCTTCAGCTTGGTTTTCTCTAGGAACGCGTTGAAGTTGAGGACTACGTTGGCCATTTGATCTACAAGACATATTGTAAAGATTTAGACTAAGTTCATGATAATAAAGTTCATTTAATCAAATTATTTAATGAACTCCCACTTAGATAGACATCCCTCTTCCAGTCATCTAAGTATTACATGATCCGAGTCAACTAGGCCGTGTCCGATCATCACGTGAGACGGACTAGTCAACATCGGTGAACATCTTCATGTTGATCGTATCTTCTATACGACTCATGCTCGACCTTTCGGTCTTCCGTGTTCCGAGGCCATGTCTGTACATGCTAGGCTCGTCAAGTCAACCTAAGTGTTTTGCGTGTGTAAATCTGTCTTACACCCGTTGTATGTGAATGTTAGAATCTATCACACCCGATCATCACGTGGTGCTTCGAAACAACGAACTGTCGCAACGGTGCACAATTAGGGTGAACACTTTCTTGAAATTATTATGAGGGATCATCTTATTTACTACCGTCGTTCTAAGTAAACAAGATGCAAAACATGATAAACATCACATGCAATCAAATAATAAACGTGACATGATATGGCCAATATCACATAGCTCCTTCGATCTCCATCTTGGGGCTCCATGATCATCTTGTCACCGGCTTGACACCATGATCTTCATCATCATGATCTTCATCATCGTGTCTCCATGAAGTTGCTCGCCAACTATTACTTCTACTACTATGGCTAACGTGTTTAGCAATAAAGTAAAGTAATTTACATGGCGATTCTCAATGACATGCAGGTCATACAAAAAATAAAGACAACTCCTATGGCTCCTGCCGGTTGTCATACTCATCGACATGCAAGTCGTGATTCCTATTACAATAGCATGAACATCTCATACATCACATATAGATCATTCATCATACATCACAACTTTGGCCATATCATATCACATAGCACTTGCTGCAAAAACAAGTTAGACGTCCTCTAATTGTTGTTGCAAGTTTTACGTGGCTGAATTAGGGTTCTAGCAAGAACGTTTTCTTACCTACGTTAAAACCACCACAACGTGATTTGTCAACTTCTATTTACCCTTCATAAGGACCCTTTTCATCGAATCCGCTCCAACTAAAGTAGGAGAGACAGACACCCGCCAGCCACCTTATGCAACTAGTGCATGTTCGTCGGTGGAACCGGTCTCACGTAAGCGTACGTGTAAGGTTGGTCCGGGCCGCTTCATCCCACAATACCGCTGAAGCAAGATAAGACTAGTAGCGGCAAGAAGAGTTGACAACATCTATGCCCACAACAAATTGTGTTCTACTCGCGCAAGAAGAACTACGCATAGACCTAGCTCATGATGCCACTGTTGGGGAACGTTGCAGAAAATTAAAAATTTTCCTACGGTTTCACCAAGATCCATCTATGAGTTCATCTAGCAACGAGTATTCAGATTAGATAGCATCTACATACCACTTTGTAGATCGCAACGGAAGCGTTCGAGTGAACGTGGATGAGGTAGTCGTACTTGCCGTGATCCAATTCACCGATGATCTAGTGCCGAACGGACGGCACCTCCGCGTTCAACACACGTACGGAAAGCGTGACGTCTCCTCCTTCTTGATCCAGCAAGGCAAAGGAGAGGTTGGAGAAGAAGGTTCCAGCAGCAGCACGACGGCGTGGTGATGGTGGAACTGCAGTACTCCGGCAGGGCTTCGCCGTGCTCAATGGAGGAGGAGGAGGTGTTGGAGAGGGAGAGGGAGGCGCCAGGGCAATGGGGTGGTCAGCCCCTTCTCCCCTCCCTCCTTTATATAACCCCCAAGGGGGGGCGCCTGCCCTAGGAGATGAGATCTCCTAGGGGGGGCGGCGGCCAGGGAAGGGGGGCTTGCCCCCCAAGCAAGGGGGGCGCCCCCTTTAGGGTTTTCCCCTCCCCCCAAACCCTAGGCGCATGGGCCCATGGGGGGGGAGGCGCACCAGCCCACTATGGGCTGGTTCCCTCCCTCATACAGCCCATGGGGCCCTCCGGGATAGGTGGCCCCACCCGGTGGACCCCCGGGGACCCTCCGGTGGTCCCGGTACAATACCGATAACCCCGAAACTTGTCCCGATGTCCGTATGATGACTTTCCATATATAAATCTTTACCTCCGGACCATTCCGAAACTCCTCGTGACATCCGGGATCTCATCCGGGACTCCAAACAACATTCGGGTTACTGCACATACATATCCCTACAACCCTAGCGTCACCGAACCTTAAGTGTGTAGACCCTACGGGTTCGGGAGACATGCAGACATGACCGAGACGGCTCTCGGGCAATAACCAACAGCGGGATCTGGATACCCATGTTGGCTCCCACATGCTCCACGATGATCTCATCGGATGAACCACGATGTCAAGGATTCAATTAATCCCGTATACGATTCCCTTTGTCAATCGGTATTTTACTTGCCCGAGATTCGATCGTCGGTATCCCAATACCTCGTTCAATCTCGTTACCGGCAAGTCACTTTTCTCGTACCGTAATGCATGATCCCGTGATCAAACACTTTGATCACATTGAGCTCATTGTGATGATGCATTACCGAGAGGGCCCGGTGATACCTCTCCGTCAAGCGGAGTGACAAATCCCAGTCTCGATCCATGTCAACCCAACAGACACTTTCAGAGATACCCGTAGCATACCTTTATAGTCACCCAGTTACGTTGTGACGTTTGGCACACCCAAAGCACTCCTACGGTATCCGGGAGTTACACGATCTCATGGTCTAAGGAAAGGATACTTGACATTGGAAAACTCTTAGCAAACGAACTATGCGATCTTATGCTATGTTTAGGATTGGGTCTTGTCCATCACATCATTCTCCTAATGATGTGATCCCGTTATCGATGACATCCAATGTCCATAGTCAGGAAACCATGACTATCTTTCGATCAACGTGCTAGTCAACTAGAGGCTCACTAGGGACATATTGTTGTCTGTTATTCACACATGTATTACGATTTCCGGTTAACACAATTATAGCACGAATAAAGACAATTATCATGAATAAGGAAATATAATAATAATGCTTTTATTATTGCCTCTAGGGCATATTTCCAACAGTCTCCCACTTGCACTAGAGTCAATAATCTAGTTACATTGTGATGAATCGAACACCCATAGAGTTCTGGTGCTGATCATGTTTTGCCTTAGGGAGAGGTTTAGTCAACGGATCTGCGACATTCAGATCCGTGTGTACTTTACAAATCTCTATGTCTCCATCCTGAACATTTTCACGAATGGAGTTGAAGCGACGCTTGATGTGCCTGGTCTTCTTATGAAACCTGGGCTCCTTTGCAAGTGCAATAGCTCCAGTGTTGTCACAGAAGAGCTTGATTGGCCCCGACGCATTGGGTATGACTCCGAGGTCGGTGATGAACTCCTTCACCCAAATTGCTTCATGTGCTGCCTCCGAGGCTGCCATGTACTCCGCTTCACATGTAGATCCCGCCACGACGCTTTGCTTGCAACTGCACCAGCTTACTGCCCCACCATTCAAAATATACACGTATCCGGTTTGTGACTTAGAGTCATCCAGATCTGTGTCGAAGCTAGCGTCGACGTAACCCTTTACGACGAGCTCTTCGTCACCTCCATAAACGAGAAACATTTCCTTAGTCCTTTTCAGGTACTTCAGGATATTCTTGACCGCTGTCCAGTGTTCCTTGCCGGGATTACTTTGGTACCTTCCTACCAAACTTACGGCAAGGTTTACATCAGGTCTGGTACACAGCATGGCATACATAATAGAACCTATGGCTGAGGCATAGGGGATGACGCTCATCTCTTCTATATCTTCTGCCGTGGTCGGACATTGAGCTGAGCTCAATTTCACACCTTGTAACACAGGTAAGAACCCTTTCTTAGATTGATCCATATTGAATTTCTTCAATATCTTATCAAGGTATGTGCTTTGTGAAAGACCTATGAGGCGTCTCGATCTATCTCTATAGATCTTGATGCCTAATATATAAGCAGCTTCTCCAAGGTCCTTCATTGAAAAACTTTTATTCAAGTAGGCCTTGATGCTGTCCAAGAGTTCTATATCATTTCCCATCAAAAGTATGTCGTCTACATATAATATGAGAAATGCTACAGCGCTCCCACTCACTTTCTTGTAAACACAGGCTTCTCCATAAGTCTGTGTAAACCCAAACGCTTTGATCATCTCATCAAAGCGAATGTTCCAACTCCGAGATGCTTGCACCAGCCCATAAATCGAGCGTTGGAGCTTGCATACCTTGTCAGCATTCTTAGGATCGACAAAACCTTCCGGCTGCATCATATACAATTCTTCCTTAAGGAAACCATTAAGGAATGCCGTTTTGACGTCCATTTGCCATATCTCATAATCATAGTATGCGGCAATTGCTAACATGATTCGGACGGACTTCAGCTTCGCTACCGGTGAGAAAGTCTCATCGTAGTCAACCCCTTGAACTTGTCGATAACCCTTAGCGACAAGCCGAGCTTTATAGATGGTCACATTACCATCCGCGTCTGTCTTCTTCTTAAAGATCCATTTATTTTCTATGGCTTGCCGTTCAACGGGCAAGTCAGTCAAAGTCCATACTTCGTTTTCATACATGGATCCTATCTCGGATTTCATGGCTTCCAGCCATTTGTCGGAATCCGGGCCCGCCATTGCTTCCTCATAGTTTGAAGGTTCACCGTTGTCTAACAACATGATTTCCAAGACAGGGTTGCCGTACCACTCTGGTGCGGAACGTGTCCTTGTGGACCTTCGAATTTCAGTAGGAGCTTGATCAGAAGTATCTTGATCATAATCATTAATTTCCTCTCTAGTCGGTGCAGGCACCTCAGGAACGATTTCTTGAGTTTCGCCATTTTCCGGTTCAAGAGGCAACACTTCATCAAGTTCTACTTTCCTCCCACTTACTTCTTTCGAGAGAAACTCTTTCTCCAGAAAGGATCCATTCTTGGCAACAAAGATCTTGCCTTCGGATCTGAGGTAGAAGGTATACCCAACAATTTCTTTAGGGTATCCTATGAAGACGCATTTTTCCGACTTGGGTTCGAGCTTTTCAGGTTGAAGTTTCTTCACATAAGCATCGCATCCCCAAACTTTTAGAAACGACAGCTTAGGTTTCTTCCCAAACCATAATTCATACGGTGTCGTCTCAACGGATTTCGACGGTGCCCTATTTAAAGTGAATGCAGCAGTCTCTAAAGCATAGCCCCAAAAAGATAGCGGTAAATCGGTAAGAGACATCATAGATCGCACCATATCTAATAGAGTGCGATTACGACGTTCGGACACACCATTACGCTGAGGTGTTCCAGGCGGCGTGAGTTGTGAAACTATTCCACATTTTCTTAAGTGTGTGCCAAATTCATGACTCAAGTATTCTCCTCCACGATCTGATCGTAGAAACTTGATCTTTCTATCACGTTGATTCTCAACCTCACTCTGAAATTCCTTGAACTTTTCAAAGGTTTCAGACTTGTGTTTCATTAAGTAGATATACCCATATCTACTCAAGTCATCAGTGAGGGTGAGAACATAACGATAGCCACCGCGAGCCTCAACACTCATTGGACCACACACATCGGTATGTATGATTTCCAATAAGCTGGTTGCTCGCTCCATTGTTCCTGAGAACGGAGTCTTGGTCATTTTACCCATGAGGCAGGACGAAGAGTAAGTTCCTGGTAGAGCTTGTATCTTCTTGATTTATGTTGCTTCGTCTTGTTTCGCAGCCCACTCATCCTCCCCCGAAACCGTTCCCATTCAGGAGCCTGGCCCAGAGGAGGGCGAAGAGGGCCAAGATCCCGCTGGTCGTCCTTGAGGGCGAATCTCCCCCGGCAACTGGGGAGGTGCCGGAGACGACCTTGCCGGACTTGGCAGCGGGTCCCCAGGGCAGCCCACAGCGCAGCCCCCAGGGTGAGTGCACGGCTAGTTCTTGCTGTTTGGCGCGCGCGTGAGCTCCCCTTCTCTTTGTGGTTGACATGTGGCTGTTGTTGTTGGGTAGGAGCAGAGCAGCCCCAGCAGGCGACCCCGGGGGGCACTCCTGCCGCGCCGTCTGCGTCGACCACCCCGCCTAGGGAGAAATCTCTGGCAAGGGAGGAGCCCCCGGCAGGGGAGACCTCCCCGGCAAGGGAGGAGCCCCCGGCAAGGGAGACCTCTCCGGCAAGGGAGGGATCTCCGGCGAGGGACGCGGCCAGCGATCCCCCGGCAGCGGAGGCCGCGGCCACGGACCCTGCCACCGGTAAGCCCCCCTGCACGGAAAACTTCCCCTGGTTATCTTTCCTTATGAGCCTTTTTGTCGGCTGTTCGGTTGACTCTTCTCCCCTCTTCCGGCCATCAGACCCGCCCACCGCGGACCCGATGGAGATCGAGGCCGTCGTCGGGGAGGGCGCGCGCGGCGACGCCAACGACGTCGTCGTCATCGAGGAGGCGGACGGCACCGACGACCCCGCAGGCGGCGGGGAGGCCGAAGCCGCCAAGGCCGCCGCGGCGGCAGACGGCGAGGGGACCGGCGACCGTGCCGACGGCCCCGGGGAGGCAGGGGCGTCAAGCACTCCGTCGTCCGACGATCCCGCTGCTGCCGCCGCGTCGGGCCCCGAGGAGCCCCCGGCGGGTGCCTACTTGAAGGCCGGTGATGGCGTCTTCATCAGGCTCCCCTGGGAGCCTAGCTCCAGGGCGCCGGTCGAGGGGGAGGCCTTGGACGGAGAAGTGCTCGCCTCCGTCGGGCTGACAGTGGTCGACGCGCCAAGCACCAGCAGCGGCGAGCCCGAGAAGGAGCGGCTGCTCCGGAAGCTTGTGTCGCTCTACCGCGCCCGGCAGGCTAAGGTGGAGCGCCAGGAGGCACTCGTCGCGAGGGCCGGTGCGGACATGGAGAAGCGTGCCGGGGAGCTCCGGGAGCTCAACCAGGAGGCTCTCCGTTCTTTGGCGGAGGAGCGGAGGCTGCTCGACGAGGCGCGGATGGCCTTTCTCCTCGAGAAGGCAGAGGCCGAAGAGCAGCAGAGGCTTGCCGCTGCGGGGCTATCCGCGCGGGAAAGCGAACTGGTGCAGCAGAAGGCCAGCCTCGCCAGCCACGAGGAGGAGGTTGCCGCGCGCGAGCAGGCGCTTGGCGGGGCCCTGCAGAAAGCGCAGGACGCTGCCGCGGCCGCCGAGGTCGTCAAGGGGGAGACCCTTGGCGAGCTGCAGGGCCGCTTCGCCGAGAAGATCCGGGAGCTCGACGCCGCCAAGGATTCCAAGGCCGACCTCGAGCTGAAGCTGGACACCCTGGCCAAGGCGCTGGAGAGCGCCAAGGGGCAGGAAGCGACCTTGCGGAAGGAGGTTGCTGACAACGAGGAGCTATTGAAGCGCGCCGCCGTTACCCAGAACGCCTTCCAGGAGACGGTGGAGCGGTGGACCGAAGGCCTCGTCGACATCGCCACCACCATCGACAAGGAGCTGAAGCTGCTGGGGATGGAGGGCCACGAGTACCCCTCCGGCGAGAATTTCTCGCCGAGCGTCAAGCTCACTTCCTTCTTCAAGGGCTTGGTGGAGGCGCTCCAGCATCTCCGGGAAACGATCCTAGAGCAGCTGGCCGAGGAGACGCGGGAAGCCGTCTCCGGGGCCCTCGAGAGGGTGCTGGTGAAGATCGTCTTCCGCAACCCCACCATCAGGCTTACCAACGTCCTCAGGCACCTGCCGGAAGACGCCGACCTGACGGAGATCAGGGCCCTCGTCACCCCCATTGTGGAAAGGATGGCCGGGATCAGGAGGGTCGAGGGCGACCGCGCGGATTAGGCCGCCCACCTCTTTCTTTTCTTCCCTTGTCGCTGCTGAGCATGTCACAGAAACAGCTGATTAGAGCAGCGGCAAGTCGTTTTGGAATATAACTTTTATCTTAGGCAGTTCATTGCGCTGTTATCTCCCTCGTTCGACTTTGTGCTTCGTACGTTCGCTCCCTACGCTCCCAGGAACTTGTCGGCGCAAGCCTCCGCCTTGCCACGGGTGCCGAGTGCGGGACATCAGCAACCCGCTGGCGGTGCCTCCACCGGCAAGAAACCTTGCCGCGGCTAGCGCAACTCACTTAAAATGTTGAGCAGGCTCAGGGCGAGGTAAGCGTTGCGACTGCAGTCGCAGCACACTTAAGCTGCCGAGCAAGCTCGAAACAAAGTAAGGACGCCACCCTGGATGTAGCACACTTAAGTCGTTGAGCGGACTCGAAACGAAATAAGGGCGCAACCAGCCACGAGCCGGCCCCTCCGCGCACAGGTTTCCCATACGAAGCTCGGCCGTTCGAGGAAGATAACTTAAGGGTAAAAAGGAGCTTAATTGCTCAAATTTTGGCAACTTAGCTTTTCTGTTGTTTGCAGTCCGGCAAGGCGCAACTTCCTCGGGTGACGCCCAGCCTATCCTGTCATCCCCCCTTCTCGAGGTAAGGGAATAACAAGGGCTCGGGGATTCACGGCCTGCCATCGCTTGCCGGAGCCGAGTGCTGCACAATCGTGTCAAATAATGCATGCGCAAAGCGGAGAGGCGCGAAATCGACAAGATGTGCGGGGCACATAAGCTATGTTTGGGATCTGCGCTCGTCTCTGTACCAAGGATTACATGCAACTGCGGCAAGACTTGGACAGAGAGGATGGCCGACGGAACGGGTTCCGACTACCGCGCTGGCAAGGTCCCTCCCACGGTCGGCGTCGACTCGTTTGGATCTTGGCGGCCTGGGCGCGCCGAAGAACGAGGTCGCCTTTCCCGCAACTTCCGGCGCTAACTTCTGCGGCTACGGGAGCGGCGCAGAGTTTGCTGGAGGCGAGAAACTCGCTCAGCAGCCGGAAGGCGGTCCTCCTCAAGGAGCAGCTGCTCTTGCCCGGGCTCTGCGTGAGCGGGTACTCGAGGAGGGCCGTGCACGAGTCCGTGAGGAGGAATGCCTCCGCTCCACGGGTTGGAGCGGAAAGGTACCTGGCCATACCTGAGCTTACCTGTGGTCGCCAAATCTGGTTCGCACAACCTCGATGCACCCCCTACCTGGCGCGCCAAGGATGTCGGGGGAAATCGGCCTCCACGAGCACCTATGGGGACGGAGCCCCTTTTCGGTTCGGCGGGGGGAGGAGGTTGCACAAAGAGCAGATCGAGGCGACACACACACAACGATTTTACCCAGCTTCGGGCCGCACGGATGCGTAAAACCCTACTGCTGCTTGTCTGGTTGATTCGAGTTCTTGCTCTGGAGCGCAAGAAGCTACAGTGAGTTGGAGCTGGACGTAGACGAGGGTCTACTGGGTGTCCTCCTTCCGGGGTCCCCCCCCCTACGTGCGCATGGGCCTCCTTTTATATGCTAAGGGGTTTCCCACAGGTAGCGACGCAGGTGAGGGTAAAAATGGCAAGGAACTGTGCGAACGGTGGCCGCACAGTGCTATCGCACCTAACTCTGACGGCGGGGGACAAAGGCATTAAATGCCCGTCTGGATCGCCCGAACAGTACCGAGGCGGACCGTTGGGGGCGCCTCCGCTTGCCACGGGGGCGACTCTGCCAACGTCGCATGCCACCGTGCGCCTCAGGTTGCGCGGCACCCCGCCACGTGCCTCTGGGGAAGCTCCAGAGTGACGCGTGGTCAGGTGAGCTGGAGCGCAGGCCTGAGGTGGTGGTTTGCCGCGGCAAGTGGCTTGCCGCGGTGGTTGTCTTGCCGCACCTGATAGCTTGCCGCTCGTCAGGCCTTGCCGGGGCGCGCGGCACGCCGCGACGGGCTTTTCTTGGGGTGCCTTGGCTTGGCCGTCCCGGCGAGCTCCTCCCGCCGGGGCCTTGGTGTTTCGGCTTAGTCGTCCCGGCAAGCTCCTCTTGCCGGGGCCTTGTTGCCTTGGCCCGGCAAGCTCCTCTTGCCGGACCTCGCCTCCTTGGCCCGGCAAGCTCCTCTTGCCGGGGCCTGGTCTTCTAGGCTCGATCACTTGGCCTTCGTCCGGCCCAGAAAGGGCCGTGGAGACTCTTGTCGCTCCCCTGGCAAGCCTTGCCGCGGGACGCTACTACTGCCCGTGCACAAGTTCGGGGTACTAAGGTACCCCTACTTTAGTACACCGACAGATATGGACCTATACTACTTCATCAAAGATCTTTTAATACATCAATTCTATAAACTATACTAGTGCATCAAGATCAAAATCTATGCTAGTTCATCAAGTTCAGAAATTAATATGGTTCATGAAGTTCAGAATGCTATAAACTTTTTTTCAGATGCTAATCTGGTGAAACAATCCACTTCACCGTTTCAAAAATGCATTTATCTTGATAAACATGTAATCGTGTATCCACTTCATAGACTATAGTAGTTCATCTAGTTGGGAAACAATTTTTAATTAAGTTTTTAGTGACTAGTACTGGTACAACAGATGAATGAACAATACTGGTTCAAAAATACATTTATAGTATATCTACTTGAGAAAATGCAGTAGTGCATCCACTTTTCACAAACCACACTAGTACATCTAGTTGGGGAACAAGTGTGATTAAATTTTCAGGATACAATACTAATAAAACAGATAAACCATATGCAGGGCAAATGAGTAGGATTGCTCACCATTTTGTGGCTGCTGTAATGTGGTACACCAAGCAGAGTTCCTCGACGCACAACTGCAGGACTGCCACCATCTGTGGAGGTTTTTCCTCGTCGGTGTACTCCACATCAACTCCGATGAAGCTCGGATACAAGCCGCTGCCCTTCATCCTGAGCCTGCTCATCATCTCGTCGGCCTTGTCTGGTTCGCTGGTGCAGACGATCTCCAGCGTCTCCTTGCCGTGGAGCTCAACCCCTTTGAGCGTTCTGGTGTAGTCGCGCTTCTCGCCGGGGACGTTAATGTCGACGAGGTTGCTCCTCTTGTCCGACGTCTCGGCATGATGATGCTTTGCGGACGGTTCCTCCGCCATGGCCTTCCTCCGGCGACTGTGGGCTTTGGAGAGAGCCGCTGGAGGTTTGTGTGCAGTGGAAATGGAAGCGGCAATGGTGCTATGTGGGAACGATGGAGAGATGGAAGACAATGGGGTTTTTTTGCAGTGCGTCGACGGTGGTGTGTGAGCGGCGGTTCGTCGGGGGCGTGTGTGTAGTGGTCGTGGGGGTCGTCGTTTGCAGTGCGTCGTGGCAACCGCCCAGTGGGTGGCGTGGGTGGTGGCCTGGAAGAACTAACCGTCCAAGACAAATGTTTTTACTGGTGCACTGATTAGTCTTGTCAAGCTGTACTTACGATCTGCTAAATCCCACTTGCACGTCTCTGTGGTTGTGATGATGGCATTTTGCACTGTTTAGGTGACGTATGGATCTGTGATGTTTTTCCGTGTGGATGTTTAAGTATTGTTTTTCTATTGAAGCCTTTATACACTAGTGTATGTCAAAACATTTTTTTCAGTGCCCTCGGAGTTGTTGCTCAAAACTTGTACTTATTTTATTTTCATCTGTACAAACCTAAGTTAGGTCTTTATAGTTTTTGTATTCTCATTTTTACTGCACTTACGTTTTAGTACTGTGTGAACTGAATTATAATTTGAAACAACGCATGGGTTTGAAATTTGATGTCACAGTGGTGCGAGTGGCCTGACTGATCCTGCTGTTTTAGTACTGATGTTGTATGTATGTTTCAACTGATTTTTTTATAACTTAGGTTGGGGGTGGGGGTTTGAGATTATTTTACGAGCAGATCGTTCGTTGTGGTGTGGACAGATTATATATAAATAATAAATTTAGCAGAATTGACAAATAAATTCTATTTGAACTTTTTGAATTTTAGTAGTTGAACTTGTCAGTTTTTATATAAATAAGAAATTTAGCATAATTGACAAACATTATATGTTTGAACTTTTAGATTTTTAGTAGTTGAACTTGTCAGTTTTTATATAAACAAGATTTTTAGCATAATTGACAAACATTATATGTTTTGAACTTTTTTAGTTTTAGTAGTTGAACTTGTCAGTTTTTATATAAATAAGAATTTTAGCATAATGACAAACATTATATGTTTTGAACTTTTTTAGTTTTAGTAGTTGAACTTGAAAGTAATATTTAATTCTGTTTTTTAAATTATGTACATTTAACAGAAAGGCTATTAAGTTTTGTTCTTTTTAGAGGTTCATTGTTTTTGTATCATATTTTTTTCCTTTTTTCTTGTAGAGGTTAATTGACAAACATTTTTCTTGTGGTTTATATTTCTTTGTCCCGCCCTCTGGTTTGTATAGCTGGGCTTATTTGGTGGGGTGTTTTGTTGACGATGTAGAGGCTATTGGGCCGTTTTCCGGCCCAGATAGCTCGTCCGCGCGCCTGTGCAGTGCGTCGTGCGCGTGCGCTCTGGGTTTAGTCCCACCTCGCTAGTCGAGGGGGCTCCGAACCTGTTTGTAAGCGCAGCCGACGCTCACCAGTCGAACTCCTCTGAACACTTACCTGAGTGCTTATACACGGCGCTCGCTCTCTCTCTTGACCTCTGGGCCCTGGTCGACGGGTCCTGCGTTGTGAGGATTACTAGGGATTCGCCCACGGGCTCGAGTTCAAATATCTAGCATTGTCAGGGCCTGCTCCTGACCTTGGGCGGTCAATTTTTTTGTTTTTTTTAATCTAGTACCTGACTCCTCCAGTAACTTGGACTCATACTTTTTGTTTTAGTTCTTGTCAGTTTTGTGTGAGTGTAATCTTTTTCATTTGAGTTTTTTGCCTTCTTTTTTGTGTTTGTTTTTGTGATTATTCTCAAGTGTCTTCTGGTGTCATTTTCAGAACTATGGTACTTGCGTGTAGACTGAGTTGTACTGATAGTGCATTCATAGTAGCGCTTACGGACTGATGCTTCTTTGTATTTTTTATTGTAGTAAGTATGTAATGTTCGATCAAGTGTACTGAGTTGTACTGACATGGAACAACGTTGTGTGATTAGTTGCATCGCAACTAGTACTTTAGAGCAACGACAACGTTCCATTTAGAAGCTACTTTTTCAATTTTGAAATGATGGATTAACAACATACGAAGCTACCAAACCAAACTTATATAATGAGATAAGCAAAACATTGTACTTGATGACATAACTAAACTTGTTCAAACATGACAAGCACGACATAATCATACTGGTTCAACCCAACAAGAGCAAACTATTAATTTGAAACAATAAGATAAAAGGCAAGCAAAAGCGGAAGTAAAACAAAGGCAGGCTCTGATGTATCTTCATCCCGTAAAGGGGCAATAGGGGTGGTCGTAGAAGTTGTTAGCCTCCCACTCTTTCGCAAATTCCGAACCATCTGTGATGTAGTCGATCATGAACCATGACTTATACGCGGCGTACGCATCTACTCCTGCGTACTCGATGAGGTTGTCTGGCAGCTCGCTTGTCCCCCACAGTTTGTAGTCTTCCTGCGTGTTGATCTTGTTCTTCATGCCTTTGTAGAATGGGTGGATGACGCTAGCTGCAACATCAGTCAAGGAGTCGTACTCTTTTCCGGTGTATGGAACACTCCACTTGCGCTGAATGTCGATGAACTTGTTGGGGTTGATCTCCATACCGGACAACTTCAGCTTCTCTTTGTCGCTTTCAATGCTGAAACCGGCAAATGTTAACAGCTTGTCATGCTGCAGCATGTCGGTCAGGCGCTTGGGCCTGCAAGGGCAGAGACATTTTGAATATTAGCATTACTTTGATGTTTGAATTATCCATTTTTGTTTTGTTTTACAAGTGATGAATCCATGAAGTAGTTGTTTATGTAGGATAAACAATGGATGAATATACTTCAAAAACTAGTAAAGAAAGTTCTGAAATTAAATTAAGTACATCATGTTATTCTTCTTCTTGGATTATACATAGTTTAAGTCAATGTTGTATGTTCCGCATTGGTACTAGTTTAGTCTACTTTTTTTGAAATAGGATAACACAGAACCAGTGCTTCACCAAGTCCTTAGTTTATTTTCTTACGAAAATAACATTACATCAAATTCAGAAAATACTTCACTACATCAAGTTCAGAAATATCTTTTTTAATATATCGAGTACATAGACTACTCTATTGTATCAACTCCAGAAACTACACTAGTCGATCAACTTCAGAATTTAATCTTCCGCAAGATTTTCCAAATAGTAATCCAGTGTATCAGGTTCAAAAATACATTTATAGTATATCTACTTGAGAAAACGCAGTAGTGCATCCACTTTTCACAAACCACACTAGTACATCTAGTTGGGAAACAAGTGTGATTAAATTTTCAGGATACAGTACTAATAAAACAGATAAACCATATGCAGGGCAAATGAGTAGGAATGCTCACCATTTTGTGGCTGCTGCGATGTGGTACACCAAGCAGAGTTCGTCGACGCACAACTGCAGGACTGCCGCCATCTGGGGAGGTTCATCTTCGTTGGTGTAGTGCACACCAACGCCGATGATCCTACGAATCTTGCCGCCAAGCTTCCTCCAGAGCCTGGAGATCACCTCGTCGGCCTTGTCTGGTTCACTGGTGCAGACGATCTCCAGCGTCTCCTTGCCGTGGAGCTCAACCCCTTTGAGCATTCTGGTGTAGTCGCGCTTCTCGCCGGGGACGTTAATGTCGACGAGGTTGCTCCTCTTGTCCGACGTCTCGGCATGATGACGCTTGGCGGACGGTTCCTCCGCCATGGCCTTCCTCCGACGACTGTGGGCTTTTGGAGAGAGCCGCTGGAGGTTTGTGTGCAGTGGAAATGGAAGTGGCAATGGTGGTTTGTGGGAACGAGGGAGAGAAGGAAGACAATGGGGTATTTTTGCAGTGCGCCGACGGTGGTGTGTGGGAGGCGGTTCGTCGGGGGCGTGTGTGTAGTGGTCGTGGGGGTCGCCGTTTGCACTTCGTCGTGGCAACCGCCCAGTGGGTGGCGTGGGTGGTGGCGTGGAAGAACTAACCGTCCAAGTTAAATGGTTTTTACTGTTGAACTGACTAGTCTTGTCTAGCTGTGCTTATGACCTGCAAAACCCCACTTGCACGTCTCTGCGGTGGTGATGATGGCATTTTACTCTGGCACCGATTCGTATAGTCAAGCTGTACTTATCAGTTGCTTATCCCACTTGCACGTGTCAGCATCGGTGTTGGTGGAGGTCTGAACTCCTCTACTGTCGTACTCGGACTGGTGATTGAAGTGTAATTGAACGTACCAAATACCAGCGATACTATGTGTGGTGCTAATGTTTTTTTAAAACAATTTTCGTATTTTTTAAAGCATTGTTTATATCAAGATAACCTGTGAGTATTTTTTACAGATAAATTAGATTTTCACCAGTACAGGATGTATTATATTCGCATTTTGCTTGAGGTAATTATTTTTATGTACTGATGGTCTTTCTGAATTGGGACTGGTAGGAGCAGGCATAGTTTTGCGTCAGATATATCAAGATAAGTTTTTTCAATTTTATTTTTGACTGCATTCAAAAGGATTATCAAATGGTTTAAATAATAATGTCACTCCTTCAGCGGGCACAAATCAGAAATTATATCAGTACTGATGTGTACTCTGCCTTGTACTGACGACTGAGAGTTATCAGTACTGATATGCTACAAGAGTTTAAAATTTTCCTTGACATATTTTTTTCCTGAGTTACTGGTTCACAGTAGCCTTTTGCGTCGGATATATCCAAATAAGTTTTTTCAAACGTATTTTGTGACTGCATTCAAAATGATTATCAAATGGTTTACATAATAATGTCACTGCTCCAGCGGGCACAAATCAGAAACTAAAAAATAACTTTAGTTCTGATCGAGAAATTGACGATAAAGCTAAATAAGTTTTGGTAAACGACAGTGTTTTGTGAAATGCTTCCTCATTGTATGTTGATTCAATTGAGACTACAAGGTTAATTTTTAGTTGACGCAGCAGGATAACCACTATGTATTGTTCAATGTTGAGCTTCTCCTAACTGTCCCCGAATGTTGTGCCTTGCCGGAGCTCTTTCCAGGTTGAGCCTTGGCAGCTTCATCGTCAGTTTCAGTTTCCTCGCCCCCGACACTGTCATCTTCATTGTCTTCGTCTGATTGGCCATCATTCTCATCAAACTCTTCTTCTTCATCGTCTTCATTTGATTGCTTGGAACTCTGTACCTTGCCCTGTTTATGTTCAGTTCCACTGACCTCCTTGCCCACTTTGCACGTGCGGGCATTATGTCCGTCAGTTCCGCCACACTTGCGGCAAGTGTAGCTGTTACGTGTGTTGTCTCCATTGGTAGAAAGCTGGGTGGCTCCAATCTGCTTGTTCTTGTTGACAGTGGCATCTGTGTGGAGTGGGCATGTGTGGTAGTTATGGTTGCTCACGACGTTGCAGAATCCGCATGCCCTTACCCCGAGGGGTTTGCCGTCCCAGCCAAATTCCACACGCTTGATGGGGAGTGGTGGCTTTTTGGCTGCTGCTTGCGTCTTGCTCTTCCTCCCCTTTGTGTTTGAGAATATTGGGGGTTTAATCACCCTTTCCTGCTGCTGCTGGTTGGATGTGCTATTGTCATGTCGTTCGCCTACAGCACCATCAAGCTCATGATCTCGTGTGTGAGTTTGTCGGGCTCTTGAGTGTCCACACAGGCAAGCTCCGGTTGCTGCTGCTCCTCTTCCTCGTTCTCAAACGGGTCAATAGCTCCCATATGGTTCATCTCGGACAACATTGTAGCAGTATCCTGCTCAATGGCTTCATTGTCCGCGACACCTCCATTTTCAGCATAATGCATGGCGTCGAGTTCTTGTTCAAGTTTGTCCATGATGACCCGCGTCCTTGCCATTTGCTCTTGGCTTCTCAAGCTTTTTCTGTGCACCCTCATGTTCAGCGTCAGCAGTGAGCTTTCAATGCAGTATTGGGATGCCTTGTTTGACGCTACTGTCCTCAAGTCATTTCTGTCAAATGTTGGCTGGATGTTCGGGCGTTTGGTGCATCTCCTGAGTATGTATTTCTCTGGAACGATTTGAGCCTTAATTGTCTGCATCATGCACAGGACATGCACGCAGAAAAGACCTATATTTGTTTTTGGAAGAGGTGCATGTTTTTTGTCATTTCATTCGAACATAAACTTTGCAAAAAAAAGTAGTACAGTATGTAACATCTTTTTTGTAGTCCTCACCTGTGTGGTCCCATAGCCTGCACTCGCACTCATATGTTTCTCCCACGGGGTCTGCAACCACCTGGAACGTGTGTTGAGCCCACACAGACAGTTTTTGCGGGTGGTTGTAGCGCACTAGGTACTATGTGGGCTCTTCCATCTCTGTCGCCGTGAAGAGAGTGCTCAGTTTTAGCCTATCTCTGATCTCCCTGTACACAGCTCGCGTGTACAGCTTTGCCATCTGGGTGTCAAACCCATAGAAGGTCAGCGTGTTTTGTTCCTTCTGCAGATGCAAGAATGATGACCAAATTGTTAGTTTTCTCGCAGGAAAAACTTCTAATAAAGTTTTTACTTTGGTAAGCATGTAATTTTTTGTCTTACGACAAGTGATAGAGCTATACCCGGTTACCCATTGTCTCCTGGTTCTCTGTCTGCCTCCTGGTTTTGACGCAGGAGTTTACCTGGCTGACAAACCGGTGTATGTTTTGTCTCTCACTTACAAAGTTCTTCTTGAGCACATAGTTCATGCTCTCACTTTGCTATGTGGATGTCATTTTGGCGCAGAAAATTTCTTTGAAGTAGGCTGATATCCATTTCTCACGCTCGTTCCGCATGGCCAGCATCGTGGCATCATCATGGAGGTTGTACTTATCGATGAGTCCTTTCCAGGCATCCTCAAACTAAGTTGGCATGAGGGGCCAGTTGAGGATTGATGTGAATTCTTTCTTAAAGTCTTCATGCAGGTAGTACAGGTATGCGAGGTGTTCCCTATACTTCTTCATAATGTGCCAACGACACAGCTTGTGTACTGTGTTCTTGAAAACTTTTGGTATCGCCAAAGCCATTGCCGGGCACTGGTCTGGTAATGAGAAAAGAGATGTGGAGTGGTCAGCATATGGTGGTGCATATATACAAATAGAACTGACACAACATTTTTTACCGTGTTATTTTCCTTTTATTTTTTTGGGGGGTAGGGGGTGGTGGTGGTGGTTGGGGGTGGTTTTCGCGGTTGTATCTGTGAGGATGCATGTAGGAGCCTTCCCTCTCATGCACCTTAAAAACGTCTTGAACAACCATCTGAATGATTCTGCATCCTCATCTCTTATCAGGGCAAAACCAAAGAATGTAGTCTGTAAGTGGTTGTTAGTACCGACAAACACCCCAAGTGGCATATGGTACTTGTTGGTCTTGTATGTGGTGTCAAATGTTATGCAGTCACCAAAGTCCTGATAGGCCCCTCGGCAGCTTGCGTTCGCCCAGAATATGTCCTTAACTCTGTCGGACTCATCGAGTTGCATGTCACAGAAGAATTCCCTGTTTATAGCTTTCATCTCCCTAAAGAAGTTGACAGTCTTTAGGACATCATCCACATCATCAATCCTTGAATTCTTTGCTTTCCTGCATATGAAAAGTTCATTGAAAAATGCATGTTGAACTGGTGTCAGGTCATGCGTTGCTTGATATGTTTGTACTGACAGAGGAAAAAAGACGTGGGCGGTTTATGGGAGGAGAACAAGTTTGTACTTACAAGTTAATCAGGTCTTTGGCATTCATTTCGAGGAAGTAGCTACCAGGGTCATCACCGCCCAGAATGCTCATGATTTGCGCGTGTTCAATGCCTTTGAACTGCAGGTACTTGACGTACTACAAGATTGTTTTGTCAAAGTTTTTGTGGGAGTGCAAGAAGACAAGCATTTGCGGAGTGAGCTGTAGCCTATGGTTGTGTTCCCAGACTATCTCTTTTACAACAAGTGTTCCATCCTTTTCAATCTTCAGCCTCATTTTAGCCCCGCAGTTAGTCCTGGCTGTCGTTTTGTTCCGCTGTCTATTTGCTTCAGACACCTTTGATTCATAAACTCCATGGCACGTGCAATAAAGGTAGGCTCTGGTCTTAAACTTGGGGCCTTCCCTGACAGCAAAACCAGCGTGCTTCGCATATACGTTGTAGAAGTTCTTAGTTTCTTCGAAAGTTTCAAACCTCATCTCTAGCCTTGGCAGAACATAAGCTTCAATGTCAGGTGGCTGCACACAACAGTGACAAAACAAAAATGTTAGATGGGGTGGTCACAGCACCATGGTATGGACTGTGCTTGTATTTTTTTTCTATATGGATACTTACATGTGTATAGCTCTGCGCTGCCTCTTGTGTTTGTTGTTCTCCCTGGTTTATGGGCGCCGGTGGTGTCACCCTTGGCACATGCAGCAATGCATTTCTTGGAGGGAGCAACGATGACGAAGATCTCCGTCTCTCGTTGTACGGACGTCTCTCCTCAGATTCATTGTGATATTGCTCCTGTCTATATGGCTCATATCTTGTACTTTTGAACCTGCTAGAGTGGCCAAAATTTCTGTCTTTTTGCCCTGGTCTTCCCGTCGCAACTGCTTTTGCAGCACGGATGATTGATGTTGACGGAGCGACTGGTGGAAGCCTTGTTGCAACCCATCCACGGCTTCCTGTCCTTGTCTTTCTGCATGCGCTAGGGAAGGAAAACATTTGTTGTTGGGGATATTGTTGGCCTTGTTGCAACCCACGAGTGACAAAGCTTGTATTCCCTGATATTGGTGTTTGCTGCATAGAAGAACTTGTCCGTGCTTCTGATGATTCCGGTGTATCTTGAAATCTGCCTGTATTGTTGAAGTATCGAGGTGGTATTTCTGGTGTTACCCAACCAGGTGGTGCCCCATATCTGCTTGGCTCATCAAACGCTCGCTGCGTGTGCCGCCTTGCTCGCTTCTGCAATGACATTCAACAGTTTTGGGATTAATCTTTTCTGCATTTTTCTCATATACATGCTATGGGTAACATGTAATGCACTGAAGGCAATGTACAAGTTGAACTTGCATCGCTGGTTGTTATTTAAACTGTTGTTCTCTATTTTGTATCTGGTTTCGTTTTCACTCGAACAGTATAACCGTACATGCTCAACACTGATGTACTGATGTACTGTTTTTTAGCACTGCTTGTAAACTGAACATTGATCTTCAAAGATGTATGGATATGCATATATATAAAACTGATGCATGTCTTCTCTTTTGTTCATCTATAACTTATGCAACTACACTAGAAGTACTCCTAGTTTACGTATCATTGAACTTACTGTGTAACATGTGTATATTTTTTTCAACAACATTCTTTCACTGGTTCGAACTGACGCAACTACACGGCATGTACTATTAGAAATAACATCATACAACTTGCAGTGCTAGCTGAACCTTATATAAAGCCTAGTAGCTCCTTGGACTGATGCACAAGTTTATGTTTTTTGGTTTTGAACTGAAGCTATCATATTAGAGGTACTGACAGTAACCTCGACATCCAAATTGTGCATCAAGTGGCAGGGGTGTAATGAACTGATCAAGCATTTGCAATGTACTATCAGGTTCTTCTTCATAGCAGGACTGATGAACTGACGTACTGACACAAACGTGGGAAGCAGACATTACCTCCAGTGGACTGACTTCTTCTTCTTCCTCTCGTGGTCGGCGTATTGGCATGTTCTTGGGAGGCGGCGCCATTGATGCAGCTCCTGCTTGTGGTGGACGTCTGGCGAAGAGGTTCGTAGAGGAAGCACCTTGCAGGGATAACTGCCCCTGAGAAGGAGACCCGGCGACAGAGGGAGGCAGGAGGCGGGGATGACGGCTCCGACGATGGATCCGGCGACGGAAGGAGGCAGGAGGCGGGGATGACGGCTCCGACGATGGATCCGGCGACAGAAGGAACGAGGAGGCGGCGGCGGATCCGTCGCCGGCCAATCATGGCGCCACGGGCTCCCTCGCTCCAGCTGCCGCCGTCGCTCGCTCGCCCATGACGGCTGCCTCCGGCGGTAGGAAGCGAGTCGGATTGGGGCTGGGTCGGTCGTGGACGTGTCGCGCCTTATAGGGGGCGAGGGTAACAGAATAATATTCTGTTACCGGTAACAGAATAGTCCAGCCCTATATATATATATATATATATATATATATATATATATATATATATATATATATATATATATATCCAATTGGATGTAAGCTAGCATGAACTATTATTGTTGACATTACCCTTGAGGTAAAAGGTTGGGAGGCAACACTATAAGCCCCTATCTTTCTCTGTGTTCGATTAAAACTCCATAACCATAAGTATTGCGTGAGTGTTAGCAATTGTGAAAGACTAAATGATAGTTGAGTATGTGGACTTGCTGAAAAGCTCTTATAATGACTCTTTCCGATGTTATGATAAATTGCAATTGCTTCAATGACCGAGATTATAGTTTGTTGGTTTTCAATGAAGTTTCTGATTCATATTTTACATTGTGAATAGATTATTACTTGAGCTTAAGAAATCATATGACAATATTTATATATGTTGCTGTTATAAGAATGATCATGATGCCCTCATGTCCGTATTTTATTTTATCAACACCTCTATCTCTAAACCTGTGGACATATTTTTTGTTATCGGTTTCCGCTTGAGGACAAGTGAGGTCTAAGCTTGGGGGAGTTGATGCGTCCAATTTGCATCATGCTTTTATATCGTTATTTATTGCATTATGGGTTGTTATTATACGTTATGTCACAATACTTATGCCTATTCTCTCTTATTTTACAAGGTTTATATGAACAGGGAGAATGCTGGCAGCTGGAATTCTGGGCTGGAAAAGGAGCAAATATTAGAGACCTATTCTGCACAGCTCCAAAAGTCCTAAAACTTCACGGAGGCAGTTTTTGGAATTAATAAAAAATGCCAGCGAATGAAACAACCAGAGGGGGGGCCACCCACCATCCACGAGGGTGGGGGCCGCGCCCTACCCCCTAGGCGCGCCCCCTGCCTCATGGGCCCCCTGGCAGGCCTCCGGTGCCCATCTTTTGCTATATGAAGTCTTTTACCCTGGAAAAAATCATAAGGAAGCTTTCGGGACGAAACACCGCAGCCACGAGGCGAAACCTTGGCGGAACCAATCTAGGGCTCCGGCGAAGCTGTTCTGCCAGGGAAACATCCCTCCGGGAGGGGGAAATCATCACCATCGTCATCACCAACGATCCTCTCATCGGGAGGGGGTCAACTTATGCCTATTCCTCTCATCTATAATTTTTTATTGTTCCATGCTATTATATATTTTGTTTTGGATGTTTAATGGGCTTTACTATAGACTTTTATATTATTTTTGGGACTAACCTATTAACCCAAGGCCCAGTGCAAATTGTTGTTTTTTTGCCTATTTCAGTGTTTCACAGAAAAGGAATATCAAACGGAGTCCAAACGGAATGAAACCTTCGGGAGCGTGATTTTTGGAACAAACATGATCCAGAGGACTTGGAGTGGATGTCAAGAAATCAACGAGGAGGCCACGAGGCAGGGAGGCGCGCCTGCCCCCCTATGCACGCCCCCACCCTCGTGGGCCCCTTGCAGCTCCACCGACCTACTTCTTCCTCCTATATATACCCATGTACCCCGAAACCAACCAGGAGCACCACGAAACCCTATTTCCACCACCGCAACCTTCTATACCCATGAGATCCCATCTTGGAGCCTTTTCCGGTGCTCCGCCGGAGGGGGAATCGATCACGGAAGGCTTCTACATCAACACCATAACCTTTCCGATGATGTGTGAGTAGTTTACCACAGACCTTCGGGTCCATAGTTATTAGCTAGATGGCTTCTTCTCTCTCTTTGGATCTCAATACAAAGTTCTCCTCGATCTTCTTGGAGATTGATACGTCTCCAATGTATCTATAATTTTTGATTGTTCCATGCTAATATATATTCTGTTTTGGATGTTTAATGGGCTTTTACACTTTTATATTATTTTTGGGACTAACCTATTAACCGGAGGCCCAGCCCAAATTGCTATTTTTTTGCTTATTTCAGTGTTTCGAAGGAAAAGGATATCAAACGGAGTCCAAACGGAATGAAACCTTCGAGAACGCGATTTTCGGAACAAACGTGATCCAGAGGACTTGGAGTGGACGGCAAGCAATCAACGAGGAGGCCACGAGGCAGGGAGGTGCGCCCCCCACCCTCGTGGGCCCCTTGTAGCTCTCCTGACCGACCTCTTTCGCCTATATATACTCATATACCCTGGAAACATCAGATACGGAGCCAAAACCCTAATTCCACCGCCGCAACCTTTTATACCCGTGAGATCCCATCTTGGGGCCTTTTCCAGCACTCCGCCGGAGGGGGCATTGATCACGGAGGGCTTCTACATCAGCACCATAGCCTCTCTGATGATGTGTGAGTAGTTTACCTCAGACCTTCGAGTCCATGGTTATTAGCTAGATGGCTTTTTCTCTCTCTTTGGATTTCAATACAATATTCTCCTCGATTCTCTTGGAGATCTATTTGATGTAACTCTTTTTGCGGTGTGTTTGTCGAGATCCGATGAATTGTGGGTTTATGATCAAGATTATCTATGAACAATATTTGAATCTCCTCTGAATTATTTTATCCCACATATTTGGATCCCACATATTTGGATTTTGATCAATCTTATGAAGTTTTTGATAAAAGTGGGTTTGGAGAGGTCATGACTTTAGCTAATGTTAATCCCACTATTTTGGAAGAGTGACGACTTTGCATACATGTGGATCGTTTTAAGCATATGTTTTGTGATAGCTATATTGTTGAATTTGCTTATGATCCTACATGTAATTATTATGAGAGAGGAAAATATGGTTGTAGAAATTTTCATGTTACTAAATTACCTCTCGTTATGTTGAGATTGCTTTTGTTTCTTTCTGCTTCCTTGCATATGCTAGTTTTTGTTTGCCTTGATAATTTGTTTGCCTATAAGATGCCTATGCATAGGAAGTATGTTAGCCTTAGATGTGTTTGTCACGTGTTTTATGATGCTCTCTTTGTGCTTCACTTCTTGTCTTTCTTGTGAGCATAATTGAAATCTCAATGCCTAGCTAAAAAGGCTTTAAAGAAAAGCGCCTGTTGGGAGGCAACCCAATTTTATTTTAGTTCTTTGCTTTTTGCTTCTGTTTAGGACTAAATCTTGATCTAGCCTCTGGTTAGATATGTTTTTTTGTTTTAATTAGTGTTTGTGCCAAGTAGAACCTATAGGATCTTCTTGGATGATAGTTATTTGATGTTGCTGAAAATTCTAGAAACTTTCTGTTCACGAAAACAATTGTTAAAAATCACCAGAACATGATAAAATACTGATTCAATTGCAGTAGATCAATAAAGAAATTATCTAGGTCATCCTATTTTGTTAGAATTTTTGGAGTTCCAGAAGTTGCATTAGTTAGAGATTACTACAGACTGTTCTGTTTTTGACAGATTCTGTTTTTCGTGTGATGTTTGCTTATTTTGATGAATCTATGGCTAGTAAAAGAGTTTATAAACCATAGAGAAGTAGGAATACAGTAGGTTTAACACCAATATAAATAAAGAATGAGTTCATTACAGTACCTTGAAGTGGTGTTTTGTTTTCTTTCGCTAACGGAGCTCACGAGATTTTCTGTTAAGTTTTGTGTTGTGAAGTTTTCAAGTTTTGGGTAAAGATTTGATGGATTATGGAACAAGGATTGGCAAGAGACTAAGCTTGGGGATGCCCATGGCACCTCAAGGTAAAATTCAAGGACAACCAAAAGCTTAAGTTTGGGGGTGCCCCAGAAGGCATCCCCTCTTTCGTCTTCATCTATCGGTAACTTTACTTGGAGCTATATTCTTATTCACCACATGATATGTGTTTTGCTTGGAGCGTCTTGTATGATTTGAGTCTTTGCTTTTTAGTTTACCACAATCATCCTCGCTGAATACACTTTTGAGAGAGACACACATGATTCGGAATTTATTAGAATACTCTATGTGCTTCACTTATACCTTTTGAGCTATATAGTTTTTGCTCTAGTGCTTCACTTATATCTTTTAGAGCACGGTGGTGGTTTTGTTTTATAGAAATTATTGTTCTCTCATGCTTCACTTATATCATTTTGAGAGTCCTACAAAATAGCATGGTAATTTGCCTAAATTATGAAATTAGTCCTAATATGATAGGCGTCCAAGATAAGTAAAAACTTTCTTATAAGTGCGTTGAATACTAAGAAAAGTTTGATACTTGATGACTGTTTTGAGATATGGAGGTAGTGATATTAAAGTTGTGCTAGTTGAGTATTTGTGAATTTGAGAAATACTTGTGTTGAAGTTTGCAAGTCCCGTAGCATGCACGTATGGTAAACGTTGTGTAACAAATTTGAAACATGACGTGTTCTTTGATTGTTTTCCTTATGAGTGGTGGTCGGGGACGACCGATGGTCTTTTCCTACCAATCTATCCCCCTAGGAGCATGCACGCAGTGCTTGGTTTTTGATGACTTGTAGATTTTCGCAATAAGTATACGAGTTCTTTATGACTAATGTTGAGTCCATGGATTATACGCACTCTCACCCTTCCATCATTGCTAGCCTCTTCGGTACCCTGCATTGCCCTTTCTCACCTTGAGAGTTGGTGCAAACTTCGCCGGTGCATCCAAACCCCGTGATATGATATGCTCAATCACACATAAACCTCCTTATATCTTCCTCAAAACAGCCACCATACCTACCTATTATGGCATTTCCATAGCCATTCCGAGATATATTTCCACCGTTCCATTTATCATGACACGTTTCATCATTGTCATATTGCTTTGCATGATCATCTAGTTGACATCGTATTTGGGGCAAAGCCACCATTCATAATTTTTCATACATGTCACTCTTGATTCATTGCCCATCCCAGTACACCACCGGAGGCATTCATATAGAGTCATACTTTGTTCTAGTATCGAGTTGTAATCATTCAGTTGTAAATAAATAGAAGTGTGATGATCATCATTCATAGAGTGTTGTCCCAAAAAAAGATAAATTCCAAATAAAAAATAAAATAAAGGCCCAAAAAATTAAAATAAATAAAAAAGGGGACAATGCTACTATCCTTTTTCCACACTTGTTCTTCAAAGTAGCACCATGATTTTTATGATAGAGAGTCTCTTGTTTTGTCACTTTCATATACTAGTGGGAATTTTTCATTATAGAACTTGCCTTGTATATTCCAACAATGGGCTTCCTCAAATGCCCTAGGTCTTCGTGAGCAAGCAAGTTGGATGCACACGCACTTAGTTTCTTTTGTTGAGCTTTCATACATTTATAGCTCTAGTGCATCCGTTGCATGGAAATCCCTACTCCTTGCATTGACATCAATCGATGGGCATCTCCCTAGCTCGTTGATTAGCCGCATCAAGGTGAGACTTTCTCCCTTTTTGTCTTCTCCACACAACCGCCATCATCATATTCTATTCCACCCATAGTGCTATATCCATGGCTCATGCTCATATATTGCGTGAAAGTTGAAAAAAGTTTGAGATTACTAAAGTATGAAACAATTTCTTGGCTTGTCATCGGGGTTGTGCATGATAAGAGCATTCTTGTGTGACGAAAATGGAGCATGACCAAACTATATGATTATGTAGGGATGAACTTTCTTTGGCCATGTTATTTTGAGAAGACACAATTGCTTAGTTAGTATGCTTGAAGTATTATTACTTTTATGTCAATATTATACTTTTATCTTGAATCTTTCAGATCTGAATATTCATGCCACAAATAAGAGAATTACATTGAAAATTATGCCAAGTAGCACTCCACATCAAAAATTCTGTTTTTATCATTTACCTACTCGAGGACGAGCAGGAATTAAGCTTGGGGATGCTTGATACGTCTCCAACGTATCTATAATTTTTTATTGTTCCATGCTAATATATATTATGTTTTGGATGTTTAATGGGCTTTATTATACACTTTTATATTATTTGTGGGACTAACCTATTAACCGGAGGCCCAACCCAAATTGTTGTTTTTTTTCTATTTTAGTGTTTCAAAGGAAAAGGATATCAAATGGAGTCCAAACGGAATGAAACCTTCGGGAACGTGATTTTTAGAACAAACGTGATCCAGAGGACTTGGAGTTAGGGCTGCAAACGAGTCGAGCTCGAGCAAGTTGGAGTTGGCTCAGCTCAACTCATATGAAAATTCGAGCGAGCTCAAACTTAGTGAAGCTCATGATCGAGCTGTAGAACATGACTCGTGCTCAGCTTGTAACGATCTCGAGTCGATCTCGAGCTAGTTTCGAGCTAAATGAGATGGTAAAAATTATAAATCTATGAATGAAAAACAAAAAAATAAGGTGAATATGCTGGGAACCTTTGCCAAAAATATAGGATATTTAACACATAGTGGACCACGTGCCATAATTAGGCCTAAATCTTCACTACACTTAATTAAGTTTCTATGTTCGTTGCTAAATAAAATGGAAAAAAAATTATGGGAAACATATATGGTAATAAATTATTTTATTTTCATTTAATATATGGCATGATTATTTAACATAATGATATTATGTCGAGCTATCGAGCTAAAATCGAGCGAGCCAACATTTGCTCAAGATCGGCTCGTTTCTCGGTCGAGCTACATAAAGTGTTCAAACTCAACTTATTTTGTTTTCAAGTCGATCTCGAGTCGAGTCAAAAAACGAGTCGATCTCGAGCAGCTCACGAGCCTCGAGCATTTCTTGCAGCGAGTGGACGTCAAGCAATCAACAAGGAGGCCACGAGGAAGGGAGGCACGCTTGCCCCCCGGGCGTGCCCCCCTCGTGGGCCCCTCGTAGCTCTCCTGACCGACCTCTTTCGCCTATATATACTCATATCCCTGGAAACATCAGATACGGAGCCAAAACCCCAATTCCACTGCCGCAACCTTCTGTACCCGTGAGATCCCATCTTGGAGCCTTTTTCGGCGCTCCGTCAGAGGGGGCATTAATCACGGAGGGCTTCTACATCAACACCATAGCCTCTCCGATGAAGTGAGTGTAGTTTACCTCAGACCTTCGGGTCCATAGTTATTAGCTAGATGGCTTCTTCTCTCTCTATGGATCTCAATACAATGTTCTCCTCGTTTCTCTTGGAGATCTATTTGATGTAACTCTTTCTGCGGTGTGTTTGTCGAGATCCGATGAATTGTGAGTTTATGATCAAGATTATCTATGAACAATATTTGAATCTCCTCTGAATTCTTTTATGTATGATTGGTTATCATTGCAAGTCTCTTCGAATTATCAGTTTGGTTTGGCCTACTAGATTGATCTTTCTTGCAATGGTAGAAGTGCTTAGCTTTGGGTTCAATCTTGCGGTGCTCAATCCAGTGACAGTAGGGGAAACAACACATATTGTATTGTTTCCATCGAGGATAAAAAGATGGGGTTTATATCATATTACATGATTTTATCCCTCTACGTCATGTCATCTTGCTTAAAGCGTTACTCCATTCTTATGAACTTAATACTCTAGATGAATGCTGGATAGCGGTCAATGTGTGGAGTAATAGTAGTAGATGCAGGCAGGAGTCGGTCTACTTGTCACGGACGTGATGCCTATATACATGATCATACCTAGATATTCTCATAATTATGCACTTTTCAATCAATTGCTCGACAGTAATTTGTTCACCCACCGTAATACTTATGCTATCTTGAGAGAAGCCACTAGTGAAACCTATGGCCCCCGGGTCTATTTTCCATCATATTAATCTTCCGTCAACAAGCTATTTCTATCTTTGTTTATTTTGCAATCTTTACTTTTAATCTTTATCATAAAAATACCAAAAATATTATATTATCATCTCTATCAGATCTCACTTTTGCAAGTGGTCGTGAAGGGATTGACAACCCCTTTATCGTGTTGGTTGCAAGGTTCTTATTTGTTTGTGTAGGTACGAGGGACTTGCATGTGGCCTCCTACTGGATTGATACCTTGGTTCTCAAAAACTGAGAGAAATACTTACGCTACTTTCATGCATCACCCTTTCCTCTTCAAGGAAAACCCAACGCAGTGCTCAAGAGGTAGCAGAGATCTATTTGATGTAACTCTTTTTGCGGTGTGTTTGTCGAGATCCGATGAATTGTGGGTTTATGATCAAGATTATCTATGAACGATATTTGAATCTACTCTGAATTCTTTTATGTATGATTGGTTATCTTTGCAAGTCTCTTCGAATTATCAGTTTGGTTTGGCCTACTAGATTGATCTTTCTTGCAATGGGAGAAGTGCTTAGCTTTGGGTTCAATCTTGCGGTGCTCGATCCAATGACAGTAGGGGAAACAACATTGTATTGTTTCCATTGAGGATAAAAAGATGGGGTTTATATCATATTGCATGAGTTTATCCCTCTACGTCATGTCATCTTGCTTAAAGCGTTACTCCGTTCTTATGAACTTAATACTCTAGATGCATGCTGGATAGCGGTCGATGTGTGGAGTAATAGTAATAGATGCAGGAAGGAGTCGGTCTACTTGTCACCGACGTGATGCCTATATACATGATCATACCTAGATATTCTCATAATTATGCACTTTTCTATCAATTGCTCGACAGTAATTTGTTCACCCACCGTAATACTTATGCTATCTTGAGAGAAGCCACTAGTGAAACCTATGGCCCCCGGGTCTATTTTCCATCATATTAATCTTCCGCCAACAAGCTATTTCTATCTTTGTTTATTTTGCAAACTTTACTTTTAATCTTTATTATAAAAATACCAAAAATATTATCTTATCATCTCTATCAGATCTCACTTTTGCAAGTGGTTGTGAAGGGATTGACAACCCCTTTATCGCGTTGGTTGCAAGGTTCTTATTTGTTTGTGTAGGTACGAGGGACTTGCATGTGGCCTCCTACTGGATTGATACCTTGGTTCTCAAAAATTGAGGGAAATACTTACGCTACTTTGCTGCATCACCCTTTCCTCTTCAAGGGAAAACCAACACATGCTCAAGAGGTAGCAAGAAGGATTTCTGGCGCCGTTGCCAGGGAGTCTACACACAAGTCAAGACATATAAAGTACCCATCACAAACTCTTATCCCTCGCATCATTATTTGCAATTTTCCTCATGTTTTCCTCTCCCCCACTTCACCCTTGCCGTTTTATTCGCCCTGTCTTTCTGTTCGCCTCTTTTTCGCTTGCCTCTGGTGTCTCGTGTGCCGTCATGCCCAGTCCTTTATCTGCTCCTTTGTCTCCTGAGTTTGAAGTTCTCCACTTTAAACAAAGACAAGGAGAAAATTTAAAAGATGCCTGGTATAGGATGATGGAATCTTATCGTAATTGCACCTTAGAGGTGAGTTTTAGAATTTTGCTTCGTAATTTTTACGTTGGATTAAATATGTCCCATAGACAACTCTTGGATTGCGTTGCCAAAGGAAATTTTATTGAAATTGATCCCAGTATTGCGCATGAAATCATATAGGGGGTAGTGGGAACACTACCTCAACAAAAGGAGCCACAACATACCAAGGAAGAGACACAAGTTTTTGAATAGATTTGCGAAGTAAGTAAGATTTTACAAAAGTCTCTTGAACCTCTTAAGAGTGTTAGCGGAAATCTTCACCGCATGAATATGTTGATTACCCTTTGCAATAAGCGGTTGGATTCTTTAGATCTAAAAATTTCTGAATATGAAGGGAAACGTAAAGAACCTCCCGGATTCGAGCATGATTCCGCTAAAAATTAAAAGCCAAAGATGACAATACCTAGATCTATCCTTGCCTTTATGCCTAGCTAGGGGCGTTAAACGATAGCGGTTGTTGGGAGGCAACCCAATTTTATTTTTGTTTCTTGCTTTTTGGTTCTGTATAGTAATAAATCTTTGATCTAGCCTCTGGTTAGATGTGTTTTTATGTTTTAATTAGTGTTTGTGCCAAGTAGATCCTTTGGGAAGACTTGGGTGAAGTATTTTTGATCTTGTCGTAAAAAAACAGAAACTTTAGCGCTCACGAGATTAGCTACAACTGTTTGCTGGAGAGTGATATTTAGTTGATTCTTTTTGCAGATGATTAATAGATAAATTTCTCACGTCCAGAAATTTATTTTAGAATTTTTGGAGTTCCATAAGTATGTGTTTGATACAGATTACTACAGACTATTCTGTTTTTGATAGATTCTGTTTTTTGTGTGTTGTTTGCTTATTTTGATGAATCTATGGCTAGTATCGGAGGTTATGAACCATAGCGAAGTCGGAATACAGTAAGTTTAACACCAATACAAATAAAGAATGAGTTTATTACAGCACCTTGAAGTGGTGTTTTGTTTTCTTTCGCTAACGGAGCTCACGGGATTTTCTGTTAAGTTTTGTGTTGTGAAGTTTTCAAGTTTTGGGTAAAGATTTGATGGATTATGGAACAAGGAGTGGAAAGAGACTAAGCTTGGGGATTCCCAAGGCACCCCAAGGTAAAATCCAAGGATAACCAAAAAGCCTAAGCTTGGGGATGCCCCGGAAGGCATCCCCTCTTTTGTCTTCGTCCATCGGTAACTTTACTTGGAGCTATATTTTTATTCACCACATGATATGTGTTTTGCTTGGAGCGTCTTGTATGATTTGAGTCTTTGATTTTTAGTTCACCACAATCATCCTTGCTGTACACACCTTTTGGGAGAGACACACATTAATCGGAATTTATTAGAATACTCTATGTGCTTCACTTATATCTTTTGAGCTAAACAATTTTGCTCTAGTGCTTCACTAATATCTTTTAGAGCACGGTGGTGGTTTTATTTTATAGAAATTATTGATATCTCATGCTTCACTTATATTATTTTGAGAGTCCTTTAGAACAACATGGTAATTTGCTTTGGCTATAAAATTAGTCCTAATATGATAGGCATCCAAGATGGATATAATAAAAACTTTCATATAAGTGCATTGAATACTAAGAGAAGTTTGATACTTGATGATTGTTTTGAGATATGGAGATAGTGATATTAAAGTTGTGCTAGTTGAGTATTTGCGAATTTGAGAAATACTTGTGTTGAAGGTTGCAAGTCTCGTAGCATGCACGTATGCTAAACGTTGTGTAGCAAATTTGAAACATGAGGTGTTCTTTGATTGTCATCCTTATTAGTGGCGGTCGGGGACGAGCAATGGTCTTTTCCTACCAATATATCCCCCTAGGAGCATGCGCGTAGTGCTTGGTTTTTCATGACGTGTAGACTTTTTTCAATAAGTATGGGAGTTCTTTATGACTAATGTTGAGTCCATGGATTATACGCACTCTCAACCTTCCATCATTGCTAGCCTCTTCGGTACCGTGCATTGCCCTTTCTCACCTTGAGAGTTGGTGCAAACTTCGTCGATGCATCCAAACCCCGTGATACGATACGCTCTATCACACATAAACTTCCTTATATGTTCCTCAAAACAGCCACCATACCTACCTGTTATGGCATTTCCATAGCCATTCCGAGATATATTGCCATGCAACTTTCCACCGTTCTGTTTATTATGACACGCTTCATCATTGTCATATTGCCTTGCATGATCATGTAGTTTACATCGTATTTGTGGCAAAGCCACCATGCATATTATTTTATACATGTCACTCTTGATTCATTGCCCATCCCGGTACACCGCCGGAGGCATTCATATAGAGTCATATTTTGTTCTAGTTTCGAGTTGTAATCATCGAGTTGTAAATAAATAGAAGTGTGATGATCATCATTAATAGAGCACTGTCCCAAATAAAAAAAGAGAAAGGCCAAATAAAAAAAGAGAAGGCACAAAAAAAGGAAAAAAAGAGAAATAAAAAGGGACAATGCTACTATCCTTTTTTTCCACACTTGTGCTTCAAAGTAGCACCATGATCTTTATGATAGAGAGTCTCTTGTTTTGTCACTTTCATATACTAGTGGGAATTTTTCATTATAGAACTTGGCTTGTAAATTCCAACAATGGGCTTCCTCAAATGCCCTAGGTCTTCGTGAGCAAGCAAGTTGGATGCACACCCACTTAGTTTCTTTTGTTGAGATTTCGTACATTTATAGCTCTAGTGCATCTGTTGCATGGCAATCCCTACTCCTTGCATTGACATCAATTGATGGGCATCTCCCTAGCCCGTTGATTAGCCGCATCAATGTGAGGCTTTCTCCTTTTTTTGTCTTCTCCACACAACCCCCATCATCATATTCTATTCCACCCATAGTGCTATATCCATGGCTCACGCTCATGTATTGCGTGAAAGTTGAAAAAAGTTTGAGATTACTAAAGTATGAAACAATTGCTTGGCTTGTCATCGGGGTTGTGCAAGATGAGAGCTTCTTGTGTGATGAAAATGAAGCATGGACAAACTATATGATTTTGTAGGGATGAGCTTTTTTGGCTATTTTATTTCGAGAAGACATAATTGCTTGGTTAGTATGCTTGAAGTATTATTATTTTTATGTCAATATTAAACTTTTATCTTGAATCTTTCGAATCCGAACATTCATGCCACAATAAAGAAAATTACATTGAGAAATACGTTAGGTAGCATTCCACATCAATAATTCCGTTTTTATCATTTACCTACTCGAGGACGAGCAGGAATTAAGCTTGGGGATGACTGGTACGTCTCCAACGTATCTATAATTTTTTATTGTTCCATGCTATTATGTATTATGTTTTGGATGTTTAATGGGCTTTACTATACACTTTTATATTATTTTTGGGACTAACCTATTAGCACAAGGCCCAGTGCAAATTGCTATTTTTTTGCCTATTTCAGTGTTTCGCGGAAAAGGAATACCAAACAAAGTCCAAACGGAATGAAACCTTCAGGAGCGTGATTTTTGGAACAAACGTGATCCAGAGGACTTGGAGTGGACGTCAAGAAATCAACGAGGAGGCCACGAGGCAGGGAGGCGCACCTGCCCCCTGGGCGCACCCCCACCCTCATGGGACCCTCGCAGCTCCACCGACCTACTTCTTCCTCCTATGTATACCCATGTACCCCTAAACTAACCAGGAGCACCATGAAACCCTATTTCCACCGCCGCAACCTTCTGTACCCCTGAGATCCCATCTTGGGGCCTTTTTCGGCGCTCCGCCGGAGGGGGAATCGATCACGGAGGGCTTCTACATCAACACCATAGCCTCTCCGATGATGTGTGAGTAGTTTACCACTGACCTTCGAGTCCATAGTTATTAGCTAGATGGCTTCTTCTCTCTCTTTGGATCTCAATACAAAGTTCTCCTCGATCTTCTTGGAGATCTATTCGATGTAACTCTTTTTGCGGAGTGTTTGTCAAGATCCGATGAATTGTGGGTTTATGATCAAGATTATCTATGAACGATATTTGAATCTTCTCTGAATTCTTTTCTGTATGATTGGTTATCTTTGCAAGTCTCTTCGAATTATCAGTTTGGTTTGGCCTACTAGACTGATCTTTCTTGCAATGGGAGAAGTGCTTAGCTTTGGGTTCAATCTTGCGTTGCTCGATCCCAGTGACAGAAGGGGAAACGACACGTATTGTATTGTTGCCACCGAGGATGAAAAGGTGGGGTTTATATCACATTGCTTGAGTTTATCCCTCTACATCATGTCATCTTGCCTAATGCATTACTCTGTTCTTATGAACGTAATACTCTAGATGCATGTTGGATAGCGGTCGATGTGTGGAGTAATAGTAGTAGATGCAGGCAGGAGTCGGTCTACTTGTTGCGAACGTGATGCCTATATACATGATCATGCCAAGATATTCTCACAATTATGCACGTTTCTATCAATTGCTCGGTAGTAATTTGTTCACCCACCGTAATACTTATGCTATCTTGAGAGAAGCCACTAGTGAAACCTATGGCCCCCTGGTCTATTTTCCATCATATTAATCTCCCGTCAACTAGTTATTTCTGTCGCCGTTTATTTTGCAATCTTTACTTTTAATCTTTATCATGAAAATACCAAAAATATTATCTTATCATCTCTATCAGATCTCACTTTTGCAAGTGTCCATGAAGGGATTGACAAACCCTTTATCGCGTTGGTTGCAAGGTTCTTATTTGTTTGTGTAGGTACGAGGGACTTGCGTGTGGCCTCCTACTGGATTGATACCTTGGTTCTCAAAAACCGAGGGAAATACTTACGCTACTTCGCTGCATCACCTTCCTCTTCAAGGGAAAAGCAACGCATGCTCAAGAGGTAGCAAACATCTTCATGAGCACCATCTCCTCTAAAACCCTAGTTCATCTCTTGTATCCAATCTTTGTCTCAAAGCCTCAGATTGGTACCTGTGGGTTGCTAGTAGTGTTGATTACTCCTTGTAGTTGATGCTAGTTGGTTTATTTGGTGGAAGATCATATGTTCAGATCCCTTATGCATATTAATATCCCTCTGATTAGTAACATGAATATGATTTGTGAGTAGTTACGTTTGTTCCTGAGGACATGGGAGAAGTCTTGCTATAAGTAGTCATGTGAATTTGGTATTCGTTCGATATTTTGATGAGATGTATGTTGTCTCTCCTCTAGTGGTGTTATGTGAACTTTGACTACATGACACTTCACCATTGTTTGGGCCTAGAGGAAGACATTGGGAAGTAACAAGTAGATGATGGGTTGCTAGAGTGACATAAGCTTAAACCCTAGTTTATGTGTTGCTTCGTAAGGGGCTGATTTGGATCCATATGTTTCATGCTATGGTTAGGTTTACCTTAATACTTCTTTTGTAGTTGTGGATGCTTGCAGTAGGGGTTAATCATAAGTGGGATGCTTGTCCAAGGAAGGGCAACAACCCAAGCACCTGTCCACCCACATACCAAATTATCAAAGTAACGAACGCGAATCATATGAGCGTGATGAAAACTAGCTTGACGATAATTCCCATGTGTCCTCGGGAGCGTTTTCCTTCATATAAGAGTTTGTCCAGGCTTGTCCTTTGCTACAAAAAGGATTGGACCATCTTGCTGCACCTTATTTACTTTCATTATTTGTTACCCGTTACAAATTACCTTATCATAAAACTATCTCTTACCGATAATTTCAGTGCTTGCAGAGAATACCTTACTGAAAACCGCTTGTCATTTCCTTCCGCTCCTCGTTGGGTTTGACACTCTTACTTATCAAAAGGACTACAATAGATCCCCTATACTTGTGGGTCATCACTTGCCTTTAAGAGGCGGGCAAACAAATCATGGTGGATAGACAAACTAGTACCCAACACACACCATCTTTATAATTCACACCCTCAAACGGAGGCGGTTTGAGGGTTGCATCGAAAGCAATTGAAGAAAAATGCCTACATGTATCAGGTTTTTGGATTGTTGAATTGTTAAGCAATTTTTCAGTAAGTTTAATCCAGGAGAACAGAAGGTAAATATGATAAACATGATAATCGAAACAAGTAACATAGTGATGTTACTAACCATGCAATCAGATACATAAACACTACTGGAATCAGCTTCTTTGCCGTCCGCCATGGCGGACGGCAAAGGCATGGATCACAGACGGCAAACTGTCCGTCTGAACACGTGCTAGCAACGGCCTTCTTTGCCGTCCGCTTCCTGGAAACGGACGGCAAAGGATTTTGCCGTCCGCCATTCGAGGCCAGCAGACGGCAAAGACAACGGACGACAGTGCAGTGGTGTGAGTGCCGTTAGGGGGTTAACGGCGCTCTTTGTCGTCTGCCAGGGGACGGCAAAGCGTCAAAGCTCTTTTCCGTCCGCTGACAGACGGTAAAGAGCTCAGCTAGGCAGTACTGGGAAGCTGCCATGTGGCTAGCTATGCCGTCCGCTGGCAGACGGCAAAGTGATTTGAATCTTTGCCGTCCGCTGGCAGACGGCAAAGTGACCAAATAGGCAGCCCGCGTTCCTAGGTTTTACAGGTAGCTACCACGTGTCCTCTTTGCCGTCTGCTAGCGGACGGCAAACAGACTACATATCCCCTGTTTTTATTTGAATCCATTTAATTTCACAGGAATTCACACACAGATATACATATATTTTTTTCCACATGCACAATAGACATATGATGTATCCAACACATAGCTCCATCCATGACAACATACATACATAATAAGAAACAGAGTTCCATCCATACATATTACAGTACCATCACAATGTTCATCCAACACATTGTTCATGGGAAACAAGCACTCCGTCCATGCAAGCTTCCATATAGTGAATTAAATATGCAAAATGGGAAACAAGAAAGTTAGAAGAAGAAGACTAGAATTAGAAGAAGAAGAAGAAGAAGAAGAAGAAGAAGAAGTAACCATACTTAGGTAAAATGGAGCTAACCTAGCTAATTGTGCCATTTTTGAGTTAACTAAGCATATGATGCCATTTTTCATATAACTTAGAGCTAACTTCATTTTCGAGAAGAAGAATAAAAATAGAAGAAGAAGAAGAAGAAGAAAAAGAAGACTAGAAGAAGAAATTCTTCTTCGTTTTCTTCTTCTTCTTTTCTTCGTCTTCCTAGATTTTCTTCATCTTATTATGTCATTTGTGGACTAAATACGCTAAATTAGGTCATAAATGGACTAAATATGCTAAATAAGAAGAAAAATTTCATTTTTGAGCTTACCTAGCTAATTATGCCATTTTGACCTAACTAAGCATATTATGAGATATAACTTAGAGCTTACTTCTTCTTCTTCTTCTTCTTCTTCTTCTTCTTCTAGTCTTCTTCTTCTTCTTCTTCTTCTTCTTCTTCTTCTTCTTCTTCTAGTTTTCTTCTTCTTCATCATCATCATCATAATCTTCTTCTTCTTCTTCTTCTTCTTCTTCTTCTTCTTCTTCTTCTTCTTCTTCTTCTTCTTCTTCTTCTTCTTCTTCTTCTTCTTCTTCTTCTTCTTCTTCTTCTTCTTCTTCTTCTTCTTCTTCTTCTTCTTCTTCTTCTTCTTCTTCTTCTTCTTCTTCTTCTTCTTCTTCTTCTTCTTCTTCTTCTTCTTCTTCTTCTTCTTCTTCTTCTTCTTCTTCTTCTTCTTATTATTATTCCTTCTTTTCTTCCTCCTCCTTGATTTTCTTCATCTTATTATGTCATTTGTGGACTAAATAGGCTAAATTATGTCATAAATGGACTAAACATGCTAAATAAGAAGAAAAATACCATTATCATGGAGGTGTAGGAATGGTCGGGGCAGCGCCAGTACCAGACGGAGGTGAAGGACCGGTCGGGGTTCCGGCATTGGCAGAAGAAGTGGTTGATGCTTGTCGGGAGCCATGCTGCACCAGAAATCATTTCCAATAATGTCTCGTTAGCAATTTCGCAAACTGAAATGTGAATAGTAGTAAGCAACGACCATTCAAATCAAACTCACCATCGTCGCCAGAGCAATCTGGGGCATCGGCGGAGGGGTGATACGTCTCCAACGTATCTATAATTTTTGATTGCTCCATGCTATATTATCTACTGTTTTGGACCATATTGGGCTTTATTTTCCACTTTTATATTATTTTTGGGACTAACCTATTAACCGGAGGCCCAGCACAGAATTGCTGTTTTTTTTGCCTATTTCAGTGTTTCAAAGAAACGAAATATCAAACGGAGTCCAAACGGAATGAAACCTTCAAGAACGTGATTTTCTCACCGAACATGATCCAGGAGACTTGGACCCCACGTCAAGAAAGAAGGGAGGTGGCCACGAGGGTGGGGGCACGCCCACCCCCTAGGGCGCGCCCCTGCCTCATGGGCCCCCCGTTGCTCCACCGACGTACTCCTTCCTCCTATATATACCTACGTACCCCCAAACGATCAGATACAGAGCCAAAAACCTAATCCCACAGCCGCAACCTTCTGTACCCACGAGATCCCATCTTGGGGCCTGTTTCAGAGCTCCACCGGAGTGGGCATCCACCACGGAGGGCTTCTACATCATCATAGCCCCTCCGATGAACTGTGAGTAGTTTACCTCAGACCTTCGGGTCCATAGTTAGTAGCTAGATGGCTTCTTCTCTATTTTTGGATCTCAATACAATGTTCTCCCCCTCTCTCATGGAGATCTATTTGATGTAATCTTCTTTTTGCGGTGTGTTTGTTGAGACCGATGAATTATGGGTTTATGATCAAGTCTATCTATGCACAATATTTGAATCTTCTCTGAATTATTTTATGTATGATTGGTTATCTTTGGAAGTCTCTTTGAATTATCAGTTTGGTTTGGCCTACTAGATTGGTTTTTCTTGCAATGGGAGAAGTGCTTAGCTTCGGGTACAATCTTGTGATGTCCTTTCCCAGTGACAGTAGGGGCAGCAAGGCACGTATTGTATTGTTGCCATCGAGGATAACAAGATGGGGTTTTTATCATATTGCATGAAACTATCCCTCTACATCATGTCATCTTGCTTAAGGCGTTACTCTGTTTTTAACTTAATACTCTAGATGCATGCTGGATAGCGATCGATGAGTGGAGTAATAGTAGTAGATGCAGGCAGGAGTCGGTCTACTGGTCTCGGATGTGATGCCTATATACATGATCATACCTAGATATTCTCATAACTATGCGCAATTCTGTCAATTGCTCAACAGTAATTTGTTCACCCACCGTAGAATACTTATGCTCTTGAGAGAAGCCAGTAGTGAAATCTATGGCCCCGGGGTCTATCTTTATCATATTAATCTTCCATCACTTTATTATTTGCTTTGCTTTTTTACTTTTCCTTTTATTTTACCATGCATCTTTATACCAAAAATACCAAAAATATTATCTATCATCTCTATCAGATCTCACTCTCATAAGTGACCGTGAAGGGAATGAGAACCCCTATTCGTGTTGGTTGCGAGGAGTTATTTGCTTTGTGTAGGTACGAGGGACTCGCACGTAGCCTCCTACTGGATTGATACCTTGGTTCTCAAAAACTGAGGGAAATACTTACGCTACTTTGTTGCATCATCCTTTCCTCTTCAGGGAAATCCAACGCAGTGCTCAAGAGGTAGCAAGAAGAATTTCTGGCGCCGTTGCCAGGGAGTCTACGCAAAAGTCAACATACCAAGTACCATCACAATCCCTTATCTCTCGCATTACATTATTTGCCATTTGCCTCTCGTTTTCCTCTCCCCCACTTCACCCTTGCCGTTTTATTCCCCCTCTCTTTTCCGTTTGCCTTTTTCTCACTTGCTTGTCGTTATGTCTGAATTTGGGGAAATTATTGCCGATATGGACAATAATAATATCATGGAAAATTCTGATGCTCCTGCTGAAGAACTCCCTACATTTCATACAAAAAAAATTCGAGTTGGTAGTGGTAATATTATTGGAAAAGGAGTTATTCAAGATTTCTTTAATTGTGCCAGTGCTTTGCCTTCTATGGGTGGTTCTATTCTTCATAGAACTAGTAGTCTTGCGAATGCTATTGACATGCTTATAGTTGAACTTGAAAGGCAATTTATGCACATGCATCCTTGCATACAAAGAATTTTCTTAGAATTCTCTAATATTGGGCATTCTTCTGTTAAGCGTGCTGCCACTATCTTTTTGGCTCATGAGTTTAGATTTATAATAAAAGAGGCCAAAGAAATCTTTGCGCATTATAGGGTAGATGCTAGTCATCCTCCCACTGAAGCTATCCTTTTTAATCAAGAAGACATGATGCGTTTACAATCTTTAGATCATATTGCTTATAATGAAAATCTTAGGAAAAAGGTTCCTGCCGATGTTCTAGTTGATAAAATTTCTGAGCTTAATGATGATTTTGCTATTCGGAATAATGGACTAGGTTTTCCTCTTGAACGAAGGCTTGTAGCTTTTTGCCAAGAGAATGCTCTTAATGATGAATTGGTTGTGCAATACAAAGGGCCTAGGGAGGATCCCTTACCTCCCGAGATTGATCTTGGGGACTTTTGTCCCATTAAATTTAGCTCTTTTGATTATTTTTGCTTGCCTCAAAGAAAGCTTGCTGCTGAATGTAGAGAATATGAGATTAGTTTTCATGATTTGCCATACCACTATTATGGCAATACCTAGATCTATCCTTGCTTTTATGCCTAGCTAGGGGCGTTAAACGATAGCGCTTGTTGGCAGGCAACCCAATTTTATTTTTAGTTTTTTTGCTTTTTCTTCTGTTTAGGAATAAATCTTTGATCTAGCCTCTGATTAGATGCATTTTTATGTTTTAATTAGTGTTTGTGCCAAGTTAGACCTATAAGATCTTCTTGGATGATAGTTATTTGATCTTGCTGTAATTTCCAGAAACTTTCGGTTCACGAAAACAATTGTTAAAAATCACCAAAACGTGATAAAATACTGATTCCAATTGCTTATGATCAATAAACAAATTTTCTAGGTCATCCTATTTTGGTAGATATTTTGGAGTTCCAGAATTTTGCGTTAGTTACAGATTACTACAGACTGTTCTGTTTTTGAAAGATTCTATTTTTCGTGTGTTGGTTGCTTATTTTGATGAATCTATGGCTAGTAAAATAGTTTATAAACCATAGAGAAGTTGGAATACAGTAGGTTTAACACCAATATAAATAAATAATGAGTTCATTACAGTACCTTGAAGTGGTCTTTTGTTTTCTTTCGCTAACGGAGCTCACGAGATTTCTGTTGAGTTTTGTGTTGTGGAGTTTTCAAGTTTTGGGTGAAATCTTTTGATGGATTATGGAACAAGGAATGGCAAGACCCTAAGCTTGGGGATGCCCATGGAACCACCTAGATAATATAAGAACACCAAAAAGTCAAAGTTTGGGGATGCCCCGGAAGGCATCCTCTCTTTCGTCTATTTCCATCGGTAATTTTACTTGAAGCTATATTTTTATTCACCAAATGATATGTGTTTTGCTTGGAGCGTCTTGTATGATTTGAGTCTTTGTTTGTTAGTTTACCACAATCATCCTTTCTATACACACCTTTTGAGAGAGCCATACATGAATTGGAATTTGATAGAATACTCTATGTGCTTCACCTATATCTTTTGAGCTATATAGTTTTGCTCTAGTGCTTCACTTATATCTTTTAGAGCACGGTGGTGGATTTGTTTTATAGAAACTATTGATCTCTCATGCTTCACTTAGATTATTTTGAGAGTCTTAAATAGCATGGTAATTTTCTTAAAAATTTAATATGCTTGATATTCAAGATTTGTGAAGCTTTCTTTTGAGTGCGTTGGATAATAAGAAAAGTTTGATACTTGATAATTGTTTTGAGATATGGAGGTGATAATATCAAAGTCGTGCTAGTTGAGTTGTTGTGAATTTGAGAAATGCTTGTGTTGAAGTTTGCAAGTCCCGTAGCATGCACGCATGGTAAACGTTATGTAACAAATTTGAAACATGAGGTGTTCTTTGATTGTCTTCCTTATGAGTGGCGGCCAGGGACGAGCGATGGTATTTTCCTACCAATCTATCCCCCTAGGAGCATGCACGTAGTACTTTGGTTTTTGATTGCTTGTAGATTTTTACAGTAAGTATATGAGTTCTTTATGACTAATGTTGAGTCCATGGATTATACGCACTCTCGCCCTTCCATCATTGCTAGCCTCTTCGGTACCCTGCATTGCCCTTTCTCACATTCAGAGTTGGTGCAAACTTCGCCGGTGCATCCAAACCCCGTGATATGATACGCCCTTTCACACATAAACCTCCTTATATCTTCCTCAAAACAGCCACCATACCTACCTATTATGGCATTTCCATAGCCATTCCGAGATATATTGCCATGCAACTTTCCACCATTCCATTTATCATGACACATTCATCATTGTCATATTGCTTAGCATGATCATATAGTTGACATAGTATTTGTGGCAAAGCCACCATTCATAATTATTTCATACATGTCACTATTAATTCATTTCATATTCCAGTACACCGCCGGAGGCATTCATATAGAGTCATATTATGTTCTAGTATCGAGTTGTAATCATTGAGTTGTAAATAAATAGAAGTGTGATGATCATCATTTAATAGAGCATTGTCCCAACAAAAAAAGAAAGCCCAAAAAAGAGAAATAAAAAGGGGCAATGCTACTATCCTTTTTTCCACACCTGTGCTTCAAAGTAGCACCATAATCTTCATGATAGAGAGTCTGTTGTTTTGTCACTTTCATATACTAGTGGGAATTTTTCATTATAGAACTTGGCTTGTATATTCCAACAATGGGCCTCCTCAAGTTCCCTAGGTCTTCGTGAGCAAGCAAGTTGGGTGCACACCCACTTAGTTTCTTTTGTTGAGCTTTCATATATTTATAGCTCTAGTGCATCCGTTGTATGGCAATCCCTACTCCTTGCATTAACATCAATCGATGGGCATCTCCATAGCCCATTGATTAGCCTCGTTAATGTGAGACTTTCTCCTTTTTTGTCTTCTCCACATAACCCCCATCATCATTATTCTATTCCACCCATAGTGCTATATCCATGGCTCACGCTCATGTATTGCATGAAGGTTTATAAAGTTTGAGATTACTAAAAGTATGAAACAATTGCTAGGCTTGTCATCGGGGTTGTGCATGTTGAGAGCATTCTTGTGTGACGAATATGGAGCATGACTAAACTATATGATTTTTTAGGGATGAACTTTCTTTGGCCATGTTATTTTGAGAAGACATAATTGCTTAGTTAGTATGCTTGAAGTATTATTATTTTTATGTCAATATGAACTTTTGTCTTGAATCTTTCCGATCTGAATATTCATACCACAATTAAGAAGAATTACATTGAAATTATGCCAAGTAACACTCCGCATCAAAAATTCTTTTTTATCATTTACCTACTCGAGGACAAGCATGAATTAAGCTTGGGGATGCCTGATACGTCTCCAACGTATCTATAATTTTTTATTGCTCCATGCTATATTATCTACTGTTTTGGACCATATTGGGCATTATTTTCCACTTTTATATTATTTTTGGGACTAACCTATTAACCGGAGGCCCAGCCCAGAATTGTTGTTTTTTTGCCTATTTCAGTGTTTCGAAGAAACGGAATATCAAACGGAGTCCAAACGGAATGAAACCTTCGGGAACGTGATTTTCTCACCGAACATGATCAAGGAGACTTGGACCCCACGTCAAGAAAGAAGGGAGGTGGCCACAAGGGTGGGGGCACGCCCACCCCCCTAGGGCGCTTCCCCCTGCCTCGTGGGCCCCCCGTTGCTCCACCGACGTACTTGTCGGTGTCAAAACCGACGGATCTCGTGTAGGGGGTCCCGAACTGTGCGTCTAGGCCGGATGGTAACAGGAGACAAGGGACACGGAGTTTACCCAGGTTCGGGCCCTCTCGATGGAGGTAAAACCCTACTCCTGCTTGATTAATATTGATCATATAGGTAGTACAAGAGTAGATCTACCACGAGATCAAGGAGGCTAAACCCTAGAAGCCAGCCTATGGTATGATTGTTGTATGATGAAGTTGCCCTACGGACTAGAACCCTCCGGTTTATATAGACATCGGATAGGGTTAGGGTCACACAAAGTCGGTTACAATGGTAGGAGATCTTGAATATCCGCATCGCCAAGCTTGCCTTCCACGCCAAGGAAAGTCCCATCCAGACACGGGACGAAGTCTTCAATATTGTATCTTCATAATCCAGGAGTCCGGCTGAAGGTATAGTCGGGCTATCCGAACACCCCCTAATCCAGGACTCCCTCAGTAGCCCCCAAACCAGGCTTCAATGATGACGAGTCCGGCGTGCATATTGCCTTCGGCATTGCAAGGCGGGTTCTTCTCCAAATTCTGTGTACTTGTAGGAATAATGTCCGATTTTTGTAATGTAGCACTCCTTGGCTTCCACGCCCAATAATGGCCATCTTCCACGTGTCAAACGAATGCGAAAAGCTGGGGCGTTTTTACATCCACACCCCTAGCCGCATAAACGAGCCGCCTATTTAACGGGATGGGGATTCAGATCCAAACCACATCTTCTCCTCTCCGCGAGTAATCATCAGAGCGCCTCCAGCAAAGGTCCATTCCAACATGGCCAGCCATCGCAGCTCCTCCTCTCGCCCTTCCAGTCCTAAACCCGGAGACTGGGAGGATTGCTCCATCCCACACAGCGAGTTAGTGTCGCTTCAGGCCAAGGGATTACTCCCTCAGGCTTATATGGTCCTGGTCCAAGCCGGACTCGCCACCTACAATGGCGGAAAACAAGCGGAGAGCACCCCCAATCCCTCTAAAGGAGAGCGGGTGTGCTTCGTCCCTTATCTAATAAGGGGACTGGGATTTCCAGTTCATCCATTTCTCCGTGGGCTTCTGGAGTTCTACGGCCTCCAGCTGCACAATCTCACGCCCGCCTCTATATTACATATCGCGGGCTTCGTCGCCCTTTGCGAGCTATTTTTGGGTGTTGAGGCTCATTTCGCGTTGTGGAAGAGGATATTCTGCCTGGTGCCCCATTCTCAAGAGGGGTCTATATATCAAGTGGGCGGAGCCGAAGTGTGGCGCATCACCGGGACCGGATACCTATCCGGGACCCCAAAGAAGGCGTCCGAGGACTGGCCTTCGGAATGGTTTTATATAGATGATGTCCCGCTACCGGACCCTGTCCGGGATCGGTCTCCCTGAGTTCAACCATGCTCCATTAAAGAAACGCTTGAGCTGGTGTCCGCGGAGCTCTCAAAGAGAAAATGACAGAGACGTCCTTTACCTGATGGGCCAGATAAGACTATTGGCTCATTTCGGACTAACCATGATTGGAGTCATGGCCGCATGCATCATGCGGGGGGTGCAGCCGCTTCAATATAGAAGCCACCCCATGTGGGATTTTAACGGGGAGGATCACGCCACCCGTTACGGTCGTAAGGGGCCAGCCTCAGCTACCACTCTAGTAAAGATCTTATCCACTTTGTACAAGGGAGAAGAGGAGGATTTCCCTCGCGTCAACCCGCAGGGCGGATTTACCATGTACAACCCTCCAAGTTGGGTGAGTGGACAATTGTGCTTGCCCGTTCGTTTTATACTCCCATGATTAAATATATAGTCTAACGACTTCAACGCAGGAACTGCGTCAGGAGGTGAAGGATATAAACAGCCGTCCTCCACAGCCCGAGGATCCAGAACGGCCCCTCGATCCGGACCCCGAAGAGCATCCAGACATATCGGTGGAGCTTATCGACGGGGTGTTCCATCAGCTAAGCAAGGACAATACCTTGGTGGCCATTACGGCTGATTACCCACGTTTAATCCCGGCCTCCCAAGTGACAGAGACCAGAGCCTCATTCCTTTGAGAAGGATTCCATTCTCACGTATTCCAGTTTTTCTGACAACGACCGCGTTTTGTAGGGGAGATTTCCGAGGTGGGAGGCCGCACCTGCGGCGGCTAGCCAACGAGGGGCCGCAGGGCCCTGTGGGGTAAAAAGGAATGTGGTCCGGACTAAGATGCCGGCGCAAAGGTATAGCGCACCCTCTTTTTCCCTGGCGCTATTTCTTCAGGGCATATTAACGTTCTTGCTATCTTCAGGACGAAGAGACCTCGCCGGACTACATCCGGAGAGGTTGCCAATCGCGCCTCCACCAGCCAGGCTCCAACGCCTGGTCTGGGAGCGGAGGCGAGCACAAGGCACGCACCAAACGCTCCTCCGACAGAGGATGCGGACAGGCTATCCGCCACAAATTCTGAGGTGGAGAGTGCCATGAACCATAGGCGTCGCCGGACAGTTCTTTGCGACGCTTGTTTCTCCCAAGAGGCATTAGATGCCTTCAATTCGGGAGATGCGTACCTCCGTGCTGCTCAAAATGGTTTAGCCAGAGCCACGGAGCAGTATGTAAAAGACATACGGGTAAGAAACTTTTGGTGAAATATATATATATATATATATATATATATATATATATATATATATATATATATATATATATATATACCAGTAGCCCCCGAGACTTGAAACAATTAGAGTAACTGATTTAAGGATCATTTGGTATGCAGGTTCTTACAGAGAAGAATACTGCACTGTCCCAGGAGCTGGAAGAGTGCAAGGCCCAACTGGAGGCCGCACTAGCCGCGGCAGGGGAGCCCAAAGAGACCCCCTCTGGTAAGATGCACTTCGAAAGATTAGTATTTTGCGGCGTGGGTACAAATCTGACAAATCATATTGCAGATGGCGCCGGACTCGATCCGGAGAGACAACAACTCTTACGCTGGCTAAAGGCCGGTGAGAGTACGCTGACAAAGGTGAGGCGAGAGAAGAATGATCTTCAAGATGCCAACACCAAGCTGGACGTTGAACTTAAAGATGTTCGTGGCCAGCTGTCGGATTCCACTAAGGAGAACCCGCGGCTTCGACGCGGCATATTTAGTAAGTGCTTAAGCGAATCTTTTTGAAAAAAGAGTTCGGCGAGGAAGTCGACTAAAAGAGTAATGTCTGTAGGTATCCTAACAGGTCGTCCTGCAGAGGAGATGCCCTGTTCTACGGGTGACCTTCTTCCCGAGCTCTCGCAACTGCATGAGAAAGTTCGGCAGGCAATGCGAGGCGTTGCCCATGCCTTATGGCCTTCCCACTCCGTGCCCGAGGGCCTTGGAGATCTTGCGGAGAAGCTTAAGGGAGCTCGGCGGCGCTTCCGGTTGTGGAATATATCGGCCTGCCAACAAGGCGCTAGGGAGGCCTGGGCTATGGTGAAGACCTGGTTTACGAGGTCTGACCCAAATCACATGGCCGAAGTCAGACCTGTGAGGCCTGATGGGAAGGAGATCCCTATAAGATTAGTGTACGGCCAAGTAGAATTGGCCGCAAAGTATTCCCAACAGGACTGTAAATTAGACAGCCTGTTAGATGGTATAGAAGACGAATACAATCAGTCAGAGTGACTATGTAATTGTTAATTGACATGTGCAATGCCTTCTAGCCAGATTGTAGATCGTTTGTCATTGCCGACCTTTTCGCTTCTACCTCGGGACCTGACGGTCCGGAGTGTGTCCGAATACCCTACCAGTTATGTAAGAACCGGGGTATGCATGGAGACCAGGCGTAGGGGTCATTAGTGTTGGGGAACGTAGTAATTTCAAAAACTTTCCTACGCACACGCAAGATCATGGTGATGCATAGCAACGAGAGGGGAGAGTGTTGTCTACGTACCCTCGTAGACCGAAGCGGAAGCGTTGACGCAACATAGAGGAAGTAGTCGTACGTCTTCCCGGTCCAACCGATCCAAGCACCGTTACTCCGGCACCTCCGAGTTCTTGGCACACGTTCAGCTCGATGACGATCCCCGGGCTCCAGTCCAGCAAAGCGTCAGCACGACGGCGTGGTGATGATCTTGATGTTCTACTGTCGCACGACTTCGCCTAAGCACCGCTACAATATGACCGAGGTGGAATATGGTGGAGGGGGCACCGCACACGGCTAAGGAACGATCACGAAGATCAACTTGTGTGTTCTAGCGTGCCCCCTGCCCTCGTATATAAAGAGCAAGGAGGGGAGGGCCGGCCCTCTCTATGGCGCGCCCTAGGGAGTCCTACTCCCACCGGGAGTAGGATTCCCCCTTTCCTAGTCCAACTAGGAGTCCTTCCATGTAGTAGGAGTAGGAGACAAGGAAGGGGAAAGGAGAAGGGAAGGAAGGAGGGGGCGCAGCCCCTCCCCTTAGTCCAATTCGGACTAGACCTTGGGGGGCGCGCGGCCTGCCCTAGGCAGCCCCTCTCTCTTTCCCGTATGGCCCAAGGCCCAATACTTTTCCCCCGTATTCCCATAACTCCCCGGTACTCCGAAAAATACCCGAACCACTCAGAACCTTTCCGATGTCCGAATATAGTCGTCCAATATATCAATCTTTACGTCTCGACCATTTCGAGACTCCTCGTCATGTCCCCGATCTCATCTGGGACTCCGAACTCCTTCGGTACATCAAAACTCATAAACTCATAATATAACTGTCATCGAAACCTTAAGCGTGCGGACCCTACGGTTCGAGAACAATGTAGACATGACCGAGACATGTCTCCGGTCAATAACCAATAGCGGAACCTGGATGCTCATATTTGCTCCTACATATTCTACGAAGATCTTTATCGGTCAGACCGCATAACAACATACGTTGTTCCCTTTGTCATCGGTACGTTACTTGCCCGAGATTCGATCGTCGGTATCTCAATACCTAGTTCAATCTCGTTACCGACAAGTCTCTTTACTCGTTCCGTAATACATCATCTCGCAACTAACTCATTAGTTGCAATGCTTGCAAGGCTTAAGTGATGTGCATTACCGAGAGGGCCCAGAGATACCTCTCCGACAATCGGAGTGACAAATCCTAATCTCGAAATACGCCAACCCAACATGTACCTTTGGAGACACCTGTAGAGCTCCTTTATAATCACCCAGTTATGTTGTGATGTTTGGTAGCACACAAAGTGTTCCTCCGGCAAACGGGAGTTGCATAATCTCATAGTCATAGGAACATGTATAAGTCATGAAGAAAGCAATAGCAACATACTAAACGATAGGGAACGATAGGGTGCTAAGCTAATGGAATGGGTCATGTCAATCACATCATTCTTCTAATGATGTGATCCCGTTAATCAAATAACAACTCTTTTGTTCATGGTTAGGAAACATAACCATCTTCGATTAACGAGCTAGTCAAGTAGAGGCATACTAGTGACACTCTGTTTGTCTATGTATTCACACATGTATTATGTTTCCGGTTAATACAATTCTAGCATGAATAATAAACATTTATCATGATATAAGGAAATAAATAACAACTTTATTATTGTCTCTAGGGCATATTTCCTTCAGTCTCCCACTTGCACTAGAGTCAATAATCTAGTTCACATCGCCATGTGATTCAACACTAATAGTTCATATCACCATGTGATTAACACCCATAGTTCACATTTTCATGTGACCTATGCCCAAAGGGTTTACTAGAGTCAGTAATCTAGTTCACATCGCTTATGTGATTAACACCCAAAGAGTACTAAGGAGTGATCATGTTTTGCTTGTGAGAGAAGTTTAGTCAACGGGTCTGCCACATTCAGATCCATATGTATTTTGCAAATTTCTATGTCAACAATGCTCTGCACGGAGCTACTATAGCTAATTGCTCCCACTTTCAATATGTATCCAGATTGAGACTTAGAGTCATCTAGATCAGTGCCAAAACTTGTATCGACATAACCCTTTTACGACGAACCTTTTGTCACCTCCATAATCGAGAAACATATCCTTGTTCCACTAAGGATAATTTTGACCGCTGTCCACTGATCTACTCCTAGATCACTATTGTACTCCCTTGCCAAACTCAGTGGTAGGGTATGCAATAGATCTCGTACACAGCATGGCATACTTTATAGAATCTATGGCTGAGGCATAGGGAATGACTTTCATTCTCTTTCTATCTTCTACCGTGGTAGGGCTTTGAGTCTTACTCAATTTTACACCTTGTAACACAGGCAAGAACTCTTTCTTTGACTGTTCCATTTTGAACTATTTCAAATTCTTGTCAAGGTATGTACTTATTGAAAAAACTTATCGAGTGTCTTGATCTATCTCTATAGATCTTGATGCTCAATATGTAATCAGCTTTACCGAGGTCTTTCTTTTAAAAAACCCCTTTCAAACATTCCTTTATGCTTTGCAGAATAATTCTGCATTATTTCCGATCAAAAATATGTCATTTACATATACTTATTAGAAATGATATAGTGCTCCCACTCACTTTCTTGTAAATATAGGCTTCATCGCAAGTCTGTAAAAAACTATATGCTTTGATCAACTCATCAAAGCGTATATTCCAACTCCGAGATGCTTGCACCAGTCCATTGATGGATTGCTGGAGCTTGCATATTTTGTTAACACCTTTAGGATTGACAAAACCTTCTGGTTGCATCATATACAACTCTTCTTTAAGAAATCCATTAAGGATTGCAGTTTTGTTATCCATTTGCCAGATTTCATAAAATGCGGCAATTGCTAACATGATTCGGACAGACTTAAGCATAGATACGAGTGAGAAACTCTCATCATAGTCAACACCTTGAACTTTGTCAAAAACCTTTTTCGACAAGTCTAGCTTTGTAGATAGTAACACTACTATCAGCGTCCGTCTTCCTCTTGAAGATCCATTTATTTTCTGTGGCTTGCCAATCATCGGGCAAGTCAACCAAAGTCCACACTTTGTTCTCATACATGGATCCCATCTCAGATTTCATGGCCTCAAGCCATTTTGCAGAATCTGGGCTCATCATCGCTTCCTGATAGTTCGTAGGTTCGTCATGGTCTAGTAACATGATTTCCAGAATAGGATTATCGTACCACTCTGGTGTGGATCTCACTCTGGTTTACCTACGAGATTCGGTAGTAACTTGATCTGAAGTTACATGATCATCATCATTAGCTTCCTCACTAATTGGTGTAGTAGTCATAGGAACATATTTCTGTGATGAACTACTTTCCAATAAGGGAGCAGGTACAGTTACCTCATCATGTTCTACTTTCCTCCCACTCACTTCTTTCGAGAGAAACTCCTTCTCTAGAAAGTTTCCGAATTTAGCAAAAAAAGTCTTGCCTTCGGATATGTGATAGAAGGTGTATCCAACATTTTCTTTTGGATATCCTATGAAGAAACATTTCTCCGATTTGGGTTCAAGCTTATCAGGTTGAAGTTTTTTTCACATAAGCATCGCAGCCCCAAACTTTCAGAAACGACAACTTTGGTTTCTTGCCAAACCACAGTTCAGATTGTGTCGTCTCAACGGATTTAGATGGTGCCCTTTTTAACGTGAATGCAGCTGTCTTTAATGCATAACCCAAAAAACGATAGTGGTAAATCGGTAAGAGACATCATAGATTGCACCATATCTAATAAAGTACAGTTACGATGTTCGGACACACCATTACACTGTGGTGTTCCAGGTGGCGTGAGTACTGGAACTATTTCACATTGTTTTAACTGAAGACCAAACTCGTAACTCAAATATTCTTCTCCACGATCAGATCATAGAAACCTTATCTTGTTGTCACGATGATTTTCCACTTCACTCTGAAATTCTTTGAACTGTTCAAATGTTTCAGACTTATGTTTCATCAAGTAGATATACTCATATCTGCTTAAATCATCTGTGAAGGTTAGAAAATAATGATACCCGCCGCGAGCCTTAACACTCATCGTATCGCATACATCAGTATGTATTATTTCCAATAAGTCAGTTGCTCGCTCCATTGTTCCGGAGAACGTAGTCTTAGTCATCTTGCCCATGAGGCATGGTTCGCAAGCATCAAGTGATTCATAATCAAGTGATTCCAAAAGCCCGTCAGCATGGAGTTTCTTCATGCGCTTTACACCAATATGACCTAAACGGCAGTGCCACAAATAAGTTGCACTATCATTATTAACTTTGCATCTTTTGGTTTCAATATTATGAATATGTGTATCACTATGATCGAGATCCAACGAACCATTTTCATTGGGTGTGTAACCATATAAGGTTTTATTCATGTAAACAGAACAACAATTTATTCTCTTACTTAAATGAATAACCGTATTGCAATAAACATGATCAAATCATATCCATGCTCAACAACAAATAACACTTATTTAGGTTCCACACTAATCCCGAAAGTATAGGGAGTGTGCGATGATGATCATATCAATCTTGGAACCACTTCCAACTTTCATCGTCACTTCACCCTTAACTAGTCTCTGTTCATTCTGCAACTCCCATTTCGAGTTACTAATCTTAGCAACTGAACTAGTACCAAATACTGAGGGGTTGCTATGAACACTAGTAAAGTACACATCAATAACATGTGTATCAAATATACTTTTGTTTGCTTTTCCGTCCTTTCTTATTCATCAAATACTTGGGGTAGTTCCGCTTCCAGTGAACAATCCCTTTGCAGTAGAAGCACTTAGTCTCAGGCTTAGGACCAGACTTGGGTTTCTTCACTTGAGCAGCAACTTGCTTGCCTTTCTTCTTGAAGTTGCCCTTCTTCCTTTTGCCCTTTTTTTGAAACTAGTGGTCTTGTCTACCATCAACACTTGATGTTTTTCTTGATTTCTACCTTCGTCGATTTTAGCATCACGAAGAGCTTGGGAATTGTTTCCGTTATCCCTTGCATATTATAGTTCATCACGAAGTTCTACTAACTTGGTGATGGTGACTAGAGAATTCTGTCAATCACTATCTTATCTGGAAGATTAACTCCCACTTGATTCAAGCGATTGTAGTACCCAGACAATCTGAGCACATGCTCACTAGTTGAGCGATGCTCCTCCATCTTTTAGCTATAGAACTTGTTGGAGACTTCATATCTCTCAACTCGGGTATTTGCTTGAAATATTAACTTCAACTCCTGGAACATCTCGTATGGTCCATGACGTTCAAAACGTCTTCGAAGTACCGATTCTAAGCTGTTAAGCATGGTGCACTTAAACTATCAAGTAGTCATCATATTGAGCTAGCCAAACGTTCATAACGTCTGCATCTGCTCCTGCAATAGGTTTGTCACCTAGCGGTGCATCAAGGACATAATTCTTCTGTGCAGCAATGAGGATAAACCTCAGATCACGGATCCAATCCTCATTGCTACTAACATCTTTCAACACAATTTTCTCTAGGAACATATCAAAATAAACATATGAAAGCAACAACGCGAGCTATTGATCTACAACATAGATATGCTAATACTACCATGACTAAGTTCATGATAAATTTAAGTTCAATTAATCATATTACTAAAGATCTCGCACTTAGATAGACATCCCTCTAATCCTCTAAGTGATCACGTGATCCAAATCAACTAAACCATGTCCGATCATCACGTGAGATGGAGTAGTTTCAATGGTGAACATCACTATGTTGATCATATCTACTATATGATTCACACTCGACATTTCGGTCTCCGTGTTCCGAGGCCATATCTGTTATATGCTAGGCTCGTCAAGTTAAACCTGAGTATTCTGCGTGTGCAACTGTTTTGCACCCGTTGTATTTGAATGTAGAGCCTATCACACCCGATCATCACGTGGTGTCTCAGCACGAAGAACTTTTGCAATGGTGCATACTCAGGGAGAACACTTTTACTCTGATAATTTAGTGAGGGATCATCTTATAATGCTACCGTCAATCAAAGCAAGATAAGATGCATAAAAGATAAACATCACATGCAATCAATATAAGTGATATGATATGGCCATCATCATCTTGTGCTTGTCATCTCCATCTCCGAAGCATCGTCATGATCACCATCGTCACCGGTGCGACACCTTGATCTCCATCGCAGCATCGTTGTCGTCTCAGCAATCTTATGCTTCTACGACTATCGCTACCGCTTAGTGATAAAGTAAAGCATTACAGGACGATTGCATTGCATACAATAAAGCGACAACCATATGGCTCCTGCCAGTTGCCGATAACTCGGTAACAAAACATGATCATCTCATACAGTAAAATTTAGTATCATGTCTTGACCATATCACATCACAACATACCCTGCAAAAACAAGTTAGACGTCCTCTACTTTGTTTGTTGCAAGTTTTACGTGGCTGCTACGGGCTTAAGCAAGAACCAATCTTACCTACGCATCAAAACCACAACGATAGTTTGTCAAGTTGGTGCTATTTTAACCTTCGCAAGGACCGGGCGTAGCCACACTCGGTTCAACTAAAGTTGGAGAAACTGACACCCGCCAGCCACCTGTGTGCAAAGCACGTCGGTAGAACCAGTCTCGCATAAGCGTACGCGTAATGTCGGTCCGGGTCGCTTCATCCAACAATACTGCCGAACCAAAGTATGACATGCTGGTAAGCAGTATGGCTTATATCGCCCACAACTCACTTGTGTTCTACTCGTGCATATAACATCAAACCATAAAAACTTAGGCTCTGATACCACTGTTGGGGAACGTAGTAATTTCAAAAAAAATCCTACGCACACGCAAGATCATGGTGATTTATAGCAACGAGAGGGGAGAGTGTTGTCTATGTACCCTCGTAGACCGAAGCGGAAGCGTTGACGCAACGTATAGGAAGTAGTCGTACGTCTTCCCGGTCCAACCGATCCAAGCACCGTTACTCCGGCACCTCCGAGTTCTTGGCACACGTTCAGCTCGATGACGATCCCCGGGCTCCGATCCAACAAAGCGTCAGCACGACGGCGTGGTGACGATCTTGATGTTCTACTATCGCAGGACTTCGCCTAAGCACCGCTACAATATGACCGAGGTGGAATATGGTAGAGGGGGCACCGCACACGGCTAAGGAACGATCACGAAGATCAACTTGTGTGTTCTAGGGTGCCCCCCTGCCCCCGTATATAAAGGAGCAAGGAGGGGAGGGCCGGCCCTCTCTATGGCGCGCCCTAGGGAGTCCTACTCCCACCGGGAGTAGGATTCCCCTTTCCTAGTCCAACTAGGAGTCCTTCCATGTAGTAGGAGTAGGAGACAAGGAAGGGGAAAGGAGAAGGGAAGGAAGGAGGGGGCGCAGCCCCTCCCCTTAGTCCAATTCGGACTAGGCCTTGGGGGGGCGCGCGGCCTGCCCTAGGCAGCCCCTCTCTCTTTCCCGTATGGCCCAATAAGGCCCAATACTTTTCCCCCGTATTCCCATAACTCCCCGGTACTCCGAAAAATACCCGAACCACTCAGAACCTTTCCGATGTCCGAATATAGTCGTCCAATATATCAATCTTTACGTCTCGACCATTTCGAGACTCCTCGTCATGTCCCCGATCTCATCTGGGACACCGAACTCCTTTGGTACATCAAAACTCATAAACTCATAATATAACTGTCATCGAAACTTTAAGCGTGCGGACCCTACGGTTCGAGAACAATGTAGACATGACCGAGACATGTCTCCGGTAAATAACCAATAGCGGAACTTGGATGCTCATATTTGCTCCTACATATTCTATGAAGATCTTTATCGGTCAGACTGCATAACAGCATACGTTGTTCCCTTTGTCATCGGTACGTTACTTGCCCGAGATTCGATCGTCGGTATCTCAATACCTAGTTCAATCTCGTTACCGACAAGTCTCTTTACTCGCTCCGTAATACATCATCTCGCAACTAACTCATTAGTTGCAATGCTTGCAAGGCTTAAGTGATGTGCATTACCGAGAGGGCCCAGAGATACCTCTCCGACAATCGGAGTGACAAATCCTAATCTCGAAATACGACAACCCAACATGTACCTTTGGAGACACCTGTAGAGCTCCTTTATAATCACCCAGTTACGTTGTGACGTTTGGTAGCACACAAAGTGTTCCTCCGGCAAACGGGAGTTGCATAATCTCATAGTCATAGGAACATGTATAAGTCATGAAGAAAGCAATAGCAACATACTAAACGATCGGGTGTTAAGCTAATGGAATGGGTCATGTCAATCACATCATTATTCTAATGATGTGATCCCGTTAATCAAATAACAACTCTTTTGTTCATGGTTAGGAAACATAACCATCTTCGATTAACGAGCTAGTCAAGTAGAGGCATACTAGTGACACTCTGTTTGTCTATGTATTCACACATGTATTATGTTTCTGGTTAATACAATTCTAGCATGAATAATAAACATTTATCATGATATAAGGAAATAAATAATAACTTTATTATTGTAACTAGGGAATATTTCCTTCAATTAGTGCTTTATCAGACAAGTGCCCAACTAGTTATGTTATATTACATGGGTAGTAAGAAACATCTTCCAGAGAGAATAGTTCCGTTAGGGGTTCCTTTCTCTGGGAGGCATGCCCGGACTGCAAATGCAGGAAAGTCATCTGGGGGCATGTATATAAATAAGTAAAAAAAGGTCGTCTTTTAGTTCACCGACCGAATATTCCCTTAAGAACGCTAGCTTTCAGCTTCACCCAGTCTGAGGTACACATCCGGCTGATCCGGCAGTAACAATCGCAGAGGTGCTCCCTTTACCGCCTAGCCGATCAATCGGGAACGTAGGGGTAAGCACAGGAGCCAGGCAACCCAGCTTGGCCAAAACTTAAGTCATATCGATGCATATAATGGTAAAGAAAAAGGTACATGCGGAAGTTTGACGCATGTGTTGGGCGTGAAGCCCATATAAATAAGCTTCTGTTAAAGAAGCCCCCAGGTTTAATGAGCGCGGGTAGCGCGCCACTTGATGAGCCTTTGAGGGCTATAAGAGAAAAGAGGGGAAGGAGAGAAATGTAAGACAGAAAATGTAAAAAATGGACAGAGGAAGGATACAAACACAGAGTCCGGCGCTAGGCATAGAATCTTTGGAGACGGGCGGCGTTCCATGGGTTCGGCTCGAGTTGGTTGTCCGACGCATCTCGCAGGCGGTACGCTCCACCAGTCAGGACTTGGTCGATTATGAATGGACCTTCCCACTTGGGCTTGAGTTTGTCCTTTTTCTTATCCGGCAGGTGTAGAACTAGTTCGCCAACATTGTAATTTTTGGCCCGTACTTCTCTGCTTTGATATCTTCGAGCCTGCTGTTGATAAAATGCGGAACGGGCTTTTGCCACGTCACACTCCTCCTCCAAGGCGTCCAAGTTGTCCTGCCAATCGAGATCGGCTTCTCTTTCTTCGTACATGCGCACTCAAGGTGAGTCATGAATTATGTCGCAGGGCAGAACTGCCTCTGCGCCGTACACCATAAAGAATGGTGTGTATCTGGTGGTGCGATTCGGCGTGGTCCGCAGCACCCAGAGTACAGAGTCGAGCTCCTCGAGACCTCGACCCAGTGCGTGTTAGATTCCTTGAGGGACCGCACTAGTCTGGGTTTAATGCCGCTCATGATAAGACCATTTGCACGTTCGACCTGGCCGTTAGTTTGTGGGTGATAGACGGAAGCATAATCGAGCTTGATGCCCATGTTTTTGCACCAGAGTTTCACCTCGTCGAAGGTGATGTTTGTGCCGTTATCAGTGATGATGCTATGGGGGACGCCGTAACGGTGTACAACCCCGGATATGAAGTCTATCACAGGTCCGGATTCGGCCGTCTTAACAGGCTTGGCTTCTATCCATTTGGTGAACTTATCCACCATGACCAGTAAGTATTTTTTCTTGTGGGTTCCGCCTTTAAGGGGTCCAACCATGTCAAGCCCCCAGACCGCGAAAGGCCAGGTGATGGGGATAGTTCGGAGGGCGGTGGGTGGCATATGGCTTTGATTTGCAAAAAGCTGGCAACCGACGCATCGTTGGACCAAGTCCTGAGCGTCTGCTCGGGCCGCCGGCCAGAAAAAGCCCGTACGGAAAGCCTTGCTTACAAGGGACCGAGCTGCAGCATGGTGGCCACCGAGTCCGGCATGAATTTCAGCCAGCAAGTTCCGCCCTTCCTCTTCGGAGATGCACCTTTGAAGGACTCCGGTAGTGCTTTTCTTATAAAGCTCTCCCTCGTGGACTTTATAGGATTTAGATTGCCGCACTATGCAGCGTGCCTCATTTTGGTCCTCTGGGAGTTCCTGCCTAGTAAGGTAGGCTAGGAACGGTTTTGTCCACGGGGCGATGACCGCCATTATTACGTGGGCTAAAGGTGTAATTTCGGTGGCAGAGCCTCCAATTATGTCATATTGTTCGGCGTCGAGTGGTGCGGTTAGGTCCGTGCTGTTATCTGCGGGTTCCCCCTCCCATGCTACGGATGGCTTGAACAGTCTTTCTAAAAAGATGTTGGGGGGACTGCATCGCGTTTTGCTCCAATGCGTGCCAGGACATCCGCTGCCTGATTATTTTCTCGGGCTATATGGTGAAACTCCAACCCTTCGAACCGAGCTGACATTTTGAGGACGGCGTTGCGGTAAGCTGCCATTTTTGGATCCTTGGCGTCGAAGTCTCCGTTTATTTGTGATATCGCAAGGTTCGAGTCCCCGCGTACCTCTAGGCATTGAATGCCCATGGATACTGCCATCCGGAGACCATGTAGGAGGGCCTCATATTTGGCTGCATTGTTGGAGTCCGTGTACATGATCTGGAGCACATATTGAACTGTGTCTCCTGTGGGGGACGTCAAGACGACGCCAGCCCCTAGTCCGGCCAACATTTTGCAGCCGTCGAAATGCATGATCTAGTTTGAATATGTGCCGTACTCTTTAGGGAGCTCGGCCTCCGTCCATTCCACGACGAAGTCGGTCAAAACTTGCGATTTAATAGCTCGCCGTGGCTTATAGGTTATATCGAACGGGAGGAGCTCGATGGCCCATTTTGCGATCCGGACCATTGCATCGCAGTTGTTGATAATATCATTTAGTGGTACTTCCGAGGCTACTGTTATGGAACACTCTTGAAAGTAGTGTCGTAGCTTCCGGGATGCCATGAATACCGCGTATGCAATCTTTTGATAATGCGGGTACCGTGATTTGCATGGAGTGAGGACAGTGGACACGTAGTAGACCGGCCTTTGAAGGGGGAGTTTGTGTCCGTCCGTTTCCCGCTCGACGACGAGTACTGCGCTGACAACTTGATGGGTTGCTGCGATGTAGAGTAGCATTGGTTCGCCAGTGTTTGGCGCAGCAAGGACTGGGTTTGTTGCCAATATGGCTTTTATTTCATCTAGTCCAGCCGTGGCAGCATCCGTCCACTCGAAGTGTTCGGTGCGCCGAAGGAGGCGATAAAGGGGCAGTGCCTTTTCTCCCAAGCGAGAGATAAACCGGCTTAAAGCCGCCACGCATTCGGTTAATTTTTGTATTTGTTTGAGGTCCTTTGGGATATCCAGTTGCGACAAAGCTTGGATCTTGGCCGGATTTGCTTCAATTCCTCTACCGGATACAATGAAGCCCAAAAGCTTTCCGGCTGGAACGCTGAAAACGCATTTTTTCGGGTTGAGCTTGATGTCGTATTTTCGGAGGTTGTCGAATGTTAGCCTCAAGTCGTCTACTAGAGATTCGACATGTCTTGTTTTGACCACCACATCATCCACGTACGCCTCCACTGTCTTGCCGATCTGGTTTGCCAGACATGTCTGAATCATGCGCTGATATGTTGCACCGGCATTTTTCAGCCCGAAGGGCATTGTGTTGAAGCAGAATGGGCCGTATGGTGTGATGAATGTTGTTGCGGCTTGGTCTGATTCTGCCATCTTGATTTGATGGTAACCGGAGTATGCGTCGAGGAAACACAGTGAATCGTGTCCTGCGGTGGCATCGATAATTTGATCAATACGGGGGAGGGGGAAGGGATCCTTTGGGCAAGCCTTGTTAAGGTCTTTAAAATCGACACACAAGCGCCAGGATTTGTCCTTCTTTGGTACCATCACCAGGTTTGCTAGCCAGTCCGGATGTTTTATGTCTCTAATGAATCCGGCCTCCAATAGTTTGGCTAGCTCCTCTCCCATAGCCTGTCTCTTGGGTTCGAAAAAACGCCGAAGGGCTTGTTTGACAGGTTTGAATCCTTTTAGGATATTCAAGCTACGTTCGACCAGCCTGCGTGGGATTCCTGGCATGTCTAAAGGGTGCCAGGCGAAGATGTCCAAATTTTCACGTAGAAATTCTCGCAGTGCGGCGTCCATATCAGGGTTTAATCGTGCCCCGATGGAGGCCGTTTTGTTGGGGTCCGTTGGATGGACCTGGAACTTGACTATTTCATCTGCTGGCTTAAAGGATGTGGACTTGGATCTCTTGTCGAGTATCACATCGTCCCTGTTAACTGAGGAGCACAGCGCAGTCAGTTCCTCAGCTGCTAAGGCTTCGGATAGTGCCTCCAGGGCTAATGCGGCTGTCTTGTTTTCGGCGCGGAGTGCTATGTCCGGATCACTAGCGAGAGTGGTAATTCCGTTCGGCCCGGGCATCTTGAGCTTCATGTACCCGTAATGGGGTATTGCTTGGAAGATTGTAAATGCTTCCCGCCCTAGTAGGGCGTGATATCCGCTGCTGAACGGGGCCACCTGAAATGTGACCTCTTTGGATCTGTAATTATCCCGCGTGTCGAACACCACATCTAGTGTGATTTTTCCTGTGCAGCACGCTTCTCGACTGGGGATTATTCGTCTAAAGGTTGTGCTGCTTCGCTCAACGCGGCTCCAGTCTAATCCCATTTTTTGAAGAGTTTCCTCATAAATGAGGTTCAGTCCGCTGCCTCCATCCATGAGTACCTTGGTGAGGCGAAAGCCGTCCACTATTGGACTGAGGACCAATGAGGCTGGTGCTCGGGTTGTTCGGAATTTAGGTTCATCACTTGCGTTGAAGGTAATAGCCGTGTCGCTCCATGGGTTTATTGTTGCTACTTGATAGACTTCGGCAAGGCTGCGGAGTGTTCTTTTTCGCATGTTATTTGATGCGAAGGTCTCGAAGACTGTTAAGAATGTACTGGATTCCCTGAGGTGGTTTTCCGCGGACTCCGGAATTAGGAGATCTTCGCCCCTTTTGGCCACCTGCCGGAGTATCCAACATGCTCTAAGGCTGTGAGTTCGTGTGGCGTCCTCTGTACTGTGAATTTTACAGGGTCCATTAAGCCATCGCTCCAGTACGGTTCCATGCCCTGTAGAGGGTTTTGGTTTTTTGGTTTTTAACCCGGGTGTCTGATGATGATGCACCCTTTTATTTCGGACAAGGTCTCTACTCAAAGACGGATTATCCCAAAATTTAATTTCGGTTTTCCAGGCGCTTTCCATCGCACAGTACTTTTGTACTATGGACGCCAAGTCAGCGAAGCGTGTAATATCACGACGTCCTGTGGCGTTGAGGATTCCCTTGTCCGTGCATGTTCATAACCAGGAGGAACCTTGCCCAGTAATGATGTACTGTTTCTTCGGGCTTTTGCCTAATTTGGGATAGATCGCTTATGTTTGGGTGGGTGGGTGGAACTAAATCCGCAACCTCACCCAATTTTAACTCAGAGGCCAAGGAGCTTCCGAACTCTGAAGTTTGTATTCTTGGATGTTGTCCAGTGAACCTGACCCGTTGCCTGATTCTAAGTTCAGGTCTTGCATTACGTCCTCCCCTTTGCCGGTATCCGGCTTGGAGGGATCGGGAATCCGAACGTAGCTAGTCCTTAAGATGGATGAAGAGTCGCCGCACTGTGCCTCTACTACGGCAACATGATGGGTGACTTGGGGAGAATTAATCTCTCTTAGATCGGGTTTAAGCCCAACCTGGTCATAATCCGTAGTGACCCCCAACGCGGCGATGCGATCCAAGAGCTCGTTTACAGAAGAGAGCTCCATTGGATCCAACTGCTCGGCGAGTTCCGAGCTGATGTGAAGATTGCTTTTGATGACCCGAGAGGTCACCGTCGGTGCAACGACCGAACAGGCGGTCATGAGGAAACCGCCTAGCCGGAGAGTTTGGCCGACAGCCAAGGCTCCCTTAGTAACGGCGCCGTCTTTAAAGACGGGAGGAGACATCCTTCCTGATTGCGACGGCACAGAGGAACTCTCAATGAAAGCACCAATGTCGGTGTCAAAACCGGCGGATCTCGGGTAGGGGGTCCCGAACTGTGCGTCTAGGCCGGATGGTAATAGGAGACAAGGGACACGGAGTTTACCCAGGTTCGGGCCCTCTCGATGGAGGTAAAACCCTACTCCTGCTTGATTAATATTGATGATATAGGTAGTACAAGAGTAGATCTACCACGAGATCAAGGAGGCTAAACCCTAGAAGCTAGCCTATGGTATGATTGTTGTATGATGAAGTTGCCCTACGGACTAGAACCCTCCGGTTTATATAGACACCGGATAGGGTTAGGGTTACACAAAGTCGGTTACAATGGTAGGAGATCTTGAATATCCGCATCGCCAAGCTTGCCTTCCACGCCAAGGAAAGTCCCATCCGGACATGGGATGAAGTCTTCAATATTGTATCTTCATAATCCAGGAGTCCGACTGAAGGTATAGTCCGGCTATCCGAACACCCCCTAATCCAGGACTCCCTCAGTACTCCTTCCTCCTATATATACCTACATACCCCCAAACGATCAGATACGGAGCCAAAAACCTAATTCCACCGCCGCAACCTTCTGTACCCACGAGATCCCATCTTGGGGCCTGTTTCGGAGCTCCGCCGGAGAAGGCATCCACCACGGAGGGCTTCTACATCATCATAGCCCCTCCGATGAACTGTGAGTAGTTTACCTCTGTAACATCCCAAATTTTCAATTTGGAATGTTATACATTAGATCATCATGCATAACATACTTTCCTGCATTTTTGTTGATCCAAGAAATTTCACGCAACTCAAGGACCCTTGGAGAGAGTTGGAGATTTCGTTATTTTCATATTTGGGTTTTCTCAAATTTTGAAAAGAGGATCGTTTGATTTTATTTATTTTATCTTCAATTATTTTTCGAATAACAAAATTATGAGAAGGGAATAATATGACTTTCCCAAAATTAGGAAAAATGAAGATTTAAATAAATCAATCAAATTTTGGATTTTTCGGAGTTTATCTGTATTTTATTTGAGTTAGGGAAAAATGCGTGTTTTTAAAATATTGCATTGAGGCCCTGAATAAAAGTTCATTTTGTTCGACTCATTTTTAGGAGTCGGGAAAAATCATAAATTTTGGAGCTCGTTTAGATTTTATTTTATTTATTTTTCTGCGCGCGTATTTATTTAAAAAAAATATGCGAGCGCCCGACTGGGCCAAAGGCCCAGCCGAGCCGGCCCAGCGCCGCCTCCCTCCCGCGCGCGCGCCCGCGGAGCCGCCGCCGCCGCCCGCCGCCCGCCGCCTCCGAGTCCGAGGAGGACTCCTCCTCCTCCTCCCTTGCCCCTCCCCCAAGCCACCCTCCCCCCTCTTTATATACCCCCGCACCCCCCCCTCTCCACCCCAAGCCGCCGCGCCGCCCGCCCCGCAGCAAGCAGCAGCAGCAGCGCAGCCCCGCCGCCGCCGTCGCTCGCGCCTGCCGCCGCAAACCGTCGCCGCCGCCCGCGCCGCCGTCGTCCCGCCGCCAAGCCGCCGCCCTTGCCGGAGCCCCGCGCCGATGAGGTACCCGCCGCGCCGCGCCATCCGCCCCTCGCCGGGTTCGGTTTTCTAATAAAACTGTTCCGGTTTATTTTTTTGATGTTTCGGTTTTTTTTAAATCCTAGATCGGTTTTTGATTTTTTTTTTCGGTTTTGTTATTTAGCGAGCGTTCGCCGGACCGTTCGTCTTAACGAACGCGATCACCGGTTATTCTCGGTTAATGAACGTTCGTTCGTTTAACCGTTCGTCGTTTCTCTTTTTCGTCGGATTATTCCACGATTTTCTGATCGCGATTTCAGATCCGATCTTCGTTCTAGTTTATCTTCTCGCTCGTTTATCAGAATCAGGTGATTCAAGCGCCTGGAGTTTCGTTTTGAAACCACCGTTCCGACTAATCAACTTAAACAAGATTTTACTACTGTAAAATTTGACCTAGTTTCAAATTGCTAGAACCGAGTTGTTTTCTTCCGCCGTTTGTTTCAGTTGCTTTGTTCGAATTCGATTCTTTTTGCAACCGGAGTTCTTAAGTTGAACTATCTGGTTCGATTTTCCGTTCGACTTTTACCTGTGCATTAGATGAGTACTTATTGTATGCTTGTTGTTTGTCTCCGATAGATCACCCGGAGTGCGCCGCCTGTTATTTCGAAGCTCTAGGTTTCGCGGATCCTCAGCAAGGCAAGTAACACTTTGATCATACCTTCTCATTGCCCAGTTTTTATTGCTTTAGATCAATCCTCAAACATTGCATGATTAGGATCTAATTAAACTGTGGGATGGGAAGTAGTTGAGGTAGTACCTATTACCTGTTTTACTTATGAAACCTTGGGAGTTACTTCTACGTTTGCTTATTATGCCATGCTATGCTAGTAGACGTGGATTGGGTGAGTGATATCCATGACAGATGTGAGTATTGTTAATTAATGGTTTATCTAAGGTGGCAACTTAAACACACATCTGGGTGGATTGAGGCACCTGGTTTCTATCAGGACTTGCCTGTTTTTCTTTGGACCGCCACCCAGGCTCAAAGGGATCATAAGATCATTCATGCTAGTAACTTCCGTGTGCAGCCACAAGCCATTATGGGCTCTGGCATAGCTGACTAAGTCGTGCGAACTCTTACAGTGGTAGACTAGCAGATGTAGGGGATGTAGGTTGGTACGGTCTATCACAACGTAAGGTGTGAGCGCTTCTGAAAGACTATGTCTCGGTCATCCGTTTCTCAAACATCCTGTAGTGCGAGAAACCAAACGGAGGCGATCGAGTCTTGTGGGGAAAAGTGCGCAAACCTCTACAGAGTGTACAAACTAATCAAGATTAGCCGTGTCCCCGGTTATGGACGTCTTGAGTATCTAGTACTTGAATATCATGTGAATCTCATCATGTTACTCTAATTAATATTGTTGGGTTTTAATTGTTCACTTAATTGGGATCGGAATGCTGTCAACCATTCTCGATGTTTCAACCACCATGATAGTTAAATTTATTCCTTTGCAGTAGGGAAAATTTGGCTTTACGCAAAACAGTAACCATAGAGCTTTTCCACCAGCCATATTTGCATGTAGTATAGGCTTATCATTCATTACTCTCTATGTGTTACATTGCCAGCATATTCCATGTGCTGACCCGTTTTCGGGCTGCAACTTTCATGTTGCAGACTTTTCAGACGACGAGTAAGGTGCTTTTAGGGCGTGGTTCTATACTCAGTGATGCCGTTGGAGTTGATGGACTCACTTATCTTCCAAGCCTTCCGCTGTTATCATCATTAGATGGCCTTAAGCCATATTTATTGTAATAAGTTCTCTTTGAGACAACGATGTAATAAGTGTGTGATTGCTACTCTGCTATAAATCCTTCGAAGTACTGTGTGGTGTCAGCATTACTTATCCAGGGATGACACCGAAGCACAGAGACTTGACCATCTGAGGTCGGGTCGCTACAGAGATGGTATCAGAGCACACGCTGACTGTAGGACACGACCACTAAGTTAAAGCCATAGATCACTATTCTCCTCTCATTTTCTAACTCCTCATCTTTTCTACTCTTTTAGGATGACGGACGCGTAGATCAAGTACGCTCAACCGGATGAAGGCACACCTTTTGGATTTCACTTGAAGGAAGTCACCAAGTACCTGAACATTGGACTACCAAGCTTCACCGGGACATTCAACGCCACTCTGCCTGAAGAGGAGTGCTGGAAGATTCAAGCTCATGTTCCGAGAAGGACATTCGCGCCAATCATGAAGCCCATAGATAGTGTTTTCAGTGCACCAACCTGGAGTCTGGGAAAGAGCATGGCAGCTCATATCACCATGGGACGCATTGGAGAAGTTTATCAAGAAGACCTCAAGGATACTATCTACCAGATTTGCGGACGCCGAGATGAAGAATGGGAGATATTCAGCATCAAGAAGGATAGATCCATTGCAGCTTTCATCCAGGAGTTAAACCAGCACATTCGACGCCAAGAGAACCATATGTGCAATGACATGATAGAGTTGAAGAATGCGAAGGCAAGGATCATCGAGCTAGAAGGAGAACTGAAGGGTACACGCAAGGACTACATGGACGAGATCGTAGCTCTAGCAAGGCACAATGTCGATCTCAAGCAGGAGATTGAAGAACTCAAGGAGAGATTAGCATCCAAGAAGGAAGACAAGTACGTCGCATGTCCGGACAACTACATCATCATCGATGACACCGATTCGGATCCAAGTGAACCAGACTTTGAAGACGAAGCTGGAGCAGACATCATGGAGTCTTCCACCGATTCAAATTTCTAGATGACCACCAAATATTAGTAGTATTTTCCCCCATGTATACAGTATAGTTCGAGCACTTTTGCGATAGTTCTAGACCGTTTGTAAGCCCTTGTTTGAATTAAATGAAGTGATTTTGTGTGAATTTGTCTCATGTGCATTTTGGTAGTGTTTTCCCTTAGACCTCACTCTCTTCTTAACTCTCATCTTTTCTAAAACCCTCAGATGCCTCCGAGACGTGACAATGGATTCCCACCGGAGCTCACCCAGTTGATCCAGCAGCAGAACCAATTGATGCAGTTGTTAGTCCAGAATCAGCAGAACAACAACAACAACAACAACAACAACAACAACAACAACAACAACAACAACAACAACAACAACAACAACAACAACAACAACAACAACAACAACAACAACAACAACAACAACAACAACAACAACAACAACAACAACAACAACAACAACAACAACAACAACAACAACAACAACAACAACAACAACAACAACAACAACAACAACAACAACAACAACAACAACAACAACAACAACAACAACAACAACAACAACAACAACAACAACAACAACAACAACAACAACAACAACAACAACAACAACAACAACAACAACAACAACAACAACAACAACAACAACAACAACAACAACAACAACAACAACAACAACAACAACAACAACAACAACAACAACAACAACAACAACAACAACAACAACAACAACAACAACAACAACAACAACAACAACAACAACAACAACAACAACAACAACAACAACAACAACAACAACAACAACAACAACAACAACAACAACAACAACAACAACAACAACAACAACAACAACAACAACAACAACAACAACAACAACAACAACAACAACAACCCTCCGCCGCCGCCACCAGTTGATCACCTAGCCCGTTTCCTTAGGCTTAATCCGCCGGTGTTTTCCAGTAGCACCGAGCCGATAGTAGCAGAAGACTGGCTCCGCAAGATAGGAAGGGAGTTGACCACTGTAGGATGCACAGATGTTGAGAAAGTGAAGTTTGCCGCACATCAGCTTGACGGACCCACGGCAGCATGGTGGGAGAATTTTACAGCCACTTACCCAGTTGACACTATCACATGGGATCAGTTTCAGCAAGCTTTCCGCACTGCCCATGTTTCAGCAGGAGCTATGGCCATGAAGAAGCGTGAGTTTCACAACTTACGCCAAGGAGGAAGGACAGTTGGCCAGTACGTTGACGACTTCAGCAAGTTAGCACGTTATGCCCCAGATGACGTTGCTACGGATGCAGCTAAGCAGGAGAAGTTTCTAGAAGGACTGAATGATGAGCTAAGCATGCAGTTGATGGTAGCAAGTTTCAACAACTACCAGGAGTTGGTAGATCGTGCCATCATGATTGAAGGGAAGCAACAGCAGACCGAGAACCGCAAGAGGAAGTATGGACAGGGGAAGTATAACTCTGGAGCCCAGCAGAAGCCCCGTTTTACCCCTAAACCGGGAGTTCAGTTTCAGCATACCCATGGAGGAGGTGGTTCTCACAACCATAATGGCCACAAGAATGGTAATGGGAATGGAGGAAGCAACGGCCAGAACCGTACCACCCCATCAACCCCAGCCAAGAGAGATCTGAGTCAAGTCACCTGTTTCAAGTGTTCCAAGACCGGACATTATGCTAATGAATGTCCCGAAGGCCAGAATGGCAATGGAAGCTCTGGAAAGAAGCCGAACCCTTTCAACAGGGGACAGGTGAACCACGTTAGCGTGGAGGAGGTTGAAGCTCAACCTGATGCAGTAATCGGTAAGTTTTTGGTTAAGACATTTACTGCACTTGTTCTTTTTGATACTGGTGCATCGCATTCATACATATCAAGGGGATTTGTGGATAAGTATAATCTGCCAACCCAAGCCCTTAGGTCACCCATGTTAGTAAGCTCACCAGGAGCGGAATATATGGCTAGTCGATGGTGTGATCGGTTACCATTAAGGATTGGTAACTATGTGTTTCCCTCAGACCTAATAGTATTGGAATCTCAAGGATTGGATGTGATATTAGGCATGGATTGGTTGTCAAAGTATGAAGGGAACATTGAATGTCCCAGTAAGACAATTTTGCTCACGACGCCCGAAGGGGGAAGAATTAAGTATGTATCCCGACATACGCCCAACAGGACACAGTTAAATTCCTTATCAGGAGTTGTATAGGAGGAAGTACCAGTGGTGAAGGATTACCCTGATGTATTCCCTGAGGAATTGCCAGGAATGCCACCTGATAGAGATATCGAGTTTTTGATTGAGCTTTTGCCAGGCACTGGGCCAATATCGAAGAGACCGTACAGGATGCCCGCACAAGATTTGGTGGAAATTAAGAAGCAGATTAAGGAATTATTGGATAAAGGTTACATTCGCCCAAGTTCTTCGCCTTGGGGATCACCCGTACTTCTAGTAGAGAAGAAGGATGGATCATTAAGGATGGTTGTTGATTACCATGGATTGAATGCAGTAACCATCAAGAACAAGTACCCACTGTCAATGATAAATGATCTATTTGATCGTTTGCAAGGAGCTAAAGTGTTTTCCAAGATCGATTTGCGATCAGGGTACCATCAGTTGAAGATTCGGGAGCAGGATATACCCAAGACAGCTTTTACTACAAGATACGGATTATATGAGTATACCGTTATGTCATTTGGACTGACTAACGCACTTGCCTATTTCATGAACCTAATGAACAAAGTATTTATGGAATTTTTGGATAAGTTCGTCGTAGTGTTCATTGATGACATTCTGATTTTCTCGAAGAATGAAGAAGAGCATAAGGAACATTTGCGTTTGGTTTTGGAGAAACTAAGGGAACATCAGTTATATGCCAAATTCAGCAAATGTGAGTTTTGGTTGAAGGAAGTTGGATTTCTTGGACATGTTATATCCGGAGAAGGGATAGTAGTTGACCCCACCAAGGTTGAGACCGTAACCGAATGGGAAGCACCCACGACAGTTGGAGAGATCCGGAGTTTCCTTGGACTCGCAGGATACTACCGAAGATTCATTGAGAATTTCTCAAAGATTGCTAAGCCTATGACTGAATTGTTGAAGAAGGATACCAAGTTCAATTGGACTGAGGAATGTGAGGCCAGTTTTCAGGAGTTGAAGAAACGATTGGTTTCTTCACCAGTGTTGATTCTGCCAGATCAGACCAAGGATTATGAGGTGTATTGCGACGCTTCACATCAAGGACTTGGAGCAGTGCTTATGCAGGAAGGAAGAGTTGTTTCGTATGCCTCACGACAACTGAAACCTCATGAATTAAAATATGCTACGCATGATTTGGAGTTAGCAGCTGTAGTGCATGCATTGAAGACATGGAGACATTTCCTCATTGGAAATCATTGTGAGGTGTACACGGATCACAAGAGTTTGAAGTACATTTTCACGCAGAAGGAGTTGAACCTCAGACAAAGGAGATGGTTGGAGCTCATCAAGGATTATGATATGAGATTGCATTACCATCCAGGAAAGGCTAATGTAGTAGCTGACGCATTGAGCCGTAAGAGCCATGTCAATACATTGATGACGGGAGAAATACCAAGGGAGTTAGCAGAAAATCTTCGTGAGCTATGTTTGGAAATAGTTCCGAGAGGCTATGTAGCAGCGTTGGAGATTCAATCTACCTTGATGGACAAAATTAGAGAGGCCCAGAAATCTGACAAGGAGATTGCAGATATAAAGAAGAAAATGAGCGAAGGAAAAGCAAAGGGATTTCGTGAGGATGAGCACAATACCCTATGGTTTGAGGACCGTGTTTATGTGCCCAATGACCCGGAGATCAGGAAGTTGATTCTGCAAGAGGCACATGATTCGCCCTATTTGATTCACCCAGGTAATACCAAGATGTATTTGGATTTGAAGGAAACATTCTGGTGGACCGGAATGAAGAAGGATATTGCAGCATATGTAGCAGTTTGTGATGTATGTCAAAGAGTGAAGGCAGAACATTAGAAGCCAGCCGGATTGTTACAACCATTGCCAATACCCGAATGGAAGTGGGATAAGATAGGCATGGATTTTATCATAGGACTACCCAGGACGAAGGCAGGCTATGACTCGATATGGGTAGTAGTTGATTGTCTGACGAAGGTAGCACATTTCATCCCAGTTAAGACCACTTACACCAGTGCTAAGTTGGCAAAGATATACATGACCAGGATCATTTGTTTGCATGGAGTTCCGAGGAGTATCGTATCAGATAGAGGAACCCAATTTACCTCAAAGTTTTGGAATCAGTTGCATGAAACTTTAGGAACCAGACTAGAGTTCAGCACGGCTTTTCACCCACAAACGGATGGACAGGCTGAGTGAGTCAATCAGATTTTGGAAGATATGCTGAGAGCCTGTGCACTAGATTATGGATCTAGTTGGGACGACAACTTGCTGTATGCGGAGTTTTCTTATAACAACAGTTACCAAACCAGTTTGAAGATGGCACCTTTCGAAGCTTTGTACGGAAGGAGGTGCAGGACACCGTTGTCATGGGACGAAGTTGGATACCGTCAGTTCTTTGGACCAGATTTGATTAAGGAGTCTGAACGGAAAGTTAAGTTGATTCGCGATAGGCTCAAGGTAGCCCAATCCAGGCAGAAGAGCTACGCAGATTCTAAACGTAAGGAGACAGTCTACGAAACAGGAGACAGAGTTTATCTTCGAGTATCCCCACTTCAAGGAGTTAAGCGCTTTGGAGTTAAGGGAAAATTAGCACCGCGTTTCGTTGGACCTTACAAGATCTTGCAACGTATGGGAGAAGTCGCTTATAAGTTGGAATTACCAGAAGGACTGTCTGGAGTTCATGATGTATTCCACGTTTCTCAGTTGAAGAAATGTCACGCCGAAATGGCGGAGGTACCGCTAAGAGATACAGTGCCGCTAGAAGCGATTCAGTTGAAGGATGACTTAACATATGAAGAAAAGCCAGTCAAGATTCTCGAGTATGCCAACAGAGTTACCCGCAGCAAGGTTATCAAGTTTTGCAAAGTTCAGTGGAACCACCACTCAGAGGATGAAGCGACCTGGGAGAGAGAAGAAGATTTGCTCAAGGACCACCCTCACCTATTTTCTAGCCAACCCGAATCTCGAGGGCGAGATTCATCTTAAGGGGGGTAGGTTTGTAACATCCCAAATTTTCAATTTGGAATGTTATACATTAGATCATCATGCATAACATATTTTCTTGCATTTTGGTTGATCCGAGAAATTTCACGCAACTCAAGGACCCTCGGAGAGAGCTGGAGATTTCGTTATTTTCATATTTGGGTTTTCTCAAATTTTGAAAAGAGGATCGTTTGATTTTATTTATTTTATCTTCAATTATTTTTCCAATAACAAAATTATGAGAAGGGAATAATATGACTTTCCCAAATTTAGGAAAAATGAAGATTTAAATAAATAAATCAAATTTTGGATTTTTCGGAGTTTATCTGTATTTTATTTGAATTAGGGAAAATGCGTGTTTTTAAAATATTGCATTGAGGCCCTGAATAAAAGTTCATTTTGTTCGACTCATTTTTAGGAGTCGGGGAAAATTTATTTCATAAATTTTGGAGCTCGTTTAGATTTTATTTTATTTATTTTTCTGCACGCGTATTTATTTAAAAAAATATGCGAGCGCCCGACTGGGCCAAAGGCCCAGCCGAGCCGGCCCAGCGCCGCCTCCCTCCCCCGCGCGCGCGCCCGCGCAGCCGCCGCCGCCGCCCGCCGCCCGCCGCCTCCGAGTCCGAGGAGGACTCCTCCTCCTGCTGCCTTGCCCCTCCCCCAAGCCACCCTCCCCCATCTTTATATACCCCCGCACCCCCTCTCCACCCCAAGCCGCCCCGCCGCCCGCCCCGCAGCAAGCAGCAGCAGCAACGCAGCCCTGCCGCCGCCGCCGCTCGCGCCTGCCGCCGCCGCCGCCCGCGCCGCCGTCGCCCCGCCGCCAAGCCGCCGCCCTCGCCGGAGCCCCACGCCGACGAGGTACCCGCCGCGCCGCGCCACCCGCCCCTCGCCCGGTTCGGTTTTCTAATAAAACCGTTCCGGTTTATTTTTTTTTGATGTTTCGGTTTTTTTTAAAACCCTAGATCGGTTTTCGTTTTTTTTCCGGTTTTGTTATATAGCGAGCGTTCGCCGGACCGTTCGTCTTAATGAACGCGATCACCGGTTATTCTCGGTTAACGAACATCCGTTCGTTTAACCATTTGTCGTTTTTCTTTTTCGTCGGATTATTCCACGATTTTCTGATCGCGATTTCAGATCCGATCTTCGTTCTAGTTTATCTTCTCGCTCGTTTATCGGAACCAGGTGATTCAAGCGCCTGGAGTTTCGTTTCGAAACCACCATTCCGACTAATCAACTTAAACAAGATTTTACTACTGTAAAATTTGACCTAGTTTCAAATTGCTAGAACCGAGTTGTTTTCTTCCGCCGTTTGTTTCAGTTGCTTTGTTCGAATTCGATTCTTTTTGCAACCGGAGTTCTTAAGTTGAACTATCTGGTTCGATTTTCCGTTCGACTTTTACCTGTGCATTAGATGAGTACTTATTGTATGCTTGTTGTTTGTCTGTGATAGATCACCCGGAGTGCACCGCCTGTTATTTCGAAGCTCTAGGTTTCGCGGATCCTCAGCAAGGCAAGTAACACTTTGATCATACCTTCTCATTGCCCAGTTTTTATTGCTTTAGATCAATCCTCAAACATTGCATGATTAGGATCTAATTAAACTGTGGGATGGGAAGTAGTTGAGGTAGTACCTATTACCTGTTTTACTTATGAAACCTTGGGAGTTACTTCTACGTTTGCTTATTATGCCATGCTATGCTAGTAGACGTGGATTGGGTGAGTGATATCCATGACAGATGTGAGTATTGTTAATTAATGGTTTATCTAAGGTGGCAACTTAAACACACATCTGGGTGGATTGAGGCACCTGGTTTCTATCAGGACTTGCCTGTTTTTCTTTGGACCGCCACCCAGGCTCAAAGGGATCATAAGATCATTCATGCTAGTAACTTCCGTGTGCAGCCACAAGCCATTATGGGCTCTGGCATAGCTGACTAAGTCGTGCGAACTCTTACAGTGGTAGACTAGCAGATGTAGGGGATGTAGGTTGGTACGGTCTATCACAACGTAAGGTGTGAGCGCTTCTGAAAGACTATGTCTCGGTCATCCGTTTCTCAAACATCCTGTAGTGCGAGAAACCAAACGGAGGCGATCGAGTCTTGTGGGGAAAAGTGCGCAAACCTCTACAGAGTGTACAAACTAATCATGATTAGCCCTGTCCCCGGTTATGGACGTCTTGAGTATCTACTACTTGAATATCATGTGAATCTCATCATGTTACTCTAATTAATATTGTTGGGTTTTAATTGTTCACTTAATTGGGATCGGAATGCTGTCAACCATTCTCGATGTTTCAACCACCATGATAGTTAAATTTATTCCTTTGCAGTAGGGAAAATTTGGCTTTACGCAAAACCGTAACCATAGAGCTTTTCCACCAGCCATATATGCATGTAGTATAGGCTTATCATTCATTACTCTCTATGTGTTACATTGCTAGCATATTCCATGTGCTGACCCGTTTTCGGGCTGCAACTTTCATGTTGCAGACTTTTTCAGACGACGAGTAAGGTGCTTTTAGGTCGTGGTTCTATACTCAGTGATGCCGTTGGAGTTGATGGACTCACTTATCTTCCAAGCCTTCCGCTGTTATCATCATTAGATGGCCTTAAGCCATATTTATTGTAATAAGTTCTCTTTGAGACAACAATGTAATAAGTGTGTGATTGCTACTCTGCTATAAATCCTTCGAAGTACTGTGTGGTGTCAGCATTACTGATCCAGGGATGACACCGGAGCACAGAGACTTGACCATCTGAGGTCGGGTCGCTACAACCTCAGACCTTCGGGTCCATAGTTAGTAGCAAGATGGCTTCTTCTCTCGTTTTGGATCTCAATAAAATGTTCTCCCCCTCTCTCGTGAAGATCTATTTGATGTAATCTTCTTTTTGCGGTGTGTTTGTCGAGACCGATGAATTGTGGGTTTATGATCAAGTCTATCTATGAATAATATTTGAATCTTCTCTGAATTCTTTTATGTATAATTGGTTATCTTTGCAAGTCTCTTCGAATTATCAGTTTGGTTTGGCCTACTAGATTGGTTTTTCTTGCAATGGGAGAAGTGCTTAGCTTTGGGTTCAATCTTGCGGTGTCCTTTCCCAGTGACAGTAGGGGCAGCAAGGCACGTATTGTATTGTTGCCATCGAGGATAAGACGATGGGTTTTTTATCATATTGCATGAAACTATCCCTCTACATCATGTCATCTTGCTTAAGGTGTTACTCTGTTTTTAACTTAATACTCTAGATGCATGCTGGATAGCGGTCGATGAGTGGAGTAATAGTAGTAGATGCAGGCAGGAGTCGGTCTACTTGTCTCGGACGTGATGCCTATATACATGATCATACCTAGATATTCTCATAACTATGCGCAATTCTGTCAATTTCTCAACAGTAATTTGTTCACCCACCATAGAATACTTATGCTCTTGAGAGAAGCCACTAGTGAAATCTATGGCCCCCTGGTCGATCTTATCATATTAATCTTCCATCACTTTATTATTTGCTTTGCTTTTTTTACTTTGCCTTTTATTTTACCTTGCATCTTTATACCAAAAATACAAAATATTATCTATCATCTCTATCAGATCTCACTATTGTAAGTGACCGTGAAGGGGTTGACAACCCCTATTCGCGTTGGTTGCGAGGAGTTATTTGCTTTGTGTAGGTACGAGGGACTCGCGCGTAGCCTCCTACTGGATTGATACCTTGGTTCTCAAAAACTGAGGGAAATACTTACGCTACTTTGCTGCATCATCCTTTCCTCTTCGGGGAAATCAACCGCAGTGCTCAAGAGGTAGCAAGAAGAATTTCTGGCGCCGTTGCCGGGGAGTCTACGCAAAAGTCAACATACCAAGTACCCATCACAATACCTTATCTCTCGCATTACATTATTTGTCATTTGCCTCTCGTTTTCCTCTCCCCCACTTCACCCTTGCCGTTTTATTCGCCCTCTCTTTTCCGTTTGCCTTTTTCTCGCTTGCTTGTCGTTATGTCTGAATTTGAGGAAATTATTACCGATATGGACAATAATAATATCATGGAAAACTCTGATGCTCCTGCTGAAGAACTCCCTACCTTGCATACAAAAAAATTCGAGTTGGTAGTGGTAGCATTATTGGAAAAGGAGTTACTCAAGATTTCTTTACTTGTGTCAGTGCTTTGCCTTCTATGGGCGGTTCTATTCTTCATAGAACTAATAGTCTTGCGGATTCTATTGCCATGCTTATAGTTGAACTTGAAAGGCAATTTATGCACATGCATCCTTGCATACAAAGAATTTTCTTAGAATTCTCTAATATTGAGCATTCTTCTGTTAAGCGTGCTGCCACTATCTTTTTGGCTCATGAGTTTAGATTTATAATAAAAGAGGCCAAAGAAATCTTTGTGCATTATAGGGTAGATGCTAGTCATCCTCCCATTGAAGCTATCCTTTTTAATCAAGAAGACAAGATGCGTTTACAATCTTTAGATCATATTGCTTATAATGAAAATCTTAGGAAAAAGGTTCCTGCCGATGTTCTAGTTGATAAAATTTCCGAGCTTAATGATGATTTTTCTATTCAGAATAATGGAATAGGTTTTCCTCTTGAACGAAGGCTTGTAGCTATTTGCCAAAAGAATGCTCTTAATGATGAATTGGTTGTGCAATACAAAGGGCCTAGGGAGGATCTCGTACCTCCCGAGATTGATCTTGGGGACTTTTGTCCCATTAAATTTAGACCTTTTGATTATTTTTGCTTGCCTCAAAGAAATCTTGCTGCTGAACGTAGAGAATATGAGAGAAGTTTTCATGATTTTTCATACCACTATTATGGCAATACCTAGATCTATCCTTGCTTTTATGCCTAGCTAGGGGCGTTAAACGATAGCGCTTGTTGGAAGGCAACCCAATTTTATTTTTAGTTTTTTTGCTTTTGCTTATGTTTAGGAATAAATCTTTGATCTAGCCTCTGGTTAGATGTGTTTTTATGTTTTAATTAGTGTTTGTGCCAAGTTAGACCTATAAGATCTTCTTGGATGATAGTTATTTGATCTTGCTGTAATTTCCTGAAACTTTCTGTTCACGAAAACAATTGTTAAAAATCACTAGAACGTGATAAAATACTGATTCCAATTGCTTATGATCAATAAACAAATTTTCTAGGTCGTCCTATTTTGGTAGATTTTTTGGACTTCATAAGTTTGCGTTAGTTACAGATTACTATAGACTGTTCTGTTTTTGACAGATTCTGTTTTTCGTGTGTTGTTTGTTTATTTTGATGAATCTATGGCTAGTAAAATAGTTTGTAAACCATAGAGAAGTTGGAATACAGTAGGTTTAACACCAATATAAATAAATAATGAGTTCATTACAGTACCTTGAAGTGGTCTTTTGTTTTCTTTCGCTAACGGAGCTCACGAGATTTCTGTTGAGTTTTGTGTTGTGAAGTTTTCAAGTTTTGGGTGAAATCTTTTGATGGATTATGGAACAAGGAGTGGCAAGAGCCTAAGCTCGGGGATGCCCATGGCACCACCAAGATAATCTAAGGACACCAAAAAGTCAAAGCTTGGGGATGCCCCGGAAGGCATCCCCTCTTTCGTCTACTTCCATCGGTAATTTTACTTGGAGCTATATTTTTATTCACCACATGATATGTGTTTTGCTTGGAGCGTCTTGTATGATTTGAGTCTTTGTTTGTTAGTTTAACACAATCATCCTTGCTTTACACACCTTTTGAGAGATCCATACATGAATTGGAATTTGATAGAATACTCTATGTGTTTCACTTATATCTTTTGAGCTATACAGTTTGGCTCTAGTGCTTCACTTATATCTTTTAGAGCACGGTGGTGGATTTGTTTTATAGAAACTATTGATCTCTCATGCTTCACTTAGATTATTTGGAGAGTCTTAAATAGCATGGTAATTTGCTTAAAAATTTAATATGCTTGGTATTCAAGATTTGTGAAGCTTTCTTTTGAGTGCGTTGGATACTAAGAAAAGTTTGATACTTGATAATTGTTTTGAGATATGGAGGTGATAATATCAAAGTCGTGCTAGTTGAGTTGTTGTGAATTTGAGAAATGCTTGTGTTCAAGTTTGCAAGTCCCGTAGCATGCACGTATGGTAAACGTTATGTAACAAATTTGAAACATGAGGTGTTCTTTGATTGTCTTCCTTATGAGTGGCGGCCAGGGACGAGCAATGGTCTTTTCCTACCAATCTATCCCCCTAGGAGCATGCGCGTAGTACTTTGGTTTTTGATGGCTTGTAGATTTTTGCAATAAGTATATGAGTTCTTTATGACTAATGTTGAGTCCATGGATTATACGCACTCTCACCCTTCCATCATTGCTAGCCTCTTCGGTACCGTGCATTGCCCTTTCTCACATTGAGAGTTGGTGCAAACTTCGCCGGTGCATCCAAACCCCGTGATATGATACGCCCTTTCACACATAAACCTCCTTATATCTTCCTCAAAATAGCCACCATACCTAACTATTATGGCATTTCCATAGCCATTCCGAGATATATTGCCATGCAACTTTCCACCATTCCGTTTATCATGACACATTCATCATTGTCATATTGCTTAGCATGATCATGTAGTTGACATAGTATTTGTGGCAAAGCCACCATTCATAATTCTTTCATACATGTCACTCTTGATTCATTGCATATCCCGGTACACCGCCGGAGGCATTCATATAGAGTCATACTATGTTCTAGTATTGAGTTGTAATCATTGAGTGGTAAATAAATAGAAGTGTGATGATCATCATTTAATAGAGCATTGTCCCAATAAAAAAAGAAAGGCCAAAAAAAGAATGCCAAAAAAGAGAAATAAAAAGGGGCAATGCTACTATCCTTTTTTCCACACTTGTGCTTCAAAGTAGCACCATAATCTTCATGATAGAGAGTCTCTTGTTTTGTCACTTTCATATACTAGTGGGAATTTCTCATTATAGAACTTGGCTTGTATATTCCAACAATGGGCCTCCTCAAGTGCCCTAGGTCTTCGTGAGCAAGCAAGTTGGGTGCACACCCACTTAGTTTCTTTTGTTGAGCTTTCATATATTTATAGCTCTGGTGCATCCGTTGCATGGCAATCCCTACTCCTTGCATTAACATCAATCGATGGGCATCTCCATAGCCCATTGATTAGCCTCGTTGATGTGAGACTTTCTCCTTTTTTGTCTTCTCCACATAACCCCCATCATCATTATTCTATTCCACCCATAGTGTTATATCCATGGCTCACGCTCATGTATTGCGTGAAGGTTTATAAAGTTTGAGATTACTAAAATATGAAACAATTGCTTGGCATGTCATCGGGGTTGTGCATGATGAGAGCATTCTTGTGTGACGGAAATGGAGCATGACTAAACTATATGTAATTTGTAGGGATGAACTTTCTTTGGCCATGTTATTTTGAGAAGACATAATTGCTTAGTTAGTATGCTTGAAGTATTATTATTTTTATGTCAATAGGAAGTTTTGTCTTAAATCTTTCGGATCTGAATATTCATACCGCGATTAAGAAGAATTACATTGATGTTATGCCAAGTAGCACTGCGCATCAAATTTTTTTTTTATCATTTACCTACTCGAGGACGAGCAGGAATTAAGCTTGGGGATGCCTGATACGTCTCCAACGTATCTATAATTTTTTATTGCTCCATGCTATATTATCTACTGTTTTGGACCATATTGGGCTTTATTTTCCACTTTTATATTATTTTTGGGACTAACCTATTAACCGAAGGCCTAGCCCAGAATTGGTGTTTTTTGCCTATTTCAGTGTTTCGAAGAAACGGAATATCAAATGGAGTCCAAACGGAATGAAACCTTCGGGAACGTGATTTTCTCAAAGAACATGATCCAGGAGACTTGGACCCCACGTCAAGAAATAAGGGAGGTGGACACGAGGCTGGGGGGCGCGCCCCCTGCCTCGTGGGCCCCCTGTTGCTCCACTGACGTACTCCTTCCCCCTATATATACCTCCGTACCCCCAAACGATCAGATACGGAGCCAAAAACCTAATTCCACCGCCGCAACCTTCTGTACCCACGAGATCCCATCTTGGGGCCTGTTCCGGAGCTCCGTCGGAGAGGGCATCCACCACGGAGGGCTTCTACATCATCATAGCCCCTCCGATGAAGTGTGAGTAGTTTACCTCAGACCTTCGGGTCCATAGTTAGTAGCTAGATGGCTTCTTCTCTCGTTTTGGATCTCAATACAACGTTCTCCCCCTCTCTCGTGGAGATCTATTTGATGTAATCTTGTTTTTGCGGTGTGTTTGTTGAGACCGATGAATTGTGGGTTTATGATCAAGTCTATCTATGAACAATATTTGAATCTTCTCTGAATTCTTTTAGGGACAATTACATTTGAGCCCCTAGTTGTGTCACACCCGTGTGTTTTGCCCCTAAATTCAAAAAACCCTCATTTCTATCCAAGCTCGTTTATGCCTCTTATGCCTTTGCCCTTTGACCGTTTGACCGCAACTTTGTAAACTTCATAACGAATTCATACTAACTCAGAAAAATGCAAATAAGATATCAAAATGATCGGAAAAACATCACCTATATGTGCATGTCATTTGCATTCATGACAAAAGTGCTGAAAAGTCCCTATCTCAGTTTGATCTCATATGATGTCAGCATGAATAGTAAATGATGAAAAAATTGAAAACATATTCAAAACATATAGGTGATGTTTATCTGAACATTTTGGTATCTTATATGCATTTTTCTGAGTTAGTATGATATCATTATGAAGTTTTCAAAGTTACGGTCAAATGGTCAAAGGGCAAAAGCATAAGAAGAGCAAACAAGCTCGGGCAGAAATGAGGGTTTTTTGAATTTAGGGGCAAAACACACGGGTGTGACACAACTAGGGGCTCAAATGTAATTGTCCCATTCTTTTATGTATGATTGGTTATCTATGCAAGTCTCTTCGAATTATCAGTTTGGTTTGGCCTACTAGATTGGTTTTTCTTGCAATGGGAGAAGTGCTTAGCTTTGGGTTCAATCTTGCGGTGTCCTTTCCCAGTGACAGTAGGGGCAGGAAGGCACATATTGTATTGTTGCCATCGAGGATAACAAGATGGGGTTTTTATCATATTGCATGAAACTATCCCTCTACATCATGTCATCTTGCTTAAGGCGTTACTCTGTTTTTAACTTAATACTCTAGATGCATGTTGGATAGCGGTCGATGAGTGGAGTAATAGTAGTAGATGCAGGCAGGAGTCGGTCTACTTGTCTCGGACGTGATGCATATATACATGATCATACCTAGATATTCTCATAACTATGCACAATTCTGTCAATTGCTCAACAGTAATTTGTTCACCCACCGTAGAATACTTATGCTCTTGAGAGAAGCCACTAGTGAAATCTATGGCCCCCGGGTCTATCTTTATCATATTAATCCTCCATCACTTTATTATTTGCTTTGCTTTTTTACTTTGCCTTTTATTTTACCTTGCATCTTTATACCAAAAATACCAAAAATATTATCTATCATCTCTATCAGATCTCACTCTCGTAAGTGACCGTGAAGGGATTGAGAACCCCTATTCGCGTTGGTTGCGAGGAGCTATTTGCTTTGTGTAGGTACGAGGGACTCGCGCGTAGCCTCCTACTGGATTGATACCTTGGTTCTCAAAAACTGAGGGAAATACTTACGCTACTTTGCTGCATCATCCTTTCCTCTTCGGGGAAATCCAACGCAGTGCTCAAGAGGTAGCAAGGGGCCTGACCGTTTTTCTCGCACATGGTCTGCACATTTGGTTCTCACGAGTCAGTCATATTAGATAGTAATGCGAACATTACGTGCATGATTGGGCTAATATGCACGAGAAATGTACCACGATGAGCTCGTATAGGGCCCGGTTAGCGCTGTCATTTCGGTTCCTCTCCTCCTCCAACAGCTTAGTCGTCCTCTCCTCCATCTCCATCTCCCTCTCCACCGCCTCCCTTTGTGCCTTCCTTTTTGCCTCCTCCACAAGCTCCTTCGTCTTCAACCTCTCTTTCTCAACAATAGCCTGCGACACACCACTCCTCGTTAGCATTGTAATCATCGACGGACGCACACACAATGTAATGGAGGAAAGGTGAGAGAGTCCGTATAACTAACCGCCATGGCGATCTCCGCGGGCCGTGCACGAGGCGTTATCTTAGGATCAGAGCTACTCAGGCGCTTCTTGATTTGCGGGAGAGTCTTAGGACAATGTATCAGTCCATCACCAATGGCTAGAGAGCCATGGGACCTCCAGCCACCAGATATCATCACCAGCTCTGTATCAAAAGGATCCTGGCTCGGGTTAAAGTCCTCCCCTTTCCTCGCCTTCCCCTCGTGTCTGTACTTCACAAGCTTGTGGTGGGAGGTCTTGTTGGTGAAGCTCTCTGGATCATCTAGGTCAGACTCCGTGAATGGCTTGGCCTTCTTGTACGGGGCCATATGGGCCATGCCATAGATGTCGAACAGACCTAGCACATGCTTCTTGTGGTGGTGCGCCTAAGAGAGAGGAACAAAATATTAGTTAAGGGCTCAAGCTAGCATGAAGAATGATATTGCTATGTAAATAGGTCATTTTGGAGCTAAGAAAGGTTATTATGTCATTTTCTAGGAAAATAAGCTAAGTTTAGGTCATTTTCGAGGTAACCAAGATTATTATGCCATTTTTAACCAAAGTATGCTAATTATGTCATTATTGAGCTATCCAAGGTTATTATGTCAATTTAGAGCTAACTATAGCATATTAAGTCATTTTATAGATCTATCTAAGGTTATTATGTCATTTTAGAGCTAAATATGTCATAAATGATCTATCCAAGGTAGTTATGCCATTTTTTAACTAACTAAGCATATTAATTAAGTCATTTTGGAAGGGATAAATGCTAGCATGAAGAATGAATTGCATGAATCATGTAGCAAACCACATACCCAGTTATCCCCGTACTCAAACAGGTTGGAGCTCCCTTGATGGTGTGGC